>CM014278.1:72584749-72597728 GCA_004135705.1 Alloteropsis semialata
ACCTACACCGGCGGCGACCACAGCCACCCCGTCCCGCTCCACCGCAACTCCCTCGCTGGCACCACGCGCAACAAGGCAAAGCCGCCGTCCCCGCCCGTGGCTGAGGAGGCTCCGAAGGCGAAGGCTGCACTGTCCCCGTCGGCCACTGCCACCACGTCGCAGGTTTCGCCGTCTGCGTCCACCGGGCTGTCGCCCAGCACTCCGCCGTCCGTGGGACTGGGAGTGGAGTACGAGGAAGACGAAGACGCCATCCCCGTGGAGATGCTGCTCGAAAGTATGGAGATGGAGGGCGAAGACGACATGCAGCTCAACCTCATGCCCGATGAGCTAGCCCACTCCGCGTACAGGCAACGGCAGCGGCTGCGAGGACGTCATGTTATTCCCGGAGCCCGACGAGCCTCCATCGACAACGAGCACCAGTAGAAGGGACATCGGTGCCGAGGCGGCCCCCGTCATGGACGTCGGCGAGAAGTTCTCCATCTCGGGCCTCTCGGCATGGGTGGCTGCATCGGTGCCGGCGGCGAGCAGCTGGGCTGACTTGACTTGTGCGTACATAGGTCTATCACCATGAACAGTTTACAGTTTGCAGCAGGACCTTGCATCTCAGCAGTATGTAGAAGCATTAGCATTACTAGTTACACAAGTTTTTTCACGGTCCTTTTTGTGTACTAAAAGGTACCACAATTTTCGTACCTAGGTACTAAAATTTGGTATCTTGGACATGTAACAAATTTTGCGTATGTCCCATCCCAGTGC
The DNA here is from genome assembly GCA_004135705.1 of Alloteropsis semialata. NCBI lineage: Eukaryota > Viridiplantae > Streptophyta > Magnoliopsida > Poales > Poaceae > Alloteropsis > Alloteropsis semialata. The sequence goes on from CM014278.1 coordinate 72,585,506, forward strand.
CCTTTTCACGGATGGTAAAAAAACCTAAAGCAATGAAACTAAGGACCCATTAGACCTTTTCTAGAATTTCCTTTGAACTACATTTGAGCATATACAGATCATAGTCAATGCTCAACAGTGGTGGGAGAGGGAAGAGTGTGGAAGAGGATCAACGAAGGAGAAAATGATCTGAGTTAAGCTGAACTCAAAGCATTGTTATCCACTCTAGGTTATAGTGTGGTCCCTCCTCGTGTTGCTGTTCCCTTTAGCTGCACAATTTGTGTTTTAGATACCTGAATACATGATGCAAGTTAATAAATATTTCACTACTTTTACGTGCTTGAAAACTGGGATTCACAGTATCCATGATTATTATCGACCATATATAAATTTTGATAGTTCTCAATTTACAAAAAGGAAATATATCTTGGTACCTTTTATTTTACAAAGGGAAACAAGTCTATACATCGAGCATGACCTCGCACTCCCAATTTTTTTACAAAATTTCAGTGGTTTTACTGAACTAGTGGAGATGCACGTGCCCAGGCACGTGTTTTAAAAAAACTTGGCACATGAAAATTTATATTCATAAAAATTAGTAAAGAATAATACACATAATAAGGATATATATATTTAAAGATAATGAAGCGTACTATTTATCATTTAATTATTTTTATTCACTTCAAGTTAAACTAACAACATATATAGCTCACAAATATGTTAGATACAACAAATCATATAGGTCTAAAGTCTAAACCCTCCGGCGCCGCCCACCTCCTCCCTCCCGTAGAGCCGCGCCGCTCCCTGCCCCCTCCCGCGGCGACGCGCCGCCCCCTCCTCCCTCCCGCGCTGCCCCCTGCCCCCTCCCCCAGCGCCGTCGAGGAGGCCGCGTGGCTCCTCCTTGCGCCGGTCGGATCCGCAGGAGGCGGGGACACGGTGGCGCGAGGTGCTCCGGCGGAGGAGGTGGGTCGTCGAAGGAGCTCAATCGCGGTGGCCGGTGGAAAATCCCACGCCGCCAAAATCCCCTCCACCCCCAATCTCCCACGCCACCAAAATCCCCTCCACCCCAAATCTCCCATGCCACCAAAATCCCCACCCATGCGGCCACCGAGAGGGCGCGGCGGAGGCCGTGGCGGCCTCCCTCAAGCAGGGGCGTCGGAGGCGTTGAGCCGCTCGCTGTACGCGGTGAAGCCCAACTCCACGGGCGCGCCGAGCGCCGACCGGGGCTCCCACAGAGGCACGGGCGGGAGCGTCATGGCGTTGGCGGCGGACGCGGCCGCCCCGGCCTTCTTCTTGCGTGCGCCGCGCTTCTTGGGCCCGACGCGGGACTTGATCCGCATGATGCGCTCCTCGAAGTCGTCATCCGCGGTGGCCATCTTGGCGCTGGCCGGGGACGGCGGCGTCGGCTCCTGGTCGGCTGCTGCGGTGTTGAGGTATCGGCCCATCTCCCAGAGCTGCCTCTTCTTCTCTACCTCCGCCCGCCGTGTTGAGGTATCGGCCGCCGGCTCTGGTCACGAGAGCCTATGTTGCTCGATGCGTCCTCGCCGTCGTTCGTCGTACGCTGCTTGCCGCGACCGCTCGTTGTGCCACCGAGGAGGTGAATGAAAGGACAAGCATCTTCTTATAGTCCACAAGATCGGTTGTGCCTTTGCTTGCATCGGAAGGAAGGACATGAATCGGTGACGAGATTTTAGGCGGGGAAGAGGGCGGCAATTGCTAGCGAGATTTTAGGCAGGGAAGAGGGCGGCAATTGCCAGCGAGATTTTAGGCGGGGAAGAGGGCGGCAATTGCTAGCGAGATTTTGGGCGGGGAGGAGGGCGGCAATTGCAGTGGACCCGGTGGGTATCGATCTTGGTGAGAAAAAAAGCGACGCGTTTGGGAATTTTCACAGGGAAACCACGCTGAGATGGTTCTCCCCCCCCCCCTTTTGGTCTTCGTCCTACCTGACGGGTGGGCCCAAAAAGATGATTAGTGAGGTGAGGGTAGGTTTATAGCTGTGTAGATTTTGACATCAAATCTCTCACTCTTTATAGTATAGATTTTCTGTTTGGTCACGCTTGATTTTTTTTCCAAATAGGAAATAACTTGAATATATCTAGTTGAGAAGTAAATCTAAGACTAGCAAGACTAGAGCTACTTATCCCAACATTATGCTCTAAACCTATAACCGATGATGGTTGTCATTCATAGAAGGTACAAAATTTATTTAATTATTCTAAGTTGAATTCAAACAAGTCTGTCAGTATTATTTTAATAACAGCGATGTATCTGTATATAAGCAATATATAAATTTTGCATTACGATAAGAAAAAATCCTGCTTGAAACTATCTTATTTGTCAATCATACCATAGTGTTTTGGATAAACATCCAACTACTTATCGGTTGAGATGGTTGGGTTAATTAGTGAATCTAAGCGAACGGGCCTCAGCTGTCCAACCTCTGTCCCGCGGGAGCAAATTTCAGGCTGGGTTAAAAAAATTTTCCTCGTCTGTCCCACACCAAAGGATAGGTCTAATATCTGGTCCAAGTCGTTGGTCGTTCTCACACGGGCTACGGTGCCGCTGTGAGGCATGAGTTCGGTGGTTTTCTTAACCTGCGTGAGAATATCTTCTTAGCAAAATGCACGAGTGTTGTCTTTCCCTGCAGGTCGAGTTTTTTATTATTTGGAACTAAAGTATAGTTTCAAATGCTTGAACGATTAGTCACACCCATTAATTGTGTTATTATTCTTGGTCAGGATCTTGCAAGTCCGTGGATTTATTATTCTTGTGCATACTGTTAATTCGTTTCTGGGTCTGCAAGTGTGTGGAATTAATATTAAGGGCTGGACGCTAAGAAATTAATTAATTCGAGTATGCAGTGTGGAATATGCAGGGGCTTCGGCACAAAAAGATGGATCCAACATAAAATTTCCTACTGGTATTGCTTAGTAGGGACGGCATGCCTCATGCTGAGAAGCGTGTGGAATATTATGCAAGTGTGTGGAATATTAAAGTATCAAACTGCAAGTTTCCGGTAGTCGGTAGTGAGCAGTGCTGACTTTTTTTTGTATTTTGGCTCTTTTTTGAAAGAATTTCACAAATAGACCCCTGGGAAAATATTTCCAAAAATAGACCCTCGGATCGGCGCCGACTTAACACGTGTCAGCGCCATTATTCACGACGCCGAGGTCTATACACCGTGGCGTCGGGTATGCTGAGCTGGCGGTGACGCGGCCCGAGGTCGGCGCCACAGATCTTGGCGCTGACCTCAGCGCCGTGTATAGTGGCGCTGAGGTCGGCGCCAAGATCTGTGGCGCCGACCTCGGCGCCCAAGCAAAAGGCACCGGCCCGAGGCCGAGTCCGAGCCCGAGACATATTTTCTGGTTCCTGGTTTCGATTTCTCCCTCTTCTTACACCGCCTAACCTCTAGAAATCGATACATTTGACCACGGGAAGTTCGATTGGTTCCATTCATCTTCGAGAGCAAGGTCTTCTCTCTTCCCTTCTCCTTTTTTCCGCATTGATTTGGTCTATGTTTCGTGTATTTTACGGTTTAGCTACGTCTTTAGTTAGGGTTTGAACCAATGTTTGATATGTGTTTGATGAACCGTAGGATGCCGAGACGTGGTAAAAGTAGTAAAACTTCAACGCCAAGGTAATGTCCTATACATTCTATAAATTTGTGCCGTTAATTTCTGTTGTTGCTTAGAGTCACACTTATGTAATTTCTTTTGTAATAGTCGTCGCTTTGGAAGTGCATATGAGGTATTGCCGCTGCCTATTGGTGTTCCCGTGCCTATGTGCTTTTGCGGTGATGATTGCAAGGTCGCTGTGTCCGATGAAGAGGAAACCTTTAGGCAGAGGTACTAGATGTGCGCGAACTATGAATTTGAGTCTACACGTCGCCAAGTTATGATTGGCTTGTTGGTGAGAAATTTGTATTGCTTAATTTGTACGACATTATGATTGTTTAATTTGGTGATTGACTGTTAGTAAATGTGTATTTATTATTTTCAGACCCCTCCCCCGCTCTGTGATTTTGAGCAGTGGATCGACACTAAGATCAAACAGGAAGACAAGGAACGGCTGGAGTCACAAAAGCAGTGGGAGGCGGAGTGCAAGGAGCGTATGGAGAGGAGGCGTCAAGCTGAGGCAGCAGAAAAGGAGCGGGCAGCGGAATTTCAAAGGAGGCTCCAAGCTCAGGCTAGGGAGGAGAGGGAGAAGAAGCTTGAGCGTGTACGTCGTGCGAAAGCTGCTTTGGAGGACAATCCCGATGCTTTGAGGAAGGGAAAGTGGCCTCGGTGCACTCAGTAGTTTGCTAGTAGTATGATTGCCATGTTTTGCACCTTCCATTATGTTGGCATGTTCTGGACTTAATATTATGATGTGTTGTACTTTAGTTTTCATTGAACTTTTATTATGGACCTTTTAGTGTGTTATGATGTAATTCACTTATCATTCCGTTGTCATATGTTTCACCGCCTAGTTGAAGAAAGTGTCAGCATTATGTTTATGAACTGAAATGAGTATGGAAATGTCAAATAAAAATTTAAAATTCAAATATAAACTAATCTTATCCTCATTTAATGTGAAGCAACAATTTCTGTTTAACCTTTTTGAGAAGGTCCAAACAATTTATTTTGGCTCAACATTTGAAATTCCACCAATAGATTAACACATGTACTGTCTCGGATTTCGAATTAAAGACTAACGAACTGCTGCAGGTACATAATTAAACAGACGTACATGGCATGTGTGGACCTTTACCAAACAAGGATAACTAGGTCCTTTCATAACTAAACCTAACATGCCTTAGGTAATTGAAACAAACAACATTGCGAACATTGATAACATTGGTTACTCCTAGTAGTGGCCCCACATAGCGAACTGGGTTGCACCTTCGCCATAGTATTGTGCCGTTGATGGCGGCGGTGGCGGTGCTGCTAGCGGTGGAGTTCCCTTGTTCTTGTGACAAGGGCAGCTGCAATCCGGAATGGTGCACAGTGGTTCCTGTACACCATCATCATGGTCCTCGTCGCCATCATCTTCGTCATCGTCATTGTTACGGTGGCTCACTTCCGTTTCGAGATCGAATATACGATTCTGCAAATAGCTGATGTACTCCTGATGTGGATGAATAGGAGCAGGGTCAACCCACCTAGCGAACCCACAGTTTTCTGGAGCATTGGAACACTACAAGAAATAAGCCAAGTAAGTGAGTGCGGTAAAGGAAGATAGACGTATGTACGAAACAAATATTAATAGAGATTACCCATGCTCGTGGGCATTTGAAGAAACGACGACCTCCATTGTCCCCTTCGGTCTCCATCTGCACTAAGCAATCCTCACCATGCATGCATTTTGGCCAATCTTCCTTCCGTGTATCATATCCTCTAAGAGGTGCTTCTTTGCTGAAATCACTTTTGCTCTCAACTGGAAACTCATACACTGGTTCCCCAAAGAAATCAGGACCAAGGGACCCCTCCCACACAATGGGAGGTCCCTTCCTTCCCCCCTTTCCTCTCCCAGCACCGAAACCCTTCCCACTAGATGACCCTCCAGACATTTTTACTGCACAAGAACCCTTCCCCCATTCTGAAGTAAGCAGCAATGTGTATATATAGGCGGAAGGGGACTACTACCAGGGAATTCCAAGAAACACACCCCTTGGATTGAATGGCCCACACCGTTTCAGTTTTGAGTGACTGGCAGAAACACAACACACGGATTCAATGGCCCACACCTTCACATTTTCGAGTGACTGCAAGAAACACAGCACACAGATTGAATGGCCCACATCACTGCATTGAATTGCTCTGGCTTGCATTGAATCTTCACAAAAAGTTTTTGAATGGGTAAACACATGTTATCACAAAACAATCAATAAAAATTTCGGCAGAACTTCCCCTCTCTTTCAAGCATTCACAAACACAACAATACATCAAAATATCATATACGCATGGTTCCAACCAAATATAGCAGCATATAGCACAAACATATATCACAATCCTTAGTCCACAGTACCAACATTTAGCACAGACATATAGCACAATCCATAGTCCATAGTGTCCATACAAACATATCAGAAATGAAGTCCATAGTCCATAATGTCCAAATCTCATAACAAAGTCCATAGTCCAAACACAGAAATGTCATAAGGTCCAAAGAAAGTAACCATAGACCAGCTCCTGCGTCCCTCACTGTCTCCTACTCTTACCCTTGCCCTTACGAAGCGCGTCGGTGCCTGGAGTGTAAGGATCAGGGGGACGTCATCGCCTACGTGCTGGAGGCTGCGAAGCCTGCGTGGAAGGAGCGTCCTCGAGCTGAGATGGGCCAATCTCCTCGGCCTCGTCCTCGTCGTCGTCGCCACCAATGTCCTCGAAAGTATCCCGTGTGGAACGGGAAGCGCTCTGTCCTCCGGAGCCACCTTCTCCATGCATAGGAGCACGGAGGCCTGAAGTGCTGCCAGAACGTGGTGGTACAGGCGCGTGAACGTCCATCGCTGCCAAGGTCCTGCAACCACAACGAGCAGCAGCACGACGTAGTCGACGTGCAAGTCTCTGGAGACAAACAGTTAGTATCGGCATTTCACTAAACAATGAAAGGAACATTTGAACACTTACTCCAAGAAAGTTGCATGTGGGCTCGTCCAGTCCTGTCCTGGGAAAATGCTCGATGTCAAGCACCGATTGCTTAAGCGTGTTCCCCTGCCAAAATAGACAACAAATGCTTAGTCGCCATATGTGTGCTTCAAACGTTAATATTGTTGGATTAAAATAATTGGTGATCATACCACTCGATCTAAGATTGGCGCAGCCTCCACCACCGTGCCTACTCGCGTCGCAAGATCGTACGACGTGTCTTCGTCTTCTGAAGATTGAATGTCGGCGTAGTCCGCTTCTGTCCATTGCACCTTCAGCCTGGCCCGTGTCGCACCTAGGACCAATGCATAAGTGAAGTAAGCATATAGTCAAATAAGCATAGGAACTAATATATTGAAATAAGTCTAGTAAGTATAGAAAATCATATATTCAAATAAGCATAGAAAATCATATACTCAAGTAAGCATAGGAAATTATATATTCAAATCATACCAAACACAGTAATAACCATACAAAATCAAGTAAATATGTCACGTCTCGTACCTAGGTACCAAGATAGGTACCCGCGGAAGTTGTAGTTCGTGTGCGGCTGGTTGTTTTCCCACACGTTCTCGTGCAAAAGCTCCCATGTGTTGATGTGCTGAAGGTGCAAGGTCTCGAAATCCGTGATCTTTTTCTGCTTCTGACGATTGATCCTGTAACGTACATATAGCACAAAATTCAATACATAGATATCAACTTTAGGAACATAGCTGGTAAAATAAAGAGCTCATTCATCTAGTTGGATTAGGATTGGAGTGTATGACATTTTACACTTACTTATGCAACTCCACAGAAGTCGAGAAGGGATGGACTGGCCACTCCTGGCTCAAGCTAAACTGGCGTGCAACCCTGTGCGCCAAGTGGTACTCAACGGCGTAGAAGCAGATCAGCGGGCACGTCATCTGGTACAGGTCCTCGTCCGCGAAGCACAAGGTGCTCAATCCTATCTGGATCACCTGTATGTTATTGTACGGCTCCCAACTGACCTGCAAAATAATGACCACATCGTTAAATTAAATAATGAATTTACAATGACGAAATGTAATGTAAGACACTGACCATCGAGGGAGTGAGTGCGTCCAGCTCGTTAGCGTACTCGATGTACGCCCGCTGCATCCTCGACCAAGGAACCGTGACCTGGTCCCAGAGGTAAGCTACCGTCGGTCTTAGCCGTACGCCCTGCACGGGCCACCAGGGGCGTGGTGCAAGAACAGTAGGCCGGCCAACCGGTATACGAGACCACATCCAAAGCTGCAGAAGGTACACACAGTCGCCTATGGAAGCGTGCTGTGCAGTGCGCCGACACGCCTCACAGAGGTGGCGGTAAAAGAAACCCAACACAGCCGAGGCCAGCTGTACCCGCCTGCCGTGTCCCAGTCCGTCAAGCAACGGATGTACATCCAAGAGGCACTGTCACCTGTGGCGTCGGGGAAGAGCACACACCCAAACATGTGAAGGATCCAAGCCCTGCAGAAGTAGGTAACTGTCTGCTCGTCTGCATCGGCCGGACACTGAGCAAAGTTCTGCCTGAGCCAAAGGATAGGTACTCCAGAGGTGCGGGTAGCCGGTCCCGCTGCAGGAAGCTGCCTCCCTAGCAAGGCCTCGACTCGAGCCCTCCAATCATCGGCCTTGCAGTCACCAGTAACTGGATGACCTCTAACACTGAGACCGAGAAACTTCTGTGTGTCCTCAAGTGTGACGGTCATCTCACCACAAGGTAGGTGGAAAGTATGAGTCTCCGGCCTCCACCTACACAAGGAACACGTTTGGTTAGTTACCCCATAAATTTTGATAAATGGTGAAGAAACATGTCAATTGTTTACCTGTCAACCAAAGCTATGATCGCCGCGGGGTTGATCTCAGTAAACCCGCGGCGAACCTGGTACGATACGACGTCTAGGCCAGCCCTCTGCAAAAGAGGAGTGTACCTATCGTCGTACCGCATGTCCAAAAACTTGTCATGGGTCCGAGGACGCAAGAGGGGCAATTCCTGCAAACATTGAAAGCAAAAGTATTAGTACATGAAACCAAAATAAAAAGAACGACCAAATTATTTGAACACTTACCTCCCCCTCTGTGGTGCGTCGTCCTCGGTGGTGCTCGTCGTAGTACGGATCGAGCAGGAACGGTGCCTCCATCCTACAAAAATAACAAACCAATTTAAGAGACAATATAAAAAAATTGCAATAGCAATAAACCATAAATAACTAAAGTTAGCATTAAATTTGAGTCAATGTAATGTAGTTTGACCTGACTAATCTGCCACTTGCAACTACGTGAATTGTGGCCCATTCGTCCACACTTGCCACATTCCCACTGCTCGGACTCATTAAGGAATGGGGTACGTGTTCGCTGCCTTGTTCTACCAGGAATCTGATCCATGACCATCTTGTGCCTCGACCTCTTGCGGGAACCACGTTTGTCCCACTTGCAACTCGGATCCACAATGTACCTAGGGCCATTGTATGCAGGCCACTCTCCAGGATCCCTAAAAGGCACAAATCGTGGACTCCATGTGCGCACAAGTGTATAAACAGCGAACACACTAGGTATCATGCTCTCAATGTCATAGTTGCGATGCCTTGCTGCAGCCACCATCTGAGAACATGGGAAGTGATATTGCTCTGGTGCTCCACAAGTGCATGAAAAGTTTTGGAGGACTACCATGTGCCTCCTAGGCTCTCGAACCTCGCCATCGGACGTTGTACCACCCCTTTGTATGACCTCATATGTACCCGTTGCGTTGTCAAATAGCTCAAGATCATGTGTGTTAGCTCTTAGCTTTGCCTGCTCAAGAAAAAATTCTGGTTTAGGTGCCCATCTCACACCAGCCTCCTGCATTTGTAGTGCTTCGGCGTGTCTCTCATTGAACCAAAAGACAAGCCTATAGAATGTGAAAGATACAATGGCATTCACTGGCATCCCCCTTATGCCCAACAACAATTTATTGAATGACTCGGCCATGTTGCTGCATTGAAACTCATACCTCCATCCACAGCATCATGAGCCCTTGTCCATTTCTCCAATTCTGTCATCAATCCTGACAACCACTGCCTACCCTCTGCATTTGATGCTGTTTTTACCTCCTCCAACTTCTCACGAAAGTACTTGTCCTCAAGTTGACGACAAGTGGCCTCGAAACATGCAAAATTATCTTTCACACCATCCTTACGGAGAAGATTCTCTGCAAGGTGACGAGTACACCATCGATGATGCAATGGTGGATACCCGTCTATATGCTCCTGCACTGCACTAAGAATGCCCTGGTGCCTATCAGAAATGACACCAACCTCCCTACTAGGCCCAACCACATGTATCCGCACTAGCCTCATGAACCATCCCCAACTATCTTTGTTCTCTGTCTCAACCAAAGCAAATGCCAACGGAACCAGCTTGTTGTTTGCATCTACTGATATGTCCACAAGAAGAATGCCCTTGTACTTCCCAAGAAGAAAAGTGCCGTCGATCGAGAAGACAGGACGGCAATGCCTGAAGGCCTCCTTACACTGAGGGAAACACCAGAAAGCTCGAAAGAAAATGTGTCGGCCATCCTTTATTTCATTAGGCTTTGGTATGTACTCATAATGCATGCCTGGATTCACCGCCTTTATTGCATTAAAAAGTGCTGGCAACTGCTCGTACCCATCCTCCCAATCCCCATATATCATCTTCCACGCCCGCTGTTTTGCCCTCCAAGCTTTACCATAGGAAATCGTGAAACCATCATACACTTCCTTAACTGTTTGGATAATTATCTTCACCTTCATGTTCGGCTCTTGCTTCAATATTCCCATAAGCCGCTTGGCTATTAGTGTAGATGTCAACTGTTGATGCTTCGTTATGAGCTCTGCAGCAGCACAAGTGTGTGGGCTAATAACCTTTGTAATCTTCCACTTGCCGGTGTCTTTTTGTTTCCTTGCACAAACCCTCCATTGACAACCATTCTTGTCACACACAATTGTGTATCGCCGCTCTGCATACGAATGAAGGACCTTGTATGGCCTTTTACGTATCACTGCATAATGCTGCAACCACCTCTTCAATGCTGGGAGGTCCTTAAAAACCCGCCCCTTCTCAATTGTCATGCTCCAGCTAGCTTCAGGAGCATCTAGAAGATCATCATCCCGTCCTTCTGCATATGCCTGATCTGACAGACCAAAGTCGCTGAAAGCATGGACCCTTATGTCATGGCCAGGAAGGATACACCTCATCATCTCATAATCACTCTCTGAAAGCTCTCCAACTGGACGGTCATCATCAGAATCACATGCCCTAGCAAACTCATAAGGCTCCTCGTCGTTCATTGGTTGAGGATCATCATCATCCTCATGAAAATCCATTGCTTGACCACCAACTTCCACACTATTTGAAGCCCGAAATCCATCCCCAAAATGAGCGCCCACATTATCAGGAATATATGCTGCAACACAAGTAGAAATAAAGGAGTTGAATGAGGCAAGGGGATTGAATGAGACCGAATGAGGGATTTAATAGGACAAGTGAATAACATGAAATGTTCATGCAATACTTACCGGATGGATTGTGTGACAATGGAATCTCCTCATTTTGTGACAATGGAATCTCCTCATTGTTCGACAAAGGGAAATCATGGTCAGGAGGTGCAAGATCATCTCCTATAGGCAGAGAAATATGAGCCTCATTTGGAGCAGATCTGGCATCGAGCACTTTTGGGACTTGAGCTATGCGTCCGTGAGGACGGGTTGGACGGGTGGGAGCAATGAACATCGGACGCACAAGAATGTCCACACATTGCAGCTGAGCCTGTAATGCCGATCTGACAAAATTATCCCATTGATTCTGACACCCAATTGGGATGAGGCGCCTTAGAATGTTGGATGGAGCACATAGATAAAATACACCCTCCACTGAAATGTCATCATTAATTCCATGCCCATGTAACTCCTCACGAACCCGACCGACCAACTCAATAAAACTTGGTCTAGCATTGAATAGCAAAGGCACGCTTTGCATCCCAACAAACTCAACAAATCCATAGTTTTCATCTCTTTCCACACTACCTCCATAATACATGGTCACTAGGCTATCCATCTATATTTTCGTAGAAACAAATTTTGTTTAGTCCAAATAAGTAATACTCAAACTAATTAGTAAAACTACTACTAAATAATAACTAATATTAAATAATAACCAATAATAACTAGTAAAACTAATAATAACTAATATTAAATAATAACTAGTACAACTATAAATAACTAGTATAACTAATAATAAGTAGTACAACTAATGATAACTAATAATAACTATTACTAAATAATAACTAATAATATCTAATACTAACTAGTAGAACTACTACTAAATAATAACTAATACTAAAACTAACTAGTAAAACTACTACTAAATAATAGCTAAGAAATACTAAAACTAACTACTTCTAACTAATTATATATATCTAACTATTTAAATATAACTACTACCAAATTATAACTAAATATAAGTGGAATTAGCTAATACTAACTAAAACTAATCTAAAAATACTAACTACTCTAACTATGTTTTTAAATATCTAAATATGAAAAACAAAATGAAAAAAAAACTTACCGGCCACTGGGCGCTGGGGCGCGCGGGGGCGCTGGGCC
>CM014278.1:72599191-72649424 GCA_004135705.1 Alloteropsis semialata
CCCGAAACAAGTAAATCGTAAACAACTTGAGCTCATCCTTAATTATCCAGAATACATAGAAATAACCCTCTCTACCTTCTACATAATTACCCCTTCTCTTGTCCTCGGTCGTTCTTAATTCTTAACTAATACACACACGTTCCATGTGGATTCGATACCCTGGAATACTCTCGGGTGAAAGCTACATCGGTATCCGTACGTTTGTGGATTCATCTGTAGTCGTTAAAAATACCAACACACATCATGCATCTCATCTAAAGCAATCTTTAAACCCTTACCTCCGGTCAACCTCCCAAGAACTCCACCCTACATGGGATCACACCCTGTCACGATGCTCCCTATCGACGTAGCTAGTAACAAGGGCACGTCCACAAGTGAATGTGTCTAGATATCATGAAGGGTCGACATGCTAGATCTAATCACCATGATTACATAAAGCATGCTATATAGTCTAAACATATGAGGTAGACTAGGGTACAATCATATTCATGATAGGTAGAAAGCATAGAAGGAGGCATTGAGTCGCTAAGAGATCGGATGACATGAAGAACATTACTCATATAATAGATGTGTTTGGATCATCACCACCGAATACATACCATTGATGACTCCAACTAGCTCATGAACTCCACCATGGCACAACCACGCAGGGAGGCCATGGTGGCTAGGGTTGGCCTACGCCATCCCCTGGACAACTTCGAGGACTTGTGGTGGCCGTTGTCTCCTTTTGGTGTATGCTCTACATTTCGCCGAGTTCTGGTGGATGGATATGAGAGCCCTCGTGCATCGGGGCTATAAATAGTCCGAGGAAACCCTAGCTCGAAGGGGAGGCCGAGGCGGCGCAAAAACCCCCAGCCGGCCGTCTTGGCTCCTCCCCCCCCCCGGGCCAGTCGGCCTAGGCTGTTTCTGTGGCCCCTCGGTCCCATCTTTCGCGTGCAAGCTTCTAGATCCTCCAGGAGTTGATTTGCCAATGCATGTGGGTATTTGATGTCGGTTGCTTTGGGATAAGTGGGTCTTGATATCTTTCCATATGTCTGCCTGATTCGCCTTGATCCCGAAGTCATCCGACCTTATCTTCAAGTCTTTGCCCTTCCGTATTCTTGGAGGTTGGTTCACCATAGATGAGAGCGAACGAAATCCGAGTCACATGGCCTTCATTCCTCCGCGCTACGCATGATCTTGGTCTTTGTCCAAAAGTGCTCATTTATAGCTCAAAAACCTACGTAAACAAAAATCCTTCAAAAATACATGCATATACAAAAACGGGGTTATTTCAAGTTGCAAGTGGCGGGTTAGTATATGAATTGGTCCCAAAACACCACTTAAATAGCACTAAAAGCGACACTGAGGCCTGGTCGGGTTTGTGTGCGCCGAGGTCGGCGCCAAGATCTGTGGCGCCGACCTCGCGCCGCGTCACCGCCAGCTCAGCATACCCGACACGGTGTATAGACCTCGGCGCCGTGAATAATGGCGCCGACACGTGTTAAGTCGGCGCCGTGAATCACGGCGCCGATCCGAGGGTCCATTTTTGGAAATGTTTCCCCCAGGGGTCTATTTGTGAAATTCTTTCACAAAAAGGGCCAAAATACAAAAAAGTCGGGCGTGTCGCAAGAGAGGGGCACATTTTCAATGCTCAAATTTTGTGAAACTTTGCGAACTAAACATGGCCTAAGATCTTAAGCCTGGCCAGACCAAGCCTGGCTTAGGACCTGCAAGGAGTGCTTGTTTGGTTGTGTGGCTTTGTTTGGTCTGGCCAATGTATAACTGTGTTTGGTTGGCTGGCTACAGAGATAGGCCGACCTTGGCCTGATCAGAGGCGGAGTTTTCGCAACCAAGCCGTTCACATCCAAGGGAAAACAAAGCCGGCGCCTCCAGGAACTTGAGTGTTGCCGCGTTTCGTCTCCAAGACATTCCAACCTCTGTGTTATGTTGACGATCATCGGCTGACTCCAGGGTATGCACGGTTAATGCCAGCGCTAACACGTTTAGTACTATGTAACGCTAAAAAAACATTTATTTTTTTAGAGTTATAGAGCACAGCCCCTGTCTTACTGCAAAGCAAAAGACCATTCATTCGGTTTAAAGCACAGGTATTCTGACCATCAGAGCATCGCTCCTGGCTGATGAAACAAACTCAGCAACAAACTTAACCACAACGAAACAAATGCTAAAGCAGACCACACACTATTCATCATCCGGCACCTAGCTCCAGCTCCCATCAGACGCTTGTAGCCTCCACAAGAAACATAGAGCTAGCCCACAACATTTCTCATGTTTTTCGCTGTATAAGTGTATTATAGTTGTCCTTTAATGATTTGATTTTAAGCCGTCCCTCACTATGAAAGCACCATACATCCTTCTGGACAAGTGTTTCAATGTATTTGTGTCAGCACTTGCCGACCGACATGGAAGCTGTTCATCGACGAGCTGTCCAGACTCCAGAGTGCCCAAATCTCAGCTCGCGGCAGAAACGAAGGTAAATGATGATGTCGTTCTCCTCAAAAAGTTCGAACACATGCAAGCCGATGCAACATTTTAGCTCCACAGCGTGCCGCAGTCGTAGTCTGCCATTTTCAGAACCCTTCTCGCGAGCAACCCTGACAAAAACCTGTCCCGCACAAAGCCCACGATGGCATTGCTACTCTGCTGCACGAAGCCGACCACGTAAGCGGTAGCAACGAGTTCGACGCTCCTCCATCGCCGGATCCCGGCGTACTCTCGCAACCCCTTCTCGATCCTCCGGCTCTCCAAGCCGCCGCCTCTCGTGCCGTCGCCGAGAATGGCCTCGCCGAGGCACCTGGCCAGGACGACGCCGTCCTCCAGCGCGGCGCACGCGCCCTGGGCCAGGTCTGGAGTCATCGGGTGCAGCGCGTCGCCGGCCACGCAGACGCCGCCCCTGCTGATGCCCGCGGTTACGAGCGAGAGCGGCGGCCGGAACCGCAGCGGCACGGCGAAGACGTCCCTCGTCTCGCTCCTCTCGATCACCGCCAGCGCCTTTGGGGGCACATTGAGCGCCGCGAGGTTGGCCAGCACGAACTGCTTCAGCTTCGTGCCGCTCTCGACGACGCCTTTATCTGCAACCACACATGATCATCTTAATTATCTGAAGACAGTTCATATCGAATCTCACTAGTTTTGGCAGTTCAATTGTCGGGGGAAGAAATTCTGCATTTCAATTAAGCTCAAGTAATGGCTAGCTAACCGTTCTCGGAAGAAGTCCAGGTGAAGAACCAGTAGACGTCAGTGTCGTTGCAGGGTCGCATGCCGGAGCGGAAGCCGCGGCCGATGAACTGCAGGAACTTGGGCTCCAAGCCGTGGCCGTCCGGGAAATGGGCGAGGCCTCTCGTCGCCATGCGCCCCGAGTAGGACGGCTCCGACAGCCCCAGCCACTTGGCCACCACGGAGTTGATCCCGTCGCATCCGATCAGCACCTGCAAGTGCAGAGCGCGTCCTGCTGTTCAGTGTTCAGTTTCGAGCTCCTCTGATGTAGATCGGCAGTGTTCACCTTTGCCCTCAGAGCTGAGCCATCGGCTAGGTGCAGGATCTTGATGTCGCCGTCTTCCTCGATGGACGCAATCCTGGAGGAGTAGCGGATGGTGCCTCGTGGCAGCTCCTCCTCCAAGGCCTGCAGCAACGAGTCCCGCCTGACACAACGGATTTCATTGGGTCCTCTGCGTCAGAACGGCGGTGCTCATGTCAGTTTGTGGATTTGTGGCAGTGCAGAATGAGTGGTCGGTATTTGCGATCTCACCGGTTCCGCCCCTGCACCGTGAGGTCCAGCTCCTGCGCGACCTCCCCGGTAGACGAAGACATGACGCACAGCCTGCGAATGCCGGAAGAGTCAGTCTGCTTGATTGCCGACGAGTAGAAATGGGAGCACGCCTGAGACGGAGAGATTTGAGGACTTGAGGTAGAGAATGGGTAGGAACGTACGCCTCCGCCTGCAGATGCTGGTCCCTGATCTTGTCGCCCACCCCGAGGGCGTCGAGTGCCCGGAAGGCGTTCTTCCACGCCGTGAACGCGAACCCCGCCGTCCGCAGCGCCGGCGACGACTCCAGCACCAGGGTCCTCACCCCTTTCCTGCGGCGCACGGATTGCCAAACCAGGTGATGCTCGGAATTTTCAGTGGATTATTAAGGTTCGGCGCCACCAGACACTGCCGCAGCAGATACCAGCAGCTAGCAGAACCGACTGCCACCGTTTGGCAGATGAACATGTATTACAGTAGTTACCTGTGGAGGCCGAGGGCCGTGGCGAGGCCGGCGAGCCCGGCGCCCACGACGACGACGTCCTCGACGGGCTCCTGTCGCTGCATCCTTCAAAGAACAATGGTGTGCTACCGAACTGACAGTGTCGAGCGAACAAGCAGCACTCTCAAATCGGAACCCGTGAGTCAAGGGGCTCTAATGGTTGCGTGCCCAGAGGCGTGCAAAGAGTTCCAAGTGAGGAGGAGCTTATCTTGGCCACTAACGTCACTGCTGATGGGCAGACGAAGCCATGGGTGACCTGATGCTGGCCTGACGTTTATCCATGTGCAAAATTGAAATTGGATACGCTCTCTAGGAGCAGACAAACATATCGGGAAAGTTCACAACTTTTTTTTTTTGAGCTCAGGGAAAGCTCACAGTCACAGCTGACAACCGTATCGTTGCAGATCTGCAGCCACAGCCAGTCTCTTGAACTCTTGTAGGCTGTGTGGGCCGCTTGTCGTCTTGACGGGCCGTTACGGACTACTTTCTATCTCTAGCTCCAACAAGGTCCAGCCCACGGTTGTAGCCCGGTCCGTGAGTTCCCCTGGTCCGTCGGAGGTAGCAGCGGGTCCCACACGTCAGTTTTTGTGTTCTGACCTGATTCGTCTTCTCGATTGAAAAGCCAAACACAATCGTTGGGTTTAGCCGCGGCGCTTCCCTCTGTCTCTCTTTCAGTCCTCTAGGGTTTCCGATCTGCTCCGCCTCGCCGTCGGCTAGCCTCCGCCGCGTGACGCCATGGAATTCGACGAGTACGAGTACCTTGAGAAGACGGTGGAATCGTCGGGGGCGCCGGCCAACGGCTCCGCGGCCCCCAGGTCAGGGGAGAAGGACAAGGACAAGGAGCGCAGCTCCCGCCGTCGCTCCTCGGGCCGCGACGAAGAGCGCGACGACGTCGAGCGCAGATCTAAGCGTTCTCGGTCTGATGAAGGCCGCGACCGCGATAGGGAGCGGCACCGGGACCGCAGCAGCCGGGAGCGGCGGGACCGGGACCGTGACGACAAGGAGAAAGAGCGGGAGAGGGACAAGGATAAGGAGAGAAGGAGCCGCGACCGCGAACGGGAAAAGGAGAGGGAGAGGGAGAGGGAGAAGGATAGGCACCGGAGGAGCCGGAGCCGGTCGGAGCGCCGACGTGACGACGAAGACCGTGATCGCTACCGTGAACGCAATGTCAGGTGCATGTTCATGACAATATTAACTCTGAGCTTTATTGAAACTGGATGAAACATGATCTGGTGTTCTTTTTGGTGTATTGGTTTTTACGAGATCATCACTATAGTTTTTTGGATTCACTTGGAAAGTGGGACAAACCAAATATAGTTGGTTCGAATGTCTTAAAAAAAACAAAATCATGCCATGATACTTGTCTAATTACAAGCTAGGCGCAAATCTGTTCTTCTCATTGCTCTTCCATCCATACTTTGGAAGACTTTACATCCTGTGGTTTTACTGCTTTGTGCTTATACCAAAAGTTTCTCATGCCGTGTGTTATTGAAATAGGTTTGGTGCAATTCAATAAAATTGCGCATTAGTGTGGGAACTTGCAGACATCAGGATGACCCAGATTTTGGATATTGTTTTTATGAGATAGAAATTATCCGTAGTGGTCAGATACTCAGATGAGCAGGGCTGATGCCATCGATGGTTACTGTTTCCAGTATCCACAATGTGGAGCTGAACTTTATTTGTTGTGCTACAGAAATGCTGGTGAATGTGCGAGTTGTGTTTTTTTTTTGCTGAAGCAGTTGTTTTTTTTACTGTAGCAACATTCACTCATTCAGTGTTCAATAGCTGCACAAAAAACTATTTGTTTCACCCCTCCTTTCTGTGCTATTAAGTTGCAATTTGTAGTTCTGTAGTGAAACCATCCCATCTGGTAGCGGTGGGCATTGCCCCACCACATGCTACATTTTGTAGTCCTTGTTAGCAAGTTAACCTGTGTGAAGAATATGGTTGGATCTGCACTTTCAGACGGGAATATGCTGTGTATTTTGGTATTCAGTTACAATTTGGGCTTGCAATATAATCTTCCTTTCTTTTTTTACTACATTATTAGTTCATATGAAGAATTCTTGTTATACAGACGTAGGAAAGAGGAGGTTGCCGAACCTGAAGTTGATCCAGAAAGAGATCAGAGGACTGTGTTTGCTTACCAGGTAGCATTTTGAACACGTCTTTCACATTGATGATGCCTGTGTAACCTTAAATCTGAAGCTGTTTTTTAATTACAATTGCAGTTATCCTTGAAAGCAGATGAAAGAGACGTATATGAGTTCTTTTCAAGGGCTGGAAAGGTGAGAATCGCTCTTATTGCAGTTTCTTTGATTATTATATACTAGTCCGATGGTGCTCATTATGTTCATACACATGGATTCAGTTTACACTTGATTAATTTGCTAGAATTCTCCATACGTTATACAAATATGCTTGATAGGATATTATTATTGTTAGTAGCTCAGACTAAACATAAGTTGATAGGATCATATTTAACCATATTTTTTAGTGATAAGATATTTTCTGCTGTTAGCATTTCTTGCTTGTTTTTCTTGTTTGATCGAGTCAATTTTCATGGCTGAACAGTTGTCTTTTCTTTCTCTAGGTCCGCGATGTTCGCCTGATTATGGACCGAAACTCACGACGTTCTAAAGGAGTTGGGTGAGTGTCTATATACTAATACTGGTAGCTACATAGGCAACATGTATTCGTTGTGCATAGCCTTGCATTTCAGTTTTTAACATGGAGGGGCAGTATTGTGGTCTTTCCTTTGTTCCTTTTATTTCTCGATACGCTGAACTGAAATTTTATGCTAGAACATAAGAGACTAGCTAGCTAGCAGTGTATCATATTATTGAAAACTTATCCCTTTTGGTGTCCGTTATTCATAGGGCTTGCTGTTGCACTTCAGCTTGTATGCTCTTGGAAATTAAATAACCAAAATTGGTAAGGATTAATTGTTCTTCTGGAGTCCTTGTGGTTCCCTGAGTTTCTAGCTCTTTGCTGCCCATGGAATTAAGGCCCCAGATTAAGGATTGCAATTGACCAATTGTCTCATGGCTTCATATAAGATATGGTTCATTTTGGCATAACCTTGTTACTTTAGCAACATTTTCCAACTTCTTTATAAAGCCTTCTCAATTGGTTTTCACTGAAATAGAGGTGGTGTATGTTAGTGGATGCAATGGGTTTTATGAATCTAAATGCTGTGGTGGCAGCTATAGAGGGGAAAAAAGTAGTAAATGAATCATGAGAAAAAGCTCAGTAGCTTTGAGGAGATGAAGATAAAGTTGCAGGTATTTTTCAAGTCCATGTAGTCTAACAGGTATGATGTCTTGTGGAGGTGGCTGTAAGGCCACGCCATGAAAGTTTTGGTCCTCTGCAGTCCACATAATGTTGTTTGCTTAAGTTGTATTGTATTTAAGACTTCGTTAGTCCTTGGGAACCATATTTGGTAGTGTGTTGCTCTAGTTGTGGATTAATGCTTACATCTGCATGTTACCTGTAGATACATAATTTTCTTGGGAATATATTCATGAGTTTTCATACTCGACAGGAATATTTATAATTTGGTGTACCTGCTGGAATAAACAGCAACTTATGAGTAAGATGGAATACAAGATCATATACAGTAAGCCGTGCGAAACATCACAGTTCCAGATTATTGGAGTCCATTTCAATGAAAAATCAAAACTAACCTTGATTTGAAATGATCAAAAGCTAGATTTGGTTAAAAGGATACAGTTTTGCTCATGAAGTAACTAAGACAAGTTTTACTTCGTTCATGGCTCCAGTCTGATTTTTCTCATGCTATTCACATTATGCAGGTACATTGAATTCTATGATGCTATGTCTGTTCCAATGGCGATAGCTCTTTCTGGTCAGCTGCTTCTTGGTCAACAAGTGATGGTTAAGCCTTCAGAGGCTGAAAAGAATTTAGTTCAGTCAACTGCTTCCAGTGGAGCTGCTTCAGGTGGAGCAAGGAAGTTGTATGTTGGAAATCTTCACTCCAACATGAATGAGGACCAATTGCGGCAGGTGCTTGTCAAACATATTATTATTTGGATTTTTTTGTGTGCTTGGAGCGAATTGTCTCTTGATTATTCATACTATTTTAAATCTTTTTGCCAGGTCTTTGAACCATTTGGACAAGTGGAGCTTGTCCAGCTGCCATTAGATCCACTCACTGGGCTGTGCAAAGGTTTTGGTTTTGTGCAGGCAAGGGTTTCTGTATGAAGCAGTTTTTTTTTTGTTGGCACTTAATTCTGATCACTTCTCTTTTCATATTTTAGTTTGCACGCCTTGAAGATGCAAAAGCGGCTCAGAGTTTAAATGGGCAACTTGATATTGCAGGAAGAGTAATTAAGGTAAAGCATCATGTTTCATAGTTATCGGATCTGGTCTTAAATAAATGTTCGGCTGTCTGACATAATAGTCATTGTCAGGTTTCAGCTGTGACAGACCAAACGGGTGTGCAAGTTAGTGGAGCCACTACTGGAGATTTGGACGACGATGAAGGTGGAGGCTTGGTGGGTGTCGTTCTCATTTCTAGGACAATTTGAGTAGTTGGTACATGTTTTCTTTAAGCGTTATGGTGGTTGAGTATTTACATCTACCCTTGAATTAGCTTAGTGCATTTAGTCTACCATACTTGGTGGGTTTCTGCACCGATTCCCAATTTTAAAAACCTCTGGCAGTTCTGTTGCATGTATTCATATACTAAATAGGCTTAATGGATCATACAAGTTGCCTTTTTTTTTCCTGTCATCAATTTAATATCTGTTATCCTAATATTAGAAGTTGATAAACAGAAGCTGTATGCATTTTCCTATTTGTTTTTGTTTATACGACAGTGCATTTTTCCATGATGACACCAGCAAACTATTACATTTGCAGTAATTATTTCATGCTTGATTTGTATAAAAACAAGCCTTCTATGCCTCATACAAGGAATGTGTGCTTGTACCTGTTAATCAACAGTCTAGCACCATAAGGCTTGATGGTACCCTGATTAGTGGTTATTATATAGTGGTATTGCGGGTAGTATTTGTTACTAAATTTTTAGACATTGTTTGATGTGTGTTCCCTGATGTATGCAGGCACTGAATGCTAGTTCCAGAGCTCTTCTAATGCAGAAATTGGACCGCAGTGGCATTACAACCAGGTACATTTTTGGAGGTTGACTGCATAATAATAATGTTGGCATATCTCATGGAACAATCTAATTGTAGTGTTGTTCCATTTTATTAATATTTATTTATTGGGGGTTGTGCTTACTGAGGTGCTGGATGTACTGTGTTTCATAGTGAGTAATGTTATGGCCTGGGCTGCAGAGGCTCTGCAGTGACATCATTTCATTTTAGAATGGCCATTATCTTGCTTGTACGAGTGCCATACGAATATCTCATTATTGACCTTTACTACATTATCGTCAGGATTCATCCACCACTACAGCAACACTGTTTCCATATATATCTAGCTTGTCAAGGTCATTCTCCATGGACCTCCTCCAGTTCTTTGGTGTAAAGTGGTTTGGCTGAAATATTCTGTTTACTACAGTTCTAGCATCTAGTGCCAATTTCAAGAGGTTAAGTTGATGATGTTTGAAACTTACGTTACAAGGGGGAACTTGTTACAGTAATTTATTGTTCATGTACCAAATTGATGCAACTTGAAATTGGTTTCATAAGAAACTTGAGCGGTTCGCTTAATTTTGTTCTTTTTCAAGTTCTGAAAGGCAGATGTCTGACAAGTTTACCATAGATATATCCTTATGTCTCCCTGTATATCTACTTAATGTTTGCTTAATATCTTCTCCGTGTCTGCAGTTCAATTGGTGGGATGGGCACTAATTTGAACACTTCGGTGGGCATACCAGCTGTATCTGTCCTTGGTGCTGCTCCAGCTGCAGCTCCTGTTCTGCGCCCTACAGTGCCTGATCTTGTTTCAGTTCCTGGGTTACCACTTCCAATTACTACGTCTATTGAGTTGGCTCCACCTAGTGAATGCCTATTGCTTAAGAATATGTTCGATCCAGCTGTTGAGGTCAGGATTCTTCTACCACCGCACTTGCATTATTATGCCAAGACACTTATTTGTTGCTTGTAGATTTGAAGTTTTTTCCCTTTTTTTGCATTGGTTGACCAAAGCTAACAGATAATTTACCATGCTACTTTTGCAGACGGATCCTGATTTTGACTTGGATATTAGGGATGATGTTCAGGAGGAGTGTTCCAAGTTTGGCCAACTAAAACACATTTTTGTTGACAAGTAAGTCTGCATGTTCATTTTTAAATAGATCTGCCATGCTTTCCGCCTAAAATTACTTTTTTCTGTACTCTCCAGCATGTTGCATTGCTAATTTTCATTGAGATATAAACAAAATCTGAAGTGTTGGTGTTCTTAACATTTTTTATTTCGCGAGCAGCACCGTCATTCTTAAATATCACACTAGGGTTAAAAATGTGTCCTTTGATACAGAGAGCTCAGATGCGCTTTGAGACCTTATCTGCTTCTGAATTCTGATAGCTACCTTTTGTTCTGTCTCCAGCACAATATTATTCAGTGCATACTTTGCAAAATTTTCGGTAGATGTTCATCAAATTGCCCTTCAACCAATTATACAGTCCCGATCTGTTCTCATTCTCATCATTATTTAGTGCATATTTTTGCAAAATTTTCAACAGTTCTTCATTAAATTGCCTTAAACCAATAATACAATCCTGATCTGTTCTCATTTCTAACGGACTTCTGTTGTAATTGTGACTCAGAACTACTGCTGGCCTTGTGTACCTGCGGTTTGATAGCATATCAGCAGCTATGGGCGCCCAGAAAGCACTTCATGGAAGATGGTTTGCGGGGAAGATGATAACAGCAACTTTTATGGTATATTAAATGATACATCCCTGTTCTCCCTTGTTTTGATTTCTGCATTTTGAATCTCCATGATGAGCTTGCTCAAACATTGGTGTTTGTTTTGGCAGACGCCCCAGCAGTATGAAATGAAGTTTCCGAGCTAGTGGGCAGACGCTTGGTTAAACCTGGAGATAATTGCTTGGTCTCATGCACTGGCATTCTACATTTCTGCATCTGAGTGTAGTCGTGCTAATTATTAAGTGGAGGGAAAAATGATTTAGTGTCTTTATAACATCAAGCAGTTTGTAACATGGACTATATATTGCTTGTGTAACATTTCAATCCAAAGCGCTGTTCTATTGTTGCATATTTGTTTATGCACCCCCAAGAAAAATGGGATTGGCGTCTCTGGAAATTGTGCAGAAAAAACGGGGTAAAAGTTGATCAGAGGCGACTCACTGAACCTCTCTTGAAAATGCAGGAATTTTAATGTAAAGCCTTAGCTTGAATTTATGTGTATCGTCTCGGGGGAAGCAGCTCCACGATTTCCCCAGAAGCAATGATATTGGTATCACAGCCTTCACAGGTGTTGTCTTCTGCAAAGGCAATATAGCCAACAGGGTTGTAATGGTATCAGGCTTTAATATCCTGATGCATCGTAATCGTATATGATATGATACATTTCGATTGGGCATGTTAAGGGCAACCGTTCTTAGATATTTTGAGATGGTTGGTACAAGTCACCGTCGTCTGCAACCTTGGGCTTCCGGGTACTGCGGGAGCCGGGGGAGCGGCATGCCAATACCATATGTTTTTTTAGTGGGCTTGTTATATAAGAGTTATAAACGGCTTCGAATTTAATAGCCAAACTTTTACCAAACTCAGTATAAATCGCACTTGTGATGGTGTGAGCATCCACATTGGAGCACATGCTTTTATGAACAAAATCAGAAGTGCCAAAATGTGTTGCTGTAGCGTTTATCTCCCTAATGATATAGCCATGAGCGGTCATTCCATCCATCTTGATTCCTCTTATCATACTAACATTGTCCGAGGCCTTGAAGTGTTGAACCATAAGGTCACTCGCTAACACCAGGCCTTCCTTGCACTTCGGGACTTGCAGCTAGAAAAACACGCGGCGCGAATAGGCCATTGACTGGGTTTTGTTTTCCGCATATTTGCACATATTTTATTACTTGGTTAATAGTTCAATTTTATTACTCGGTTCATAGCTCAATTTTGGTTGGTCATATTTATCCTCGTGCCATCCTAATATGGCATCGTTGAGTGTATATGCTAAAATATACTGTGAAAGTTGTAAATTTGTAATTTATCTAGAAACCATAGTTGTCATGAACTGTTCAATACCAAGAGTCCAATGAGCTGCCATCTATCAAAAAAAAAAAAGCATCGAAAGCAGATATGAGAAAGTGGCTTCAACCAGAACATCCATGTCGATTACGCGGAGCAGGTGCTTTCTGACGCCTCGTGCTTTGATCTGGAGCACCTTAACCTCGAGGACCGCAAGCGGGTCAACTACATATATTGTTCTCAGTATCATAGCGTCACCGTCAACGGCAACAACATATCCACGGGCTACGGCCACCACAGGCAACGCCATTAGCTTCAACAGCGGCCAGTACGTCATCGACTATCTAGGTGACATCAAGACGGAGGTGACTATGGTGCTGTAAAATGAGACGATGCACGTGTGGCAGTGGAACTCCTCGAAGGTATCACCGACTAATATATAGCGACTCGCAGGGATGATCTCCTCTCTCTCTCTCTCTCAGATTTATTTGGCAGGTTCTGGCTCCTATAAAATATTAAAATTGGCTTTGGTTGTGGCTCACCTGGAGAGGCAAATTTTCCGGTTGAGGTGAAGCAGTTTTGAAAAACATTTGATAAAACAATTTATTCTATTTTTCATCAATGGGTGGAAGATGTCAAATGTCCAACCTAACCCTTTAGCTTGCTGCACAAATGATTTTATGTTTTCTTCTCACAATTTTAAATGTAACTTCATATATTTGATAAATTTTTTTTTAATAAATACCAATATTTTCTGGGGTGGGGTATTTTTGCCAAGGACGGCGCGAGGTGGATGGAGGTGTAAACCCGGAGTAGAAGCAGGAGGTAAAGCACCTTCACCTTACCTCCTTTCTCTCTCCCAAGTGCCCCCAGCGAAAGCCTCCGCGGCGGAGTGGGCCTCGACGGCGGGCGCCACGGATGCGGCATGCACGGCTTGGCGGTGGGCACGGTAGGGCCTCAACTGCGGAGGCGCCCCACCGGCAGACAGTCTGCGTGGCCCCCGCGCCAGGCGCGGCGGAGGTGGCCTGTGTCGCCCAGGGGTGCACACGGACACGGCAGGCAGAGGAGGCCTCAACGGCGGGTGCGCGGCGAAGGCGAGCATGGGCCGGGCTGCGGATGGTGTTTTTTAAAATTGATTTTTTGTTGCCGTGTACGAGAAAGTTTCCGGACGGTGCTCTCTGGCGCCATCGCTCTCCACGCAGACAGAACTGGAGTCGTCCAATGCGGATCAAATGGCAGATGATTTTAGGCCCTATCAGGAAATTCCCCGGCTTTCGTCATTCAGAGATGCTGTAGACCTTGGGGATCTGCACTTCGGTCTGCTCCAGCTTCGATGTAAGATTTGGCCCAAGGCCCAGGCGGCTCCGTCCTTCCTTCTTTACTCCACCTCAGTCCGGCTCGAACTCCACACGTACCCTACACAATCCCCTTCGGTCTCGCCGGAATAAATCCAGTTCCACTTGCAAAAAGAAAAAGAAAACAAATTGCGAGGAAGAGGGAAGAGGAAGAAGGAGAGAGGACGACGAGGGAGAGAGGAAGAGGAAGAGATCGATGGATGGACCGATCTATACCCCTCCATCCCTAGCTGTGCAGTCCCGGTTTAGATTGCAAGATGCCACCTTGCACCCGCCTGCCCTCTCTCCCGACGACGGCGGTGATGAGATCCCCTGGGTGCTCCTAGACGGGCGCGCCTACGTCGCCGAGCGCCACAACGCTACGACTGCCTTCGCCGAGACATGGGAAGGGCACCAGATCCAGGTCACTCTTTGCCTCGCCCGCCCGCCGCGCGTCTCTTACCTATGCGTCTTCTGCCCCGGGCTGGAGCACACCGTGTTCCCCTTGGAGCCGAAGATACTCGCCATGGAAGAGGACCTCGTCCTCCTTCGCATCATCGTCACTTGGAAAAGGGACATTTTGAAGGATGTGGACTACTACATCTACCAGGCCGCCGACGAGGCCGCGGGCGGGGAGCCGTCACTCAAGCGGCTTCCGCGGCCCCCTAGCCCCTATGGCTTTGAATCACATCATGTTGGCATCCTGCGCTGCGGCACCAACCGCCAGCACCTGCTACGCCCTCACCTTGACACCGCAGGTGATTTCTATATCGTCGCTGGACTCTGCAGGCCACGCAATGGCGTGGACGGAGAGTTCGTCCTCTGTCTACACAACTCCAATTCCCCAACTAGCTGGAGTACCCACAACATCTCAGTGCCCGAACAACATCGACACAACTGCTGCTTCCACCATGTTAACAGCAAGGTCATTGCGATAGGAGGAGAGGCTGGCACCATGGCCTTCGTTGACCTCTGGCTGGCCTGTTCGGCTGGCTGGTTCAGAACCAGCCAGCAGTACTCCAGTCTCACATAAAATCAGCCCTAGCCACCAGCCACCAGCCACCAGTACTTTTCTCTCACAGAAAATCAGCACCAGCCACCAGCCAGAATCAGCACTATCCTCTTCTGTGATGTGCTCAAAGTTGAGCAAGGCAAACCCAATCCTCTTCGGTATGTAATGTTGCCACCGCCACTCGTGTCGGATGTGGCGGGCAGTGGCGATGCACGGGTTGCTAGGGACATTGCCGTCGTCAAACAAGGCCGCATGATTAAGTGTGTTGAGCTGCGGGTTCGCTTGAAGTTTTGCCCAATCTCTAGGGATCACTGCATCGAGGATGGTTGGATATCCAGGATATGGAGCAGGCCGGTGGCTGCTGATTGCTCTGACAATTGTTGGGTTCTCAGCTGCAGACAAGATTCTTCTGATATCCCTGTTCACCGCAACCCGCACTTTGAGCTGTTGCCTGAGGTGCTGGACCATGGAGGCATTCCTCTGGAGCCATTCAAGGGGCTCAGGATATACCAACCCACACTCAGCTTGCATGATGATGATGGTATTGTTTACTTCATGGCCAAGAAGTGCAACTGCATGGATGGTAAGGCTTGGGTGATTGCTGTGGACATGGAGAACAACACATTACAAGGGGTTGCTGAATTTGCTGCGGAAAGAACTGTTGGCGTGAGTTTCACCTTTATGCACAGTAGGATATCCAAATATCTGTCTGACAGCTCCAGGTAATTATGTTCTAGTAGTGCACCATTGTCGCATGGTCGCATCTACAATTTTTTTTGGTTGTCCTACTCTATAAAACAAAGTAAAACATCATGCCTTTAAATAGTAATATAGTTAGATTGTTAGCTGATTGCTTATTCATGGTTTTTGAGGCGTCGGCTAAGCATCACCTAGGTATCGAACCTAGGCGACGCTTGACCGGCGCCCCAAAAACCATGTGCTTGATACATAGGGATGACGCCAATATGCAGTTGCAATGGTCAAGCCCTTGTTATATAGCAGGGGGACTTGTGTGATACTTAGCTGGAGCATAATGTAAATTAATCCTTTGTTCTAATATGAGTTAGGCAATAGGATTGCACACTCACTTCAGATTTTCTATGGTGCTAGGTCAGGATGTATTTGTAGACACTAAGCACTGCTGATTAGAGAAGACTTTGCATTTGCAGACTGTAAGCACCCGCTGATTAGAGAATGCTGGTAAGTGTTTGGACTTTGGATGCATATAGGTTGGATATACAGTTATACACAAAGTAATGATGAACTGGAAGGAACCTAGTGTCAAATGTTAAACAGTCATTGGAGCAATTAGTTTTTACTTTTTCCTTAATATTAAATCATCATTGGAGCAATCTTCTAAAATATGTCTTAAGGCAGCGAAAAAGGAACTTGTGATCTATTACAGTATAATCACCAGTTAGGCCAAAACTAGTTCAGTCCATAACTCCATATAATCACTAATAGGTGGTTGGTGAAATTGAATGCCAATTCATAGTATGTGTTGCATGTATGTGTTTTCATCATAAATTCATAATAGAGGAAGTTACAAAAAAAAAAAAACGTCAGTTTAAAGTGTCTGGATAGCCAGTTTGGACCCTGTACTTTCTTGAAAATGTTAATTTGGCCTCTTGATTTTCAAAAGGGTCAAAGACCTTACACTTTATTTCTGGCCACAATGTGCTGTCAAATTGCATATTCATCTCTTTGACTCAATTACTAGTAAACAGCTTAATTACCCTTCTGTGTCTCTTGCTGCGTTTGCTTCTAATTTTGTTCTTTGCTTGTGCTATTTTGTTCTCTAGCCCCATACATAGAGACGTGAACCTCTCTAAAGACATGTTCATGGCGACACGGCAGGTGTGATTCCTACATTGTCGCTGGACTCTGTAGGCCATGCACTGGCGTGGACCCAACAGAGTTCGTCCTCTGTCGATACAACTCCAATTTCCCAACTAGTTGGAGTACTCACAAAATCTCACTGGACGAACAATCGACGCCAATATGTCTGCCGATAGCAAGGTCATCGCGATAGGAGGAGAGGCTGGCACCATGGGATTTGTCGACCTTTGGCGGGGCATCATCTTCTGTGATGTGCTCAAAGTTGAGCAAGGCAAACCCACTCCTCTTTGTTATGTAACGTTGCCACCACCACTCATGTCATACGAGGTTGGCCGTGGTGACGCACGAGTTGCTAGGGACATTGTTGTCGTCCAACAAGGTCGCTACGTATATGATGGTTGGATGTCTTGGACATGGAGCAGGCCAGGGGCTGCTGGTTGTTCTGAGGACTGTTGGAATCAGTCCAGGCTGCAAGCAAGAATCTTCTGATATCCCTGTTGATGGCAACCCACATTTTGAACTACTACGTACTGCCTAAGGTGGTAGACCAAGGAGGTATGCCTCTGAAACCATTCAGGGGGCTCTACATATGTCAACCCACACTCAGTTTACATGATGACGATGTTGTTGCTTACTTCATGATCAAGAAGAACTACTTGGATGTCAAGGCTTGGTTTGCTGCAGAAAGAACTGTCGGCCTGGATTCCAACTATATGCGCAGCAGGGTGTCGAAATATCTAACGGTGCATCCATTATCGCGCTGTTGCATCTACAAATCTTTGGTACATGTTCCTACTTTTGAAATCATAGTCGCAATATTTCAAAAAAAAAGAAATCATAGTCGCATACATTATCGCGCTGTTGCATCTACAAATCTTTGGTACATGTTCCTACTTTTGAAATCATAGTCAAACGACATGTCTCCGAATAGGTACTACCTCCATTTTTAAGTACATGACACTATTGACTTTTTTTGCTTCATTTGACTATTTGTTTTTTCTATAAATATTTCTGCAAATCGATACATTTACGAGTTAAATTCAAAATATTATTGATAATAGATGTAACGGTATCCATTTTACTCTATTTAAGAAACTAACTAATGAAATATTGTTGGTTAAAGTTGGAGTAAAATGTCAACAGTGTCATATATTTAAGAACGGAGGACGCAATATAGATATATTGTTAGCTGATTGCTTGATCATGGTTTTCGAGGTGCCGGCCCGCCGCCTCTGCTCCGCTTTAGACCGAGTACTGCAAGCAGGAAATCACTTTGTTTTTTATAGAACATGCAGAACACATATTTGACACTAAAGAGGAGAAGACGAAGTTTCCAAGTTTACGACAAACAAAGCACAAGGAGGGGGGAGTGATCTAAACTAACCAAGGCCTCGTTTGGTTTTCCAGTGCTAGAAACTGTTCACAACTTTGACCACTAATTAAAGATATTAAATAAAGGTATTTTACAAAGCTAACTCTAGAACCCCTGCGCTAGGAACCCTGAAGAATCTAATGAGGCCTTTGACCGCATGATTAGAGGATGATTAGAGAATGGTTACT
Source organism: Alloteropsis semialata (assembly GCA_004135705.1). NCBI lineage: Eukaryota > Viridiplantae > Streptophyta > Magnoliopsida > Poales > Poaceae > Alloteropsis > Alloteropsis semialata. The sequence continues at coordinate 72,617,344 of CM014278.1, forward strand.
GTAGCATCACTGTAGCCAATCATTGATTAATTAGGCTCATTAGATTCATCTCGAAAAGTTACGCTCATCCGTGAAGAGGTTTTGCAAATAGACTTCATTTAGTACTCTATGCAAGAAAGATTTTCTCCGTGCTAGATGCTAAACTAGACAAACAAACGGAGCCCAACTCTAACGGAACACATTACCAAGACGCGACAAGCTCAAAATTCCTGCTCTAATTAATCCACTCTTATCGACAATACTCCCTCTATTTTTATTTACATGTCGCCTAAGATTTGTCCTAAGTCAAACTTGGCTAACTTTGACAAGGTTATAGAAAAAAATAAAAACACTTATGGTAACAAATTTGTTTTATTGAATCCACCATGAAATATATTTTGATAGTGCATATATTAGATAGTATAGTTATTGCTACACTTTTCTATAAAATTAGTCAAAGTTGACTAAGTTTGACTTAAGACAAATCTAAGACGACATGTAAATAAAAACGGAGGGAGTACTCTACAACGCCCTTAAAAAAACTCTACAACGCACGCACGAATTTCCGAGGGGAGCTGCTACAGCTCCCGGTACGCGCGCAACCCCCCATCGACAGTTTTCTTGGAAAGAACAAATCATAACAAAGGAATTCATACTCCCCGAACAAGTCCACAAAGATATGTTCATTTCCTGATCATATTATACGATACGAAGAGACGACTCATTGGATCTCTTTTAGAAATGCAGGATTTGAATCTAAAGCCTTTTTAGCTAAATTACGTGTATCTTCTCTCGGGGACTCTCTAAATATGCGGAGCAGCTCCTTGATTCCCCCGGTAGCAATGATATCACAGGTGTTGTCATCTGCAAAGACGAGTGGATTTGGTATTGATATATGACACATCGTACATGATTTGGTATCGAATTTTAATAACATTCATGACGGAGCAAAACGGTGAAGGGCAACATCTGTTTATGTACCGTTCTGAGCTAGATGGCAAAATGCTAGCTCAATGTGTCTTCGTGTCGAAGCAGAAAACCTAGTTGAATTGGCCACCATCCAAGTAAGAACACCGTCTTCAATGAGAAGGGACCTTCCTTTCCTGTGACCTATTGAGCAGCGCATGCTGTTATTTTACCGAAATCTGAAGAACCAGGGAAACTCAATATATTCAACTTGTTTATTGATATATATATTCGACTTCAGTTGCACAATGTTTGGAAGTAAAGCGAAGGACAGCAGCACTCCCAAGTTACCAAGGAAGCTGCAAGCCGTGATGTAGCACACAGACTAAAGGGGGTTCAAACCTTACAAATATGTTCATGCAGCTGTAATAGCTCACCAGAAATAAAACTAAGGGGTATTTGAGGAAGAAATGGATAAGTTACATACCTTGGCTTATCACCCGGGATTCACATTTTGCAAAGTTTGCTATCCCTCGCGCTATCTGGGCTATGACATCAGCATGTCCACTGCGAAACATTCCTAGTAGTGCTTTTATTCCACCATCTTGTTTCAACGTCAAGTGCAACTTCTCTGCAAAAATACACCTTTGATAGGTCACATTTTTATTCTCAGAATATCAATGTTCCACTACTAGGTTCTAGCGACATGATCAAAACAAAAACAGTGGGTTCTGAGAAAAATGGAACCACATCATTTCGCAGTATAAGGTGTACAGTTCATAGTAAAATGTATCACACTGATGTTCATAGTAAACTCAACAGAATATTTCATATAATCATAATTTTTTTAAAAACTTGGCATCAACAAAGAAAATACTAACTGTACCATTCCCACATAAATTGGCAATCGCACCAGCCACCATCCGTAAAGTTTGTGGATCATTAGTTTTAGAAGCAACATTTGCTAATAGACGAGCTCCACCTTTGTTCATAATCACTCCCTGGTTTGATCCTGCAAATATCAAGTATTAACATAAACATAAAATTCTTAGAGACGTTTTTTTTTTTGCTAATACATTACCATTCATTGCCAAGTTAGCAACAGCACCAGCTGTGACTCGATGAATAGTCGTGTTTTCTGATGTTTCTAGAAGCGATAGAAGAGCATCAAGCCCTCCTTCCTCAACGATTCTTTCTTGATTAATATCTGCAATCTCAAAACGGGCAAGTGAGCAGAAACTGGTTATAATCCTAATACTGCATTAGACATATAAGGCCGTGTTTAGTTCGGACCGCATTCTGCAGAATGCGTCCGTTCTGCAGAATAGGGTCGCCTCGGTCCGCGTGCACAGAGAGGAAAAAGTGCATTGGAAAGCGCGCAGAATGCAAAATGGTTGGTAGAATGCAAAATGGGGGTATCTAAACACCCCCTAAGGCGTTTTAGAATTGAAGTTGGCAATCTTTAACTCAATCTGTCACATGAAAACAGTATTATTAGGTTTGTTACATGAAGCACTTTTATGATAAAAATTTGTACAAATCAATAGTGATAGATATTACTATGGAAACAGTCATTATCAAAGTTACTTACTGGAGACTGTTTTGTGCAGAGCATCATATATGAAACAAGGGAGTAATTACCTATCGCTTCTAGAGAACACAGAAAACATAGCATAGAGTTGGTTGAAAATAATTGTAGGTATTCATTTAACCGCTGAAGTTAATTTTCTAGTTTCATACTCCCAACCATACAATTAGGCAGTAAAACTTAGAAGCTACAATGAGGTAACAGACCAATTAAAAAAAAAAGGTAACAGTTCATTTTGGATCATGGCCCAGTAGTCCGTAGTCCAGGTTGAATTCATATGAATAATAACATATAACTGTCAGGCAACAGGGCTGTCTCAACTCACTTTGAGTGGATTTTGTTGTTGGCCCGTTCAAGTTTGTTTGTCGTGCGCGATGTAATTTTTAAATGTGTGGATGTGGGTGCGCGTATACTGTGTTAGATGTATATGCAGTCTTTACATTTTCCCATTGTATAAGGTTTTTTGTGCATATTTGCTAATACCTGCACATGTATATATTAGAGCCTAGAGCCCTCATATTGAATACAAGTGCTATACATACGCATAGAATCCTTTTGTCCCTTTCCTAACAGGCTAACACAAACATACACACTGTGTGTTTGAGAAAAAAAAAACTAAACAAAGTTAGCAAGTTTATGTGCAACTTTCATTTATCACAGGCTAATATCAAAACCGCAATATTTCTTTTTGCAGCTTCCCTATGGCCAGATAAGGTTTTCATGCAAATAGGCCCATGGAGATCAAAGGCGGTGTGGAATATATGCACAGTTCCAAGGGGCAAACTCCCGGACCTTCAGCAGCAAGATTAGCAACCACCTTGACAGCATGGATCTGCACATCTAGATCCTCAGACTTCAAGAGAGCAAGCACGTTTGGAAGACCAACTGGGAGTCAATTGGGCCGAAACATTATCAGGATGGTGGCTAAAGATATAGATGGTCTGTAATCTTCCATAAAGTAATGTTACCTTCTTCAAATATCTTTGATATGGTACCTCTCTGACCAGATAGGGCCTCTCTTAATTTTCCTGATTTGGACACAAAAGCTGCATTGCCCAATCCAGATCCTGATCTAACCATACCACATGATGGTTTAGACTGTCAAAGAGAAAATTACGTATAAGAAAATTATCATCAGAATAGAAAAGGGTACAATAACAGAACTGTACCTCTTCAGCACAATTATCAGATGTGGATTGTTTCAACCTTCGAATTTGATCTTCAAGGCCTTGTCTCTGCCTCATTTCCTGCTGCACCTTTTCTTGAGTACACTTCAGTTCATCATATATCACTTCCTACAAGAATTACCAAAGAAACAGGTAACTGAGCATTACTGCAAACAACTGTGTTTATAAGAATCACAGACAGGGTCAACTAGCTAAAGCTGCTTTGCTATACCTTCTCTGAAATGAGTTCGCTGATTTTTCCTTTTAATGATTGTACTTGACTTGTAAATTCTTCAATCACTTTGGTTAATTTCTTTTCAAATTCACGGGCCATGCTTTCCTGCAACTGGAATGTACTTTTATCACACTTCATGGGCAACTGAAGACATCTGTAATGCACATGGTCCTCCACTTTCTAGACTACCCCAACTTGCTTGGGACTAAAGGCTTTATTGTTATTGTTGCAGACAGTTCCACCACTACAAACATCAACTTCCAAGATTAAAAGGTTCTTTCTTTTTTCTTCAGACCCAGAACAAAAGTTATTAAAGCACAAAAATTAATATAGACATATTAATAATGCCAAATCTGATAATACAGATAAACAGAAATTATAGGGAAAATGGTTTCTGGATTGCAGCCAGACAGCCAACTTCAGGTCTTATGTAGAACGAGATAATACCTTCTGACTATGGCATTCATGGACTAAATTAGAAAACATAACGAGAACAGATCCAGATCCCATAATACGAAACAAGGATCCAGCCGCGTTTTCTTTTTGCAATTTCTTAATAGTATGAACATTGGTAAACAGCATGAAAAGTTTTTTATGGCCAGTAGCCCAGTAATGTCTCTAACTAAGCAGCGCTCAAGTTCAGGTGGTAGAATTGCTTGTGCATTTCTATTTGCGGCACAAGATATATTGTACAGGAAATAAAACAAGCTCCCCATGGTGGTTTCAATCTTGTTAGTCAATAAATTAAACATTATGGCAATGGATACATGACCAGTAAGTGGATTTATTAGTTTGGAATCTGGAGATGGAGAAAGAGTTTTCTATTAAGTTCAGACATTATATCTTGTTAAAACTTAACTCTTAGTCATGAAAAATTTGTTTTACCACTTAAAGTACAACTTAAGCCTGTGCTGGTTATGGAAGAAAAAAAATGAGCAAAACACATAATATCTAAGCATGATGCATCTAGAAACCAGAATCCAAACGTGTGGCGCAACTTGCCCACTTACTAGTTTTAGTACTATCTGACTTATATAATGACTGCATCTGAAAGTTTACCTGGGCAGAACTCTGAGCATCACACAGTTGCTGTTCCAGTACACTCATATGATCTTTCATGCTTGATGAACAACACCTTTCTTCCTCAAGTTGCCTCAGTAATTCCCCCATTTCCTTCTCATGCTCTTTACTTGTATCAGTAAGAATTTTCGTTTTTGAGAGGTACTCAAGCTGTTGCTGCTGCTAACAACAAATCTTACATTAGATTAGAATAGAAAAATTGTCAATGCAGCAGCAGTACAATGTTAAACTAGAATAAAGTAAAAGAAATATGAGCTATGCATACAGAAGTATATAAGATGGTAATGCCAAGCTACCTTGTTTTGGTTGAGCAATTTCTCAAGCTCAGTGATCTGTTCAGATAACATATTCTTTTGGCCTTTCTCTTCCTCCAAGTCCTGCATCAATTTTTTTAGTGCAGATTCCAGTTGACACTTTTCCTTCTCCAGATTCTGGGTTAATAAATCACTTGTTAAATTCTTGCCCCTGAAGCAAAGTTTTACATGGTGATGCTGAAGGTCTTAATGAACGCTGACAGTGAACATTTTTGTGAAAAAAAAATGAATGCACAAACAGTTTCTATTTATGGGAAGGGAAATATAATGGGGCAGAACACAACTGCAAACTAATTTTATAAACAAAGCAGTTGACCATATTGTAGAAAAAAGGAAAAGGAAAACATAATACATATGCAATAAAAATACCTCAATTTGCATGTTAGAGATTATTTTTAAATCATGGAAGGACCTCTCAGATTCTTCCAACTTTTTATCCAACTGCATTTTCTCACTTTTTATGAGCTTCTGTTGTCTCTCCATCTCTGATGTGAGTTGGTCAACCTCACGCTCCATCTTTCTGTAAAGACTTTCATAATCAACCTCTTCCTTCAATTTTATCGTGTTCACTACTTTCATTGCCTGCACATCACAAACTAATTAAAAGCCCACGAAATAAATTTAAGAAAATCGAAGAAAGCACACCTTCTATCTAAGAAAATTTTGGCTTCAGTCTTGAATACCCCAGGGTGTCTTTGAAGGTGTTACGGCTCAAGAATAAGAAATGGATTACTTTATATCATAATATCAGATTGTCTATGATTGCACATTATGCGTAAAACTGCAAAATTGGGTTTGCTCAGATTCGCAGTGGCAGTTTCTATAACTGAAGTAATTGAGATGAAATTACGAGCTCAATAGCATGTGAAAGCACATGAAGTTGAGTAAAGGAAAGTGCACCAAGAAACGAATATGTCTAGAACTAGTTGGAATTCAGGCAACACTTAACCATCCTACAGCTAATGATAATTTTGTCTCAACTGCAAGGTTCAATAATCTGGTATGTTTAGATTTTGCAGAACTCTGTAGTATTGCAGAAGATAAATACTAACTGATCAAAAGCAAGGCGTTTCTACAGATACAAATGGAGAAATGACTGAAACTCCGGTATTACAAAAAACACAAAATATTAAAAAGGAAGACAATGCAACATTTGACCAGCGGAATGGCGAACTGAACTTACCCTCTGCCCAAACATAATTGTGCTTGAAGTTTCTGAGTAATGCCTAGAAGATGGACCTATTGTCACAACAAGAGAAGTCCTAGCAGTCCCTGCCAATTAAAGATTTGAGCAAAACACTACACACCAGATGGTATAGCAGAATGACAATTGTTATGCCATTCAAAATGAACTAATCCACTATTAGTTGACATCCAAAATGAATTCATCAAATTCATGAAGAATGCCATATGGTCACAGCATGGTCCTATTTCCCTCATTTTTCTTTCCAATTCTCAGCTTCCTGCGCCTTCAAAAGCCAGACTACTTGCTTGTCTTCCAAATGTGCATATTCCAAAGTTTTAAGATTTTTCCAAAGTACACCTATACTGACTAAATTATCCCAATATTTTACCTAGACACTGTAACTCAGCCTTCAGTACGCAGCGTTTCCTGACAATCATTACTAAATAGTTCTTTCCAAGCTATCTGTTCTTTAATAATAAAATGGAACTTCACTCACAAACATCAGGACATCGAAGATGATAAAAGCAACTAAGAAACAACATGGCACCAATCCAAATATTAGACTAAGAAAGTGTAACATCTAATATTAGAGACTAACATATATCTCATTGTTTGCTTTGTTCAGCTAGGAGTTGCACAAGATATGCCACTGCCTTCTGTTAAGAACTGGAGTCTAGGATATATTTTCAGAAGGTGCCAATAGGCAAAAGCCTAGTACTCTCTAAAGTGTGGACTAATGGGAGAACTTCAGCAAACAGAAGATAGCAATCAAGGAACAACATGAGCAAGTCATAAGAACCTCCAAATGAATCACGGAGTATCCTTGTAAGCTTTGAATCTCTCGTTGGTATATGGGGACTATTTTCTGCTAGTGCATTAATGCACTTTCCTAAGGAAGTTAATGAGAGATTAATGAACTTCGCTTCTTCAATCATGTGACCTTCACTTCCTGAGATAGGAAAGGTAATGTAGAGAGATGAACATGTTTGTGACAATATTTAGTAACCAGCTTGGTTTGCAATTAGAAAGATCGGAAATGGATCCAGAAAGGTAATATAGAAAAGTCTTACCTGATTTATCAATTCGTTCTGATCCAGCAAGGTCAACAATCAAGAGTTTACTTTTGAGAACAAGTGGCAAATCATCAGGGGAAATGTCATGTGTATCATTGGATAAAGAGCTACTATTTTGCTCTTTTATTCTTGAACTTCTTTGCAAATGGATCTGAAAAAAGGCATCAAGTCCGCACATCTATATCATTTACTCATGGAACCCTAAAAAGGAGAGTGCATCGCGGAACTGTATGTTGTAGTGCAGGAACATACAATTAGAATTGCATGGCTGCGAGATGACTCTGTGTTCATCTTAGTATTGGCAGCATGTCGATTCGCCTCACCAATTTGCAGAAGTTGAAAAGCACCTTCTAGGTCTTTAATTTCAACTACTGCAGCACCTGGCAAAGAAACTTCACCAGTTTTTGCATCCTCGACTATTGGAATATTAGTCTTCTCTGGGGCCAGTAAATCCTGCACAGATTCTAGGTACAGCTATACAACAAATGGATACAAGTTAGTTTGATAAACCAAACTCAGATGATATGCCACCATTTATTTAATCATAAAGGTGAAGCTTAGGAAAGGTGGATGGATGATTTGTCGACGAACCACTTAAATAAATTATGCATCTTTTGATGCATTTTAATAGTACATGGTGAGAGGTCTACATAGTAAACAACTATGACACTTTTTGTCAGGAAGGTCAATTTGGCATGACAAATTACAATATAAGATGGGTTAACCATGTTTACACAATTTTATACCTGCATTCCTGTTTTTTTCCACTCAAGATTATATAATCCAGCTTAAAATCTGGAAAATAATCTCTCAAGGAAACAAACACTCTAGCTTATTCATAATAATTTATATCCTCTAGATTATTATAATCCATAAGCTGCTGAAAATATGCTTATTTCAGATTATATAATCCATCTCCTATAAGCTAGATTATATAATCTTGCTTGCAAACAAACAGTCTATGCCTTTATGGGTAAGCAGTTAGGAACAGATAACATAAAAAATTTAGGTCAACAGAATATGCAGTTGTATGACCTACACAAGCCGCATAACCAATAACATAAAATCATTGTTATTCTTGTGCTAACAAAGCATGTATAAATAATACCAACTAAGCAATTCTGCGCAGCTAAATTACATGACCATCAACATAAAAATATAGCCATTCTTACAATAATTAAGCATCACTAAATAATACTGACAAAATTAGAAAGCTAAAGCAATTCTACAAAATATTTATGTACTAATAATAAAAGGTGAAATAAATTTAAATAACAGAATGTAACAGTAGTTGGGAATAGAACCTGTAGATATGATATGGCGACATGATCTGTCTCAAAAGACATACTAGAAAGGATATGCTCCAATGCTCTGACCATTATACCACGTTCAGAAGGGTCGTCTTTTCCAAGTCGACCAACTGTGTATGTTTTGCCAGTACCTGTTTGACCATAGGCCATTACTGTCCCATTATAGCCTTCTAATACACTCTGCAAAGGTATGTCCACATTTATTTTATATTTATTTCAAACAAAATGTAACTCAATGACTACTTGCACCCTAAAAAAGGGAAGCATCAGTCGAAGAGTTTGTCGAGCAACAAAAGGAAACCATGAAATGCAGTACTGACCAACCAGTTATTGTTAAGTATTACTAATTCACTACACTCAACAAAAAGAACAAAGCTTTTGAAGAAAACAAGAAGAACAAAGCCTTTGTCACAAGCAAGTTGGAGTAGGTGAGAGAACTTTCTCTGCAGTCACTAAACTAGAAAATGCATGGCCTACCAGGAAAACTGTAAGTACAGTCCACAGAGTTTTACTGAAAAAATATTAATAATTGATTATTATCGATTTTCTACCATAAGCTTGCACTGTAGCAGCTTCAATATTGAAATGCTAGCAAAGCTGTGTTTCTTTTGATTGGTTCCGTGTTGTATATCTAAATAACAAGTGAATCCAGTATGCATGACTTGCCTCAACCACAGGTTTTGCAACGACATCATAAACACGTTTCTGTGAAGCATTTTCACTGAAGACCTCATCAAATTTGTAGGATTCACAACTCCAATTATTTTTCTTCAATTTCAGCCTCTTGGACTGCAGAAAACAAGATCATCTACACAATTAGCTGCAGAAAATTACTTTTATACACCTCAAGTGATGCCGATAAAAAGTGCAAAAGGTAAAATGGGATGGACAGGCTAACCTCAGGCTGCAACTCAACACAGCTATCAAAGTCAGCGCCATGAGCTAAATCCTCTGAATTTTTTGGCCGGAGCCTTACAGCAACCCTCACTCTGCACAAATCTGTGATTGTGAAGACCAACTTTATATCAGTTGGGAATCAACAGTGCAACAATCAAAACTTCCCCCAATAATAAAGCGCATAGCCCGTAGGCCATAAGCCAACAGATATCCAGACAGTACGGAACCAAATAGCAACTATTAGGATTTGATTACAAGGGCAGTACTATTGTGCAGTTAAGCGAGTGGGGTTGACGTGAATAAGCTCCCCAGAAGATAAGGGAAGGCTATCGAGCCTCCGGAGTATCAGCGAGCTAGCTACCAAGGCAGCAACTTCTCTCCTGCGGCATTTCCGTTAGCGTTGCAACACGCCCCGTTTCATTTCAACCCATATCAATGCCGTAACGAGAAACCGACAAAATGAACAACGGGCGCGCTTCCGACTTGCTGACGGGAAGAGGGGAACAGAAATGCATTCTCCTATCATTCAAGGGAAGATAGATACCGGCGCTGCCGCCGTAGTCGGGGACGGGCCACGACCTCGCGGGGGACGGGGAGGGGCGGCGTGGAACAGGCGCTACCGATTTGGACCTCGTGCCGCCGCCGCCGCGGGGCGCCCCGTGCCTATCGACGGACCGCCCAGGCGCCCACCCGGCGCCCGTCGCCATCGCCGCCGCAGGACGCTCGAATGCTGCTGGATCTCTCCCTCGGCGGCGGGCAAGCGGGGAGGTGGAGAGAAATGGGGGAGACGAGGGTTGATTGAGGCGGCGTCAGGCGTGGTGGTGCTGGGGTTGTGGTTTCCGTTTGTGTTTTTTGAGTTGAGGCGCGCACGACGGTGACGGGGTGGGGGGTGGCCCGGGTGCCGGGCTGGCTTGTCGAGGAAGGAGCTTCTTCCTCGATTTTGATTTTTGCATGTTGTTTACAACAAGAAAAAAGGACTCAGACTACCGTTATTTATATTGAGCCTGTTCGGCTGACTGATAAACAGTGCTCGGCTGGCCCAACTCGGCTTATTTCCTCTCACATAATACTATTCATTCTACCAGCCGAGCACTATTCATTCTACCAGCCGAACGGCCCCATTGTTTAAAAAGACCTACATAGTTTTCCATTTTCCATTAGCGAGTGATTGCAACCATTCAAACACAACCACTTTTACCAAACAGCGTTGCGTGAAAGCACACTTCCTCGTTTGCATCATTAACGAGGACTAAGGAATGGATATTAACATGATCACCTTAGATGCTTTATTTATTACACAATTAACAATGTGGTGCAGCAAATTACTCCCTTCGTCCCAAAATACGTGTTTGTTTAGCCTTCAAATTTTGTCCCACAAAGAGTGTTCATTTAGCTTGTAGTAATGATCATCTAATTAAATTTAATCCCAAACACTAAGAAAAAAATACATGGAGAAGCGCATAGGGCCAATCAAATGCTTGATTGATGCTATTTTTCTTGTTTCAATGCATGTGCATTTATTTACAGCGCAGTTTTCAATCACACCTACCATGGTAACTAGGGGTAACATGGTCATTTTCTATTACTACTAATATGTCTGAAAATCTCTAAACGAACACTTATTTTGGAACGGAGCGAGTACACGATTAAGGAAACGCCTTACCTTAATTCAGTAAAGGAGCAGACTCGTACAATGCAATTTGGCCAAATATAAGTCGTCACTTCGTCAGCCATCAATTATTTTTAAACCATTAGCCAAATGTATTTATGCTGTCCAATAAAAGCACGTAGATTCATAGATTTACACTGATATACGTAGTACATGTTATCACGAGTTCTGATATATTTGACAGTGTATCATCCTTTCACCAAAAGTTGCTGCACTATAGGAATAGGAGCTGTTTTAGGATATGGAGGTTCGTCAATCGTCAGAGAAGCAGTTTACATGTTCTTCAAGGCAAAAGTATATTTGCTGAACTTGCTCATCAGCCACCAGTAACACCAGTGGATTCACAGGCTTTCTGAATGGAGTAGCAGCTTCTGAATTGTGACTGTCAGAAGGATTGCCACGATCTTTTGACGGAGATGTAATTATCCACATTAGTTCAAAGATCACCAGTAATGGAACTCAGGTGTCATCTCTAGTTGTTGGCTTGTTGCCTTCTAGTAGAGTTCTATTGCGTTGATATCAGCCTGTCATATCTACTTGTTGCCTTCTAATGCCTTGATATCAGCCGGTTTGAGCTCAACAAACTTCCCAATTCTGAAAAGTTGACATGGAACAAAAGGGTTAATACTCACTTTTCATTCGCACCCTTCTCTTTGTTAACGTAAAGTTGATTAACCAAAAACCTAAGTAGTGTACTGAATGTCTACTGATTGTCTAACTTGGCTTCTGGGATAAATAATAATGCACATGCTGCCTCTGAGAAAATTCACCCATGGGACTGGTTTTCACATCTGTTTCTACATACCCATACGATTTTATCAACATTGAATCTCACGCCAGGCGTGCAGCATGCCTGATCTACAAATGACACTTTTGCTATAAGTAAATCGCATGGATGGCCCAATTTTCCCATCATATAGTCCAGAAGGTATGAAAAGTTAGCCTGAAAAATATTTTATAAAGCAGCCAAACCGGAAGTACAGTGGAATCAATCCATGCAAAAGGAATAGTATCCGTAGAATACACACTAATACAATAAGGTACATTACCCCAGATCTGCAGGAAGCCTGAACCTGCCTACCCGAACACGTTTCAGTGCATAAACCTATCAGCAAGAAGGATTATCAGTTACTTTCCAATGGAAAAAGTAATAGAACAAAATGTGGCTCACAAATTTGCATTCTATGGTGCCCAAGCATACAGCGCCAGCCAAACAGTGTGAAAGAATGACAGAACAGTGGCTTCTGTACATTGGTGAGTGTACCCTTCAGGCCATAATGTGCAAAGGAAGCAATATGGTTGTCAAGTGTGTTACAATCCAACAGTACAGTGAGAGACAGAAAGTGAAAACAACATTTTGCTAGCTCGACGAGGAGGGGAACCTTCTCCCGTTTTTTGGGCCGCTCGGACCCCTGCTTGGGCCCAATAACCCCCCACCACCTGCCGGCCCAGCCCCACCACAGAACCCCCCGCCTTTCAACCCCCTGCCGCCGCAACCGGGCCAGGGCCCAGCACCACCTCCACCTGCCGCTCCCGCCGACCGCGCTTTTGAACCACCTCCCGCTCCCGCCAACTCCGTTTTTGAACCGCAGCAAGCCCTCCTCCACCTCTCCGCGCTGCTCGCCTGCCTCAAGCTTGCTCATGCACCGCCCCCCGCCATCCCTCCACCACCCAGCTCACCAAACCCACCCGCGACCGTCACGCGCACCCAGGGCCCGCAATCCCCCGCCCCACATCCACCAGCAAACCCGCCTCCACCCCGGGTGCCGCTCTGCGGCCATGTCGCTGTGGCTGAGCCGACACGCCAGAGCGCGCGCATTGCGGCACAGACCAGGGGCAAGCACATCGTCGTCGCGGACAAGGCCTCCCAGCGGAAGGCGCTTCAGAACGCCCTTGCGCCGTGCTCCACCAAGTTCAAAACCGCTATCCGGGGCACCAATGCAATCAACAAAGGTGACGTCCCCCTCTCCGCCTTGGAGCTTCGGAAGATCGTGAGTGCGGCCGGTCTGCCGGCTGTGCGGGCGCCAGCGACTCCCAAATGAAGCCTCATGCGCTCCCGCCTTGCGACCTCGATCGAATGCTGCCATATCTCGCGCGTTGCAAAGGCATCTCCCTTGGTGGCATGTATCCTGTTTTTCTTCCTGTCTTCATCGTTGTTGTCCCTGTCCGTGTCTGTTGTGTGTGTCTTAGTGTCCAGCGTCGGGCGCGTGGTGTGATGTACCTTGTTCCCAATGGCTGACCGAACTCGTGACATTTCTGTGCTGTCTTGGAACGTACGTGGTCTAGGCGATTCGGATAAATGTTGTATTGTTAAGGATGTGCTTGTTGCTGCTCTCCCCTCCATCATTTGCCTACAGGAAAGTAAACTCAACAACTTCACCAAAACCAAAGCAGCCACTTTCCTACCTCCTGCCCACTTACAAAACTACCAAACCATCGATGCTACCGGCACTCGCGGTGGCATCATCACCGCCTGGAACACGAACACTGTCTCCCTGACCGCTTACGTTCACCGACACCATACCCTTACCACCTTCTTCACCTCCACCCTCTCTGACCTCTCACTCGCCGTTACAAATGTTTATGCCCCCTCAGATCACAGAGATTCTTTAGCTTTCCTTGATGGGCTCCGCGAGCTTGAGCAGCACATCCACGGCCCTTGGCTACTCATCGGTGACTTCAACCTCATTAGGGGCGGTGAGGACAAGAATAACTCCAACATCTGCGCCGCCCTTTGCTCCGCCTTCAACGACGCCATCAACGATCTCGCTGTTGCGGAGCTCCCGCTCCTTGACAGATGCTACACTTGGACCAACAAACGAGAAAACCCCACCCTTGCACGCCTCGACCGCGCCTTCGCCAACTCGGCGCAATGCTCCCTCTTCCCTAACACCACCTTAACCTCCCTGGTCCGTGCTACTTCGGATCATACGTCGATCCTCGCAACCCTATCCACCAACATCCCCAAAGCCAACCTTTTCCGATTCGAGAACGCTTGGCTCCGCAACCCTTCCTTCCTCCCCTCTGTTCTCCCGGCTTGGTATGAAGCTCCTGCACACTCCGACGCTGCCGCGCAACTTGTCAGCTGCATCAAGACGACTCGAGCAGCTGCTAAGGTTTGGTCGCGGCGGAACAGGGCGCCCCCCTCTCTTGTCCCCAACTGCAAGTTCCTCATCATGCTGTTCGATTTCCTTGAAGAACTACGCCCCCTCTCTCTGACTGAACTGCAGGTCCGCTCCCACTGTCATGATCGTTTGGCCGTGGCACTACGGGAACGTGCTGCTTACTGGAAACAACGGGGGAAGCAGCGCCGAGTACGAGAGGGAGACGCCAACACTGGCTTCTTCCACGGGCATGCCACTCAGCGTTGGAGGCACAACCAAATCAAAGCGCTCGACGTCGAGGGGACTGTCGTCACTGGGCACCATGCAAAGACGGCAGCACTCACGGCCTACTTCAAAGGGATCATGGGGACGGCGTGTCCCGTGACGTGGCGTTTCGACCTGGATGCCCTCTACGCTGGGCGGCCACCACCGACATCGGAGCTGACGGCGAGCTTCACGGCCACTGAGGCGCTGCTCGCTGTTCGCTCCATGAACACTTGCAGTGCCCCAGGCCCGGACGGTTTTGGCCCCGGCTTCTACCGAGCCTCCTGGACCACAGCGGCACCGCAGGTGATGGCGCTCCTCGACGCCTTCCATGCCGGGACAGCTGACGTTGCGCGTCTCAACCGTGCGCACATGGTGCTCATCCCAAAGAAGCCGGGCGCGGCGACCGCGAGCGCGTTCCGCCCCATCTGCCTCCAAAATTGCAGCATCAAGATCCTTGCCAAAGTGATGACCACCCGGCTTCAGAGCCAGATCGCCGCCCTCATCCACCCAGATCAAACCGGATTCCTCAAGGGCCGAACCATAGCAGAGAATTTCGTCTATGCGGCCGAGCTCGTCCAGACGTGCCACAAGAGGAAAGCCCCGGCAATGCTACTGAAGCTCGATTTCGCTAAAGCCTTCGACACTGTGTGCTGGGACAGCCTACAGACCATCCTCCGTGCACGGGGATTCAACGATCAATGGTGTGGATGGGTGCAGCAGCTGCTCGACACGTCCCTCACTGCGGTCATGGTGAACGGCTGCCCCGGGCCATGGTTCCCTTGCCGCCGAGGGCTCCGGCAGGGCGACCCCCTCTCGCCGTACCTGTTCCTGCTGGTCGCTGACGTGCTCCAGGAGTTGATCCGACAGGACGGCGGTGTTTGTCATCCCCTGCTGCACACAGCACCCTGCACCGTGCTCCAGTATGCCGACGACACGCTTATCCTGCTGCATGGCGAGCTCGCGGACATCACCCGTCTGAAGGATCTACTGGACAAGTTCTCTGACGCGTCTGGCCTGCGAATCAACTTTGAGAAAAGCACTGCCGTGCCGATGCACATGGATGCGGCGCTCCTCCCCCAATGCCTTGCTGTTCTGGGCTGCCAACGACAAGGTTTTCCCCAGACATATCTCGGCTTGCCGCTGTCCTGCAACAAGCTGCGGCTGCCGGCCTTCGACCCGTACATCGCCAGAGCTGATCGACACCTCGCGGGATGGCAATCGTCGCTCCTGAATCACATGGGGCGCGCGGTGCTGGTGAACGCAGTGCTGGACGGTCAGCTGGCGTACCTGATGAGCGCGATCACCCTGCCGCCGGGAGTGATCAAACTGCTCGACAAACGCCGGCGCAGCTTCTTGTGGACCGGCGACGGAGACGCCAGCGGGGCCAGCTGCTTGGTCGCCTGGGACAAGGTGCGCCAGCTCAAATCACACGGTGGTCTGGGGGTGCGAGATTTGGAACTCCAAAACTCCTGCCTCTTGCTCAAGCTTGTTCACCGGCTCCATCAAGATGACCCCTCGTCTTGGGTTCGCTGGGTGCGATCCAATGTCTGCACTGCGACCCTCGATGGGGATCTCCAAGGCGCCCACTGGACGGCGCTGCGCTCGCTACTCCCCCTCTACCAAGCGATCACCACGGTCGCCGTGGGGGACGGGGCCACGACGGCGTTCTGGTGGGACGTGTGGCACCTTGACATGCCCCTGGCGGAGCGTTTCCCGGCGTTGCTCACGCACTGCAGCGTGACCTCGCAGTCGGTGCAGCAGGTCTATGCATCAGGCCTGACGCCCTTCCTGGCGCCGCGCCTCACCGCTACGGCCAGAGCGGAGCTGGCCTCCCTGCAGACCATTCTGGACGCCACCCCGCTCACGACGTCGCACGACCGCCGCGACAGCGTGTTCCTCGCCCCAGACGGGCGCCTGCTCACGGGACTGCTCTACAAAACTCTGAAAGCCCGCTCAAGTGATCCCTGCCCCCGCGCACGCTTCATCTGGGACAGCAAGGCCCCCCCGTGTCCAGTTCTTTGGGTGGCTGCTCATGAGCGAGCGCCTGCAGTGTCGTGCCAACCTCGTCAAGAAGAAGGTCACGGACTCCGCTGCCTGCGAGGTTTGTCCCTCCCAGCAAGAAACAGGCGCCCACATTGTGTTTCACTGCCCCTTCGCGGCGGCGTTCTGGGCGGCGCTTCGCTTCCCGATCAGCGCCGACCTCGCAGCGCACGACATCCACCTGCTCTCGCCGCCGGCCGGTCTCCCCGCTGCCCACTTCGACACCTTCGTCCTCCTTTGCTGCTGGCACCTGTGGAAGCGTCGCAATAGCGTCGTGTTCCGCAATGAGCACACTGACATCCGCCGCACCTTGCTTGCCTGCGCGGAAGATGCACGCCTTTGGAGCTGCCGTCTGCCGCTACTGGATAGGGGAGTTGTGAACTCCTGGTGCCATCTCCTCACTGCGGCATTGTAAACCTTTACGTTTTTGCAAAAATCATGTAATCCGATCCCTGTAACCTTTCGAATATCCCGCGGGCCGTGAACGGGCCGGAAGAATCAATGAAATTCAGGCGGGGGATGCTCTCCCCCTCCGGTGAACATTCAAAAAAAAAAGTAACTAGTAGCTACGTACAGCACGATCACACATCATCGTCTCTGTAGTTTGTACTCTCAGGCGCGGCCGGCAGCGGCGGACGACGACGCCCTCATTGGCGATCACGCAGGCGTCGATCCACTCGCTGTAGACGTCGACGGGCTCCGTCAGTGCGTGGGCGCTGGTTCTGTAGCTCTCCTTGCAGACGCGGCACGACGCCCTGGCAATCCTGTCCTTGCGCTCGATGTCGCAGTCCACGGCGGCGGGGTGGTCGCAGAACGGGCAGGTGAACTCCGTGTCCAGCTTCGGCGGCTTCCTCGGCGCCGCCATCAGCTTGGAGGTCCTCGACTTCCTCTTCCCCATGGTTATTAGCACTGAAACTGATGGCGGATCTTGCACGGACGAGTTTGCAGCGGGCAGGGGAGGGATGATCAGTGGATGCAATGCAACGACCAGTGTTGGTTTGGGCTGCGGAGGCCGCGCCCTGGGCGTGGTGGCTTTATGGAGCGGCACGGCAGCTGCCACTGCCAGAAACTATTGCCATCGGAGTCGACGCGCGTGCGTTCCATGCTTCCGGAATCTGAGTCCGAAACTTTCGAAAAAAGAAAAGAATCCGAGTCCGATTCTGCAGTCGGCCCGCATGGCCTGCCACGACACAGGCTGCTGAGTCCGAGCTGGTGTTGGACGAATGGCCTGCAACGGCACAGGCACACAAAGACGGCGCGGTTCGGCGAGATGAACTCGTGGAGAACCAGCAAGATAGATGGCAAGCCAAGGGCCTCATTCGCGCATCATATACGCGGTAGTAGTACCAGGGGCGGACCTAGAGTACAGCCAGGGAGGGCAAAGGCCGCCACTTAAATTCTCAGATTCTTATGTAACTATACATTATTTTACTGTAGTGATTACTGTAATTTGTATAGCAAAGCTGCCACTCATTTTTTGGACCAGGTCCGCCTACCTTGGGGTGGATCAGCGCTCGACGCTCTCAGTCGCAGGACGGGCACTCGAAGACCGTCGGCATCAGTGTCCCAATATCTTTCTGCTGTCGCGTTCGCCAAGTGAGCTTGCAGTTGCAGCAGGAGGCGAGACAAATCATCGGACACGAGCACGGAACGAGTTGCAGTCAACGCCGCCGCCGAATCCAACACCTTCCGAAGAAGAGTCTCGTGCTGGTAATTCGATTCCGCAATGTCCCTGGGAATCCTGGCCTCGAGCTCCGACTTTTTTGTTTTTTCCCCTTTTTGTGGAAGAATTTCACAAGTAGACCTCTGATAAAAAGATTTACAAAAATAGACCCTGAGCTCGACGCGATTACCCACGGCGCCGAGGTAGCACGTCTCGCGCCATAGGTGATGGCGCCGAAGTCTAGGGCACGTGACGACGTGTAAAAACGACGTGGCGGTGACATGGCCCATGGTCGGCGCCGCAGATCTCGGCGCCGAGGTCGACGCCATGTGGCGCCGACCTCGCGCCGCAGATCTCGGCGCCGAGGTCGACGCCATGTGGCGCCGACCTCAGCGTCCTGGCAAAAGCTAGCAGCCCCTACCCTCCCCGAGGCTGAGACTCATTCTCTCATTTCTCCTTTCGGTTCCTCCTTCTCCCAACTTCGCCAAACCTCTAGAAATCGACGCATTTGACCACGCAAAGTTCGATTTGGTCCATTGATCTTCGAGAGCAAGGTATCATCTCTTCCCTTCTTCTTTTTTCCGCATTCATTTGGTCTATGTTTCGTATATTTTACACTTTAGCTACGTCTTTAGTTAGGGTTTGATCCAGTGTTTGATATGTGTTTGAATCAACCGTAGGATGCCGAGGCGTGATAAAAGTAGTAAAACTTTAAGGCCAAGGTAATGTCCCATACGTCATATAAATTTGTGCCGTTAATTTGTGTTGTTGCTTAGAGTCACTCTTATGTAATTTTTTTGTAATAGTCATCGTTTTGGAAGTGCATATGAGCTCTTGCTGCTGCCTATTAGTGTTCCCGTGCCTATGTGCTTTTGCGGTGATGAATGCAGGGTCGCCAAGTCCGACGAAGAGGAAACATTTAGGCAGAGGTACTGGATGTGCGCGAATTATGCATTTGAGCCTACACCTCGCCAAGTTTTCATTGGGTTGATGGTGAGAAATTTATGTTACTTAATGTTGACGAGATTGTGATTGTTTCAATTGGTGCTTGAGAGTTGATAAATGTGGATTTTATTTTTGCAGACCCCTCTACCGCTCTGTGATTTTGAGCGGTGGATTGACACTGAGATCAAACAGGAAGACAAGGAATGGATGGATGAACAGAAGCAGTGGGAGGCAGAGTGCAAGGAGCGTATGGAGAGGAGGTGTCAAGCTGAGGCAGCAGAAAAGGAGCGCGAAGCAAAAAGGAAAAGGAGGATTGCAGCTAAGGCGAGGGAGGAGAGGGAGAGGAAGCTTGAGCGTGTCCGCCGTGCGAAAGCTGCTTTGGAGGAGAATCCCAATGCTTTGAGGAAGGGAAAGTGGTCTCGTTGAACTCAGTAGTTTGGTAGTTGTATGTTTGCCATGTGTCGCACCTTTCATTATGCTGGTATTTAGTGGACTTAATCTTGTGGACCAAATAGATCTTGGCGCCGAGCTCGGCGCCGAGATCGGCGGCACCAACCACGGGCCACGTCACCGCCACGTCGTTTTTACGTGTCATCGCGTGCCCTAGACCTCGGCGCCATGGCCTATGGCGCCGAGATGTGGTACCTCGGCGCCGTGGGTCATAGCACCAAGCTCAGGGTCCATTTTTATGAATCTTTCCGTCAGGGGTCTATTTGTGAAATTCTTAAAAGTCAGCCTCGAGCTCAACTCGTGCGTCTTCTACTGGACCCCACCCGTCAAAGCCCGGAGTTCTCTGGAGTCTGGTCCCGTGGACCGATGCCACATCAGCGAGCCCCGATACTGGACCCACCTGTCAGTGGGAATGGCACATGCAGCCTGCGGCCTCCTGCGCTTGCGACTCCACCCCGACCCAAGCCCACCGCCTTGAAATTCCCCGCCCCGCCTCGGCGCCGAAACGTAACCGCCACAACGAACCTGCTGCTCTGCCCTCTCCTCTCCCACTCCCACCTCCCTTCCCCTCACGGCAGCGCCACAAGGAGCCAAGAGAAGCCTCCTCCCGCTCGCCGCCAGATGGCCGCCGCGGCCGCGCCGCCGCCGGACGCGATGCAGCAGTTCCCCGACGGGGCGCACGTGCGGCTGCGGAGCCGCGTGCACGGCGGGCACCTCCACGCCGACGCGGACGGGGCGGGCGTCTCCCTCCGCTGGCGCCGCCGCGGGTCGGTGAGCGCGGCGTGGCAGGTGCACCGGATCCTGCACGACGGCACCACCTGCGTCCTCCTCCACAGCGCCGCCTACGGCCGGTACCTCGCGGCCTCGCCCAACGCCGCGCCGCCCGGCCACCGCGTCGTCCAGAGCGAGACGGCGAGCACGACGTGGACGCCATCCTCTGGAAGGCCGAGTCCAAGTCCAAGTGCGTCAAGTTGTACTTATTTGAAAAAAAAAATGGCATACTTTGTTTGATCTGAAGAATCTGAAAATGCTGTATACAAGCAGAAGCGGTTGAGTGAAAATAATTTATGGACTATACTTGCATTCACAGTGACTATTGGTGAGACCAGTTTTTCTGACAGATTATTAGAAATGAAATGCTGCTAAAGTTGAACAACTATGACATGCTAAAAATGGAACGTGCACCATCGTGGCGTCTTCGCCTGTCCGGACACTAGAAATCAGCGGCGAGACTATGGCGTGCTGAAGCTTTAGGCCCTTCTTCTCAAAGAACGAAGAAGCTTTGGGCCCTGGTGTGTAACAGAGTAACAGACTATATAATATTTGCATCATTTTTTCAATAAAATCGATACAAAGCTAGTACTCCCTCCGTTCCAAAATGTAAGTCATTTCAATATTTTTGGAGAGTCAAACTATTTTACATTTTATCAAAAATTCAGAGAGGATTACAAAGATTTATGGCACCAAATAGAGATAATTATGACAATTTGTTTAATGAAGAATCTAATGATACTTATTTGATATTATAAATATTAGTATTTAATCGTAAAAACTTGGTCAAACTTAAGATACTTTGACTTTCCAAGAATGTTGGAATGACTTACAATTTGGAATGGAGCGAGTACGTATGAGACAGAGAGAAATACCCGGGAAAAAAAACTTATCCCACGGGCTCAGTAAGCTCGTTGGCGCCAGTGCCATAGCTCGCTTGCTCTCCTTGCAGAAGCCGTCCAGCCGGGCAGCCGGGTGGTAGCAAAACGGGCACCTGATTTTCCATTGACCTGCAGAGAGTCTCAGCGGCAGGTTGTAATGAACATATAAATATGATTATATGACCTAGATTTGTGCTGTCAACAACAAACATGTTGAGCAGCAAGCCTCTCTCGATAATTTTCCTAAGAGCAAGTCCAACAGCTTGAGAATATTTCATCCCCAATAGAGAGGTTTTGGGGATGGACAAAACCAAGATATTGGATTATTGAAAAAACTGCTCCATCAGCTTCCCAATAAGTCATTCCCAAAAATGTGAGGATTGGGGATGAGAGAGTTATCTCCACTATAATGGGGATGGAGAGGTGTTTTTTGTCAATGGAGAAAAAATGGGGGAGCTATTGGGGATCTGTTGGAGTTGTTTTTTTCTCCTCCATCCCCAATACACTAATTTTTTTGCTATTGGGGATTGGAATGGGGAGCTCTTGGACTTGCTCTAACTTTGTCAAACTGACAGCGCAATTAATCTTGCGATAGATTGATTCGAGTGCGTACCACACGTCACTTATACACTTGGACAGAGCCGTGCGCAGCGAAATACAATCATCATACATTAAGTTCATGGAGTCGGCTTAAAAAAAGAAATCGAATGAGATAATAAACTAACTAAAACCACAGTTGTGAGTTGCACAGAAGTCCCACTATAGAAAACGTATTAACATCCTCGCATTTTACAAGTTCATGCATGGAAAGAATATAAAGACATCAGTCATATATACGTACATGAGTCATATATACTTAAGATATTTTTTTTCTGTTTCAGATGTTTGTGAAGTTCTATTCCACCGTACCTCACTATGTTTTGTACAAGTTCACGCAGGTAAGCATAGATGTGCCACGGTGCGAAGTCCGCATTCCTTCACCAAATAGCATACGCTCAAATTCATCCATCTTGCACAGGTGTTGCCGACATTTTGGGTTGAAACTTGCAGCCACCATACGGAGACTTTTGGCAGTTTGGAGCACAACTTTCATGAACCAGAGTTCACAATCGGTTCCTGTCAATCCGGTAAGCTCTACTTGCTGTAGACGAGCCATGGAAATCTTACTGGATATCCAATGGTTTGGGTGGCTGTAGCATGAGGGGTCTTCACCTGGACTTACGTCGTCCTGCAAAACATTTATAAGTAGGTTGATGAGTACAGTGCTCCAGATTGGAGAGATGAATCAGCATCTTGAAGAAGGCAAGTAAATAGCTAGGACTGAAAGATGTAGGATAAGTAGTGCTTACCAGCAGGCTGCCAAAGAAAGGTAAATGTAGGCTGAGGTGTCTAAGATTGCTGAATCGTGTGAGGAGGCTTGCCACACCAACTCCAAAGTCATGCCGCTCAAACATATCAGAAACATGAACGGTCAAAGATGTGATTTGAGGCAGGCTTGGTACCCTGGTGTTTATCATGTCCACATCCTCCTCGCATACCTTACCATTCAAAATAAAAAAAAAGTCAATATAATCAGGCAACGGATAAATTGAATTCTGTAAAAAAAAAGGACAACATATTTTATACAACTCTATCAGGTAGAACAAATACAGTCTAAGAGGAAAACCAAATAATGATATGATTTTCTTTTGTTTGGGCCCTAATAATAACGTGCATGTGCTGGGCATGACATATTTAATTCTTTTACTAACTCAATATTAAGTTTTAATGCATGTTACCACCGTTGTAACCCACCATGGCACCATTCCTCATCCATGGTATAAAATTTATATGTTTGTTGGAGGCTTGAGCGGGCGATATAAATGAGATATTCTATTTGAGTTTTGCGAGAGTCGCTGTACCGTACCTTTCGACCTTTCAGAGTCACGTCAAGGCATGTGACTGAGATACATTGCTTGAGGAGAAGCATGTTGATATCATTCGCGGCCTCGCCGTAGCCATTGACACGAGCGCGATGCGCCCACAAACAGATCTTGATGCTCCGCACGCATGGAAACTCGTCTTTGACCTCAAGCCTGCTAGGTGGGCATCCTAGTCGAAAGAATTCAAGTTCTTCCAGCCTCGGAGCTGAGACCTTAAGCACCTCGTGGTAGCATGTGTCTATGTGGAGAATCCGGAGGCTGGGAGTCTTTAGTTCCAGTGACCTCAGCACGTTGACGTCCTCTATCCACAACTCCGAGAGCATGTCAGCTTCAAGCCGCATCTCTTCATTGGAACTAGGAAGCCAAATCTTGTTCATGCGCAACTTTTGCAGACGCGGGCAGCTTGCCGACGACACGAGGCGGCCAATGAGATGAGCACCGCCGCCGTTGTCAGCGATGCTGATCCTTTCGAGCGAGAGATCGGTGAACGATGCGAATTTCGTGGTGGTAGGGAGCTGGAGTCTTGCGCCCCCTAATGCCAAGCGCATAGTCTCCAGCCTTACAGGGCAAGGTAGCTCGTCAAGAAGCACCTCAGGCTCCTTTCCGCCGCAACCTTTCTCGCCGTCGTAGTAGTTGTCGTCGTCTTCGTCTTCCTCCTCCTCTTCCTCATAACCATCATCAGGTATATCCAAGTCCACGATGAAAGACTTCAAACCTTGCTGAAAAGCGTACCGGATCCACACTTGCGCGGCGTCGGTGGACATCGACACCAGCTGTTTCAGGTTGTGCTCAGAGTCAGCATCGACGGAATAATCAGGCACCAGCTGTTCTACGTGCTCGTATTCCGTTGTATAAGAGATCACCAGGCTCTCCATGGCGCAGTCAGATTGCACACGCCGGGCAAGGATGTCGTTGACCAAGGAAACGTACCGCCCCAAGGCCGCGCACGTTTCGGCGGCGCCGGACACCGGCCGAGAGGCGGTGAAGCGGAGCGCAGGGACGCGCTTCCAGAGGCCGAGCCACCGCCGCGAGAGCGCGCCCGTGCACACCGCGTCCCTCGCGTCTGGCACCAGCTCGAGGACGCGAAGGAGCACGTCGTCGTCGAGGCCGCTGATCAGGTCGACGTCGCCGGATGGAGATGGGGTTAACCGTGCTCGTTTTGCGTTGCGCTCGTCGTTGCCCTCCACCGTAGGATCCATGCGCAACATTGACGGCATCCTAGCTTCTACGAAGCTTGCTCGGATCATATTACGCGAGGTTGGACTACGGGAGGAATGAATCGTGCTTGGTCTGATTGCTAACGCTTGCTATATATTATACTTCAAGGGGTCCCTGCATGTTCTCATCCAGATCGAAAGTAGTAGTAGGATCGAAGTCGGGGTCGGAGTAGGAATATATAGGAATCGGAATAGGATACCACCAAAGGTACGGGCGTAACATTTACGCATATTTTTAAAATACATATATCTCATGATGAATATAACAATATTTATTTTGTGTCATAAATACTAATTATTTTTAATTTAAGTTCAATCAAACTTAAAAAAGAAATAACTTATGACAAAACTAGATCACTTTGTTTTTTGGGTGGAGGGAGTACTATTTTATAATGGAGAAAAATTATATTGAAAAAAATCGTGATAGATTCAGTAATGCCAACCTATGACAATACTAGATCGTTTGGTTTCTATGGTTGTAGAGAAAATTGTACTATGAAATTTTCTATGGTTGTAATACATGATGGGAGGGGTATGGTATGTGTTTTTGTCCGTTGCTTTTACTTGTATTATACCTTTTTGGTTGTACAACAAGTTCACGCAATGGTAACATAGCTAGTTTCCTCTTCTTTCCTAAATTATTAAGCGTTTTGATTTTTTTAGGCCTTCTCCAGTGGCCGACTCGGTATCTCTAACGCATGTTACCTAATATATATTTTGATAGAGAGAGAAGCTATCTCATGCACACGTTTCAAGATCACGTGAGGATGACATGTAGGGCCATTTATATTATGAGTTATGTACTAACAAACAGTGGCAAAACTAGACTAAATTGGAGGGTGGTGCATCTGCTTTATAGTTCTATGAATTTGAGAGATATACAAAGTGGAAAATTATTTCTAATCACTAGTTTTATTTTTTAGGTAAGTCTACCTAACTTCGCTACCGCGACTAAAGCTAGACCATTGAAAAAGTTGTCTCCTTATTTAGAGCTAGGTACTAGCTCATTATGTAAATAGATATACAATATATTTAGATACGTAATAAAAATTATGCATATAGAAAAAAACAAAATGACTAATAATTTAGGATGGAGAAAGTATATGTACTGATAAGAGCTTTGTATGTAGACGGATGGTTATTGTTTTGAGTTGTAAGTACGTGTCTGGTGTCGCCCCCTACACACACAATAATTGACAGTTGTGTTTATCCATGCTTTTGCTTGCAACCAGGGGCGGACCTGGGCCTAGGGCCACTAGGGCCGAGGCCCAGGAACCCCACTAGCCCCTGTAATTTTGGCCCAAAATCAGTAGCCTGGTCCACTAGCTAGGCACCAAGAGCACGAAGTCCGGGCAATCGAGACGCGTCATCGCCTTGCTCGGGCGTCGCGGCAGCTAGGCAGGCAAGCAGGCAGCAACGCGCATCAAGCAGGCAGCAACGCGCATCAAGCAGGCCACATTACAGTAGAATTAGAGCTGCGAAGGGCAGCCTACCAGACTACCAGGTGCTACTGTTGATGAAAAATGGTGGTCTAGATGGAGCAAATTTCCAATAATTACGTGTAATTTGTTATGTTTCCCATTTCTTATCTAGTTTCTCATTTGAATTGTGTATTTTTTTACATTTGCTATTTTATTGATAAGTGATCCAGTATAGTTTTGATTACTTTTGGCCCTAGTCTTAATCAAAACCTGGGTCCGTCGCTGCTTGCAACTAAATTTTCACGAGCACCCGACGCTGCTTTGCCCTCTAATGGTCGAGGCCCGAGAAGCACTCCTAATACATTTAAGAGAGAAAAGAATGTCCGGTTAGGCCTCCTCCAATGGTATAAAATAGGAGCTAGCTCTAAGTACTCTACACTGTTCGCCTACTCGACCGTTTAGCTGTTACATGCCGTTTAAACGCTACACACTGTTCGTTTAATCAACCATTTAGCCTGTTTAATGACCGTTTAACCCGTTTAAATGACCGTTTAACTCGAATAAAGGGCTAAACGGTAGGTGATCGACTGTTAGCATTTACCATTTAGGCTAACATTGATACTCTAAGAGACAACTCTTGCAATATAGTCTAGCACTTAGTACCTACTACATTCGTTCTTAAATATATGACACCATTGATTTTTTTTTCCTTCATTTGACTATTCGTTTTTTCTACAAATATTTATGCAAAAACATAGGTCTATGAGTTAAATCCAAATTATTATTGGTATTAGATGTATTGGTACACATTTTACTTTATTTAACAAACTAACTAATGAAATATTATTGATTTAAGTTAAAATAAAAAGTCAACAATGTCATATATTTAACAACGAAGAGAGTAACTCATAATATGAATGACCCCATCTGTCATTCCTACACAACATTAAAGTGTGTGCATGAGACTACACTACTGGACAACCCCCTATCACCGCCGGCCCCAAACCCCCCATCACAGCCGGTTTTGGGGGTCGGCGGTGAAAGGTCGGCGGTGATGTGGGGGGGACATCACCGCCGGTTTACATGGAGCCGGCTGTGATTCCCCCACATCACAACCGGCCCACGCCACGGGCCGGCTGTGATGGCCCCCCTATCACAACCGGTCCAAACGACGGGCCGGTTGTGATGGAGGTGTCATCACAACCGGCCCAATCCACGGGCCGGTTGTGATGTGTTTTTCAGGATTTTTTATATAATGACATATATTGCCTATTAGCTACTTATTTACGATGGTGCGCCGTTTTTTGTTTGTAATGAATGTTATTTATTTCCGTGTAGCACTACGCTTCAACTGATACGATGTAACACGCATATAATTTAGAATTCCATAAATAACGCATTTAGCATATAAAACATAGTTCATTATACATACAAGTTCATACAAGTCTACTAATTGACATACATGTTCAAACATCACATAGAAGTTCATACAAGTTCTTGATCCAAGTTCAAACATCAAATAATACAGTACTCCCCTTTTTCTGGATCCACCACTTCATCCATAATCCACCCGGCCAGCTGGTCTTGAAGCCCCCAAATTTGAAGGGGCCTTAATGCAGTTAGCGGATAATCAATTTCCTATCACCAAAGTTTGACAAAGTAACAAACTAGTCAGAACAATAGTGAGGTATTAATGATGTACATATGTGACAGATACGAACCTCATGACCGCAATCGAACATCTTATCTCTTGTGAATTCGTGCATGTAATACATGACATAAAACCCGCAATGATTATTGCCCGGTGGCTGGCGTAGGATGATATCCGCGTGGTGTAATTGGATGCCATACGTCCAAAAAGGTCTGCCCTTCTTGGTTTTCTTATGAAAGGTTTCGTATGCCCTAACGTTGATGCATATAATTAGCTAAGACATTACTTAAAAAGTAAAGCACAGTGCGAAAGTAATTTGTGATGCTTACTTGTTCAGGCAATCTAAAAATGGTTGAATAAATTTGTCCTCCCTTTCTTTGGAGTCGTAAACAGTCACCTTGGCCCCTTCTAGATGGATATCAAACAGGACAAAATGGTTAGCACATTCGTAGGCAAGAAATATACGTTCCTTGTCCTGTAGGTGGATCAAATTCTTGGCTAAATGGTCTTGGGTGCTTTTGAACTTCGCCGTGGTCTCATTGTAAGCGGTAGGGTCCAAGAAGCCAAACTTCGTGATTCCTCTCTTTCTGCATGTATGTGACTCCATCCTACAAAATTATTGAAGTTAGACGTGGAACACAGGTATAGAGTGTACGACATTATATTCAGCGGAGCTTACATGGTCCACATGCTCAGGATGTTCACGTGCAGACGGTCCTGGGTGAACAAATGATACAACTGCTCGAAGTCCACCCAAAGGGTTTCACCGTGGTGCTTGCAATTCGGGTCCCTGTAGAAATCCTCATCCCTGATCCTTACCCTGAAACGGTCTGACTGTTGGGTTTTGTACCAAAAGTGCAATTCAAGCATTCGCGTCCCCATGTTCCTTAGGGTCTCATATGGTAGCATATCATCCCCCATCACAAATTCAGGATGGGGGAGCTTGGACGGAGCATAGCCATCGCACTTGTCGAGCTGCAGCAGCTCTGCCTCCGTGACGTCGTTGTCCTGACAAAACGTCTTCCTTGCGCCGACCTCCATTCCCCATAATTCAGAACTGTGTAGCCGCATCTGGGGCTTCGAGGTGATTCGCTCGTAGTCACTCAGTGGGGGCGACCTAGGAGGGTCCGTTCTCTTTGGCTCCACCGATTTGATGAAGCGCCTTAAATTATCCCTGTCAACCGGCTCAAAGACCTTCTGTGCGGGCAGGAGAGACGCTACGCTGCCACTCATTTTTTTCTTCATAGTTGTCTGAGTAGACGAGCTTGGCTTGTCCACAGACGCCTGCTTCTGAGACCCCTGCTTCTGAGACCCCTGCCGCTGAGACGCGTGACTCCGAGTTCGTTTTGGGGCCGGAGGTGTTCGCTCACGTGGCTGAGGCGGCGAGGGGCTGCTTCTGCCCATAGGACTTGGGTCACGTGGTGCTGGCGAGTTGTTGGTTCCGCTCGGTCCGCCAGGTCCTTCATCTGCACCGTCACCCGACTCGGACTCCGAGTCTGAATCAAACTTTATGTACCGCTTCCGCCAGGGAACAAATGTTCTCAAGTTCTCTCCGAGTGTCTTCCTATCCTCCTCCGGAGGGAAATCCAACTCAACCGTTCGGTACTTCCTCCTGACTAAGCGGTCAATGCTAACCCTCGCGTACCCTGCCGGCAGAGTGCCAGTATGTATCACTCCGCCTTCGCCTGTTGGATAAGCTTGACCGATCGCCACCTTGAGTGGAAAGAACCCATCCTCCACGTACAAAGAGCAAGGGGTTGGTTGCAAGATATCATCCACCGGGAAACTGGAGGATGCGTCATTTCCAGGTGGGTGGGTGCTTCCACAGCTGCTCTTTACGACGACCGGGGCATCCCCGACATCTGGTGGCGGCAGTCCTTGCTGAGCACTCAGAGCTGCCTGTACTCTCTCATCGATGTTCCTGTTCAGCTGCTCGTACATCTCTTTCAGCGCCGCATCCCGGACATCATTCCGCCTCTTACGACTTCTGTAAGATTTGACATCGTCTGGCCATGCATACAACCATGGCATAAGCCCGGTTCCTCGCGCCCGTCCACCATGCTCTTTGGTTCCCAATGCGGCTGTCAGCTCGTCGTTCTCCCTGTCACCGGTCATCTTGCCCTGCTTAATCAATTCGCGGGCCTCCGCCATCTTCTTCGCCAGCTCAGCGGTTTTTGGGTCTCGGTGTACCAGCTTGCCATCAGGACCGTAGGTCGACCCACGGGCCAGGCAAAACCTCGCTCCGCGGTCCACCCAATCATCTGTCTCCGGGGTGACGCCGCTTAACTCCAGCTCTTCCACCTGTCGCTCCCACTCTGGTAGTTTCTTGATGTAACCCCGAGAACCCAGGCGATGTGGCATATCATTCTTGCCGGCGTTCACCGTATTCCTCTGGCTCAGCGACTGAGCCTCCTCGGACTGCTTCCACACGACGAATTCCTTCCAGTACTGCTCCTGGAAGGGGTAGTCCTCCCACTTAGGCGTAGTACCTTTCTGCACATATTGTTTGTTCATCCTCTGTCGAAAGCCCTTGAACATGGTGCCAATGAGGAACAAAGCACGAGCCTTTGCAATCTCGTGCGTACCGGCAGGGAAATCAAACTTCTGTTGCAACTTCACCCAACATTGCTCCTTGATGTGAGCAGGGACCTCGTGCTCTTTGTCCTTGGCAGAACTCCACCACCTAAAGCTCAGTGGCACGGTCTCCCGAGTGATGACTCCTAACACCGTCTTGTACGTGCTGATGACATCCTCGGGCTGGATGGGCTCGCCGAGCGGATCCATGTCCAAGATTGTTCTCCGGCCATCGGGCATCTTGGTGGGGCCTCGCTTCCTACGGCGGGGTTGTCCTTCGATCCCCTGCTCCCCTTCTCCTGCATTCGCCCCATCCCCTTCTTCCCCATTGCCCTCTACATTGAACAAGCTGCTGACCCAGGTTGCCTCTGCATTGTCCTCGTTGGGTCCTGCGGGCATGGGTGCCTCATTCCCCTCTGCGGGCACGGGTGCCTCATTCCCCTCTGCGGGTCCGGGTGGCTGGTTACCCTCTTCCGGCTCTTTGTTTTTCCGACGGCGCAAGTTGAAACGACCTAATCTCCCCATTGCCCTACGTATGAAAGTATGTGAAAAATTCATTAATTGTTCATAAAAGGATGGATGGCCACAAGTGTTAACTAATTACTACATGGGTGACTACAGGGGCAAGTAATATCTACATGTTTCAAGTAAATCATATATAATAGTACGACCACCAATAAAATTAAGGAAAATAGACAGCCGCCTAAGTTAAGGAAACAAACAATGAGATATTAGGTCACAAGTGTTTTTTGCAAATAAATTGCTCTCAGTGCGGGTTACCGAATTAACGGCCTTCCAACGCCAATGTGGCCTATCCAAGATCCTAGATGAGTGTGATAGTACAAATCCAATAATCTAGGCTCACAAATGTTATTGTACCAATCAAATAATCCAATAGGAGCAAGAACACAGGTTTGAACAGCAATATAAAAGAGGCATTGCGGGAATATTGTCAAAAGTAAAGAGCTTATAATAAAGACAGAGATGCTAGCAGATGAAAATAGTAGCACAACTAGAGCCTAGATTATGATCTGAACTATCACACTCATCTCACTTGGCCCCTTTTCATCACCGAGCAAGAAACCCACCTGAAGCATGTAATTTACCCCCATCATGTGAGCACCAGGATTATCAGTAAATGTATATGCAACACCGGGTTGCATCAACCATTCAAAATATAACATGGTGACCTTAGTAAATGGCAAATATAACATGGTGACCTCAGGAAATGACAGATATAACATGGTGTTATTCAACCATAACTGATATTAACAAATGACAAATACAATTAATACAGTGGAAAATAAAAACATGGTGACCTTAGTAAATAAAATCCAAGGTGAACTTATCAAATAATAACATGGGGAACTCAGTAAATGTATATGCAACACCGGCTTGCATCAACCATTCAGAATGATTTGACAAACAAGATAAAAGGAAGGATGGCCACAAGTGTTAACTAATTACTACATGGGTGACTACAGGGGCAAGTAATATCTACATGTTTCAAGTAAATCATATATAATAGTACGACCACCAATAAAATTAAGGAAAATAGACAGCCGCCTAAGTTAAGGAAACAAACAATGAGATATTAGGTCACAAGTGTTTTTTGCAAATAAATTGCTCTCAGTGCGGGTTACCGAATTAACGGCCTTCCAACGCCAATGTGGCCTATCCAAGATCCTAGATGAGTGTGATAGTACAAATCCAATAATCTAGGCTCACAAGTACAAATCCAATAATCTAGGCTCACAAATGTTATTGTACCA
>CM014278.1:72650424-72680118 GCA_004135705.1 Alloteropsis semialata
TCCAGAACTCCTGCCTCTTGCTCAAGCTTGTTCACCGGCTCCATCAAGATGACCCCTCGTCTTGGGTTCGATGGGTGCGATCCAATGTCTGCACTGCGACCCTCGATGGGGATCTCCAAGGCGCCCACTGGACGGCGCTGCGCTCGCTACTCCCCCTCTACCAAGCGATAACCACGGTCGCCGTGGGGGACGGGGCCACGACGGCGTTCTGGTGGGACGTGTGGCACCTTGACATGCCCCTGGCGGAGCGTTTCCCGGCGTTGCTCACGCACTGCAGCGTGACCTCGCAGTCGGTGCAGCAGGTCTATGCATCAGGCCTGACGCCCTTCCTGGCGCCGCGCCTCACCGCTACGGCCAGAGCGGAGCTGGCCTCCCTGCAGACCATTCTGGACGCCGCCCCGCTCACGACGTCGCACGACCGCCGCGACAGCGTGTTCCTCGCCCCAGACGGGCGCCTGCTCACGGGACTGCTCTACAAAACTCTGAAAGCCCGCTCCAGTGATCCCTGCCCCCGCGCACGCTTCATCTGGGACAGCAAGGCCCCCCCCGTGTCCAGTTCTTTGGGTGGCTGCTCATGAGCGAGCGCCTGCAGTGTCGTGCCAACCTCGTCAAGAAGAATGTCACGGACTCCGCTGCCTGCGAGGTTTGTCCCTCCCAGCAAGAAACAGGCGCCCACATTGTGTTTCACTGCCCCTTCGCGGCGGCGTTCTGGGCGGCGCTTCGCTTCCCGATCAGCGCCGACCTCGCAGCGCACGACATCCACCTGCTCTCGCCGCCGGCCGGTCTCCCCGCTGCCCACTTCGACACCTTCGTCCTCCTTTGCTGCTGGCACCTGTGGAAGCGTCGAAATAGCGTCGTGTTCCGCAATGAGCACACTGACATCCGCCGCACCATGCTTGCCTGCGCGGATGATGCACGCCTTTGGAGCTGCCGCCTGCCGCTACTGGATAGGGGAGTTGTAAACTCCTGGTGCCATCTCCTCACTGCGGCATTGTAAACCTTTACGTTTTTTGCAAAAATCATGTAATCCGATCCCTGTAACCTTTCAAACATCCCGCGGGCCGTGAACGGGCCGGAAGAATCAATGAAATTCAGGCGGGGGATGCTCTCCCCCTCCGGTGAACATTCAAAAAAACTAGATCCAAATAAATATAGTAACTAAAAGAAATAAACTGGAAAGACACTTGACAAAAAGACAACTGATCATATAAACCAACCTTTAGTCCTGCATTCTGTACAAGTTCACGAACTTCATGATTTCGTCCTTCATGGACCTGCGAGGAGTCAACAATATCAACTGACAACTTCCAATGCAAAAAAACTAGGATATGCAATGCCTTAGCATGTTTAGAACATTGCTTCAGTCATGTCAATTTGCAGCAATTGAACTATAATTTGCCATGCAAAAATGCTAGGTATCAAAGAAAAATGGGAATCTAGCAAGGCATAGAGTAGGGACCAAGGGTACAGCGGGAATTGCAACAACTGATTCCTCAGCAGACAGGCATGTGAAATGACACTTCCCCATAATACACTACAAAACTGCGATAGTGAAAGAGTGAATATAAATGCTGTAATATAATAGAAAATAGCATTTCTTGCACCAATTTTACATTTCATCGAGATAGCAATATGCTCACTCACCAAGCTTTGAATCAGCAAGCAAGAAAAGGTTCCACTATTAGTTCATCACATGTAATGATGCTTTTCCAATTGTGAACAAGTTGGAACAAAATGTTTGTTTAATACCAGCAGCATGATCTATTCTGCAGGGTAGGAGAGTTTCAACTTTCAAACATTACAAAAGGTAACTTGAACAGATTGGAATTTATTTTATCTCCAAAAAAGTTTTCAATGGAATTACTTGCTTGCATCACATTGTGATGAGCTTCACATGTTTGTCAACCCCTTTACCAAGCCTAACAGGTACAAATGAGCCAAAACCATTCCCGAGGATACTATCCAGAAAGAACTTTCATGTGGGTGTATATTTGGCTTAAGTGAACAAGCGATAAGAATTCGCCCAACTTTTGATATAGTCCAGCAGATAAACAACAGCCGCATTACTTAAGTGAACAGCAAACCAAGCAATGAGGAATAGAACAGGATAAAGAAAGCTAGAAATAAAAATTACCACTATCTTAAGACGGGTCTTTTTCGTATCTGATTGTGCATCCAATGGCTCTACTAAATCAGGTACACACATGACCCCATCAATTTTTGTGCCTTCACTGATAGCTATGAGGTGTTTCTTGTGCACAGCACCATCAATTGTTACTACATATCTGCAACAGAGAGAACAAAAACAAAACTGACAAATTCACATTTATGTTCTGTTTCCTTACTGTTAATTGTCCAGCAAATCAGCAACCATTTCAAAGATGATTTATGATTAGAAAACTTGCATAGAGAAGATTTAAAGTTAGATTTTGATGCAATTCTAGATGCCTTCCTTCATGATTCTCATTATAATGGATGCCTGAAGGTGGTACCGACAAGACATTACTAAATATTCACGCTATCAGAAATTGAATAGCTAACAGTGGTTCCAGTAATGTTACTTTTGCATTACAGTACTCAAATAACATATAAACCCACAAAAGGAGTTAAACTTACTCCTTTGTTACATTTGAAGAAGGATGCGCAAGTTTCTGAGCAAACTCGCCTGAAAGGGAGAACAAAATCAAGTTTAGGTCTTGGATGACCAATAGCTGTCCTTTCCCAAGTACATATTACCAAGTATGATCAAGTTACCATCATTCGTGACTATTATCAAACCACTTGTGGCAACATCAAGACGACCCACAGTAAACAAGCGTGGTTTTGGTAGCCCTGGTTGAATCTTGTTCTGTAAATATGCAAAGGTATATTAGAGATTAGCAAAATCTATGGATGATTCATAGTCAGAAAAGGTTCAGCAATTCATTAACTATTGTGAGATCCAATAATATCATTAGAATATAAATGGTATGCCAAGCCCTGTTATGTGGAACATATTACTTACCCAGCCCTTCAAATAGTCACTAAATAAGGAGACAACAGACTTTGATTCTTCACCACATGAGCAGATATACCTGTAACAATCGGAAACAGAATTCATAAGATTGATGGTTCCTTTTCTCTGGCAAATATTTCACTGGAATGGAAGGTAATCACGGCACATCGTGATTGATGCAGAATAGCCAAGTATGGAAAATAAGAGACCAACCCTTTTGGCTTGTTCACAGCAAAATACAGCTTTGGGGGTAGCTTCTTGGAAATGCGATTCCCATTAACATAGATGGAATCCTTGGAGATGTCAACTTTTGTCTGTATGAAATGAATTATTTTACCTTTGATTTAACCACATAGGAAAGGAATTTTCAAAGAGTAATGCGCTGGAAAAAGATTGGTCAAAAAACAGGAGTCATAAAACAGTTCAAGTTTTCTCAGACCAAACAACTGTTATTGTAATGCTAAAAAAACCTTTGGATGTAGCAAAAACACTATTATGAATGTAAGAAACTAAAGTGCCAAAACTAGTATCTCCTCTTTCATACCTGAGGAGAAGTGCAGACAGAGCCATTGACAGTCACTTTCCCTTGGAAGATGAGCTCCTCGCTGGTCCTTCTTGAAGCAACTGGGAAGAGTTATGAGTAAGCGTTGAAAAAGAACAGGGTAATCAGAACAAAAACTCTAAAATGTTTTGAAGAGTGACCGTTATACTGCTAGAGTTACTCTTCAACTAAAAGGAAAATCAACCTAACCAATATTACAAACGACAATGGAATTATCGATCCAAACTGCTGATGCTGAAGTATCAGGAGCACACAGATCAATTGTGTGAATGGAAGCAACCATTTGGGAAAGCTAAAAGCATCGGTCTCTGACTCTAACTGTTCTGATCTAAAATGAGGCA
This sequence comes from Alloteropsis semialata, assembly GCA_004135705.1. Classification (NCBI taxonomy): domain Eukaryota; kingdom Viridiplantae; phylum Streptophyta; class Magnoliopsida; order Poales; family Poaceae; genus Alloteropsis; species Alloteropsis semialata. Next base: position 72,654,323 of record CM014278.1, read on the forward strand.
CGTTAACTTATCTGCACTACTCCTTAAGCTATTACTACTTGTATCAATGCAGTCAAGCTCTTGAAGTCCAAAGTTACATAAGGAAAAGGACTACCTCCTGCAGCGGCAAGGACCTTTGCGAGCCGCTGCGGTTCGCGCTCCTTGATATTCTCATTGTAGAACCTCCTGGCCGCCTTGGAGAACTTGGGCGGCGCGGCCGGGGCGGCCTTCCTTTCCTTGGCCTTGACGCCGGCATTGGAAGCAGCCGCGGCGGCGGCGGAAACGGCAGCCTTCTGGCCTTCCCTCTTGGCCGCCTTCTTGGCCTCCGCCTCCGCAAGTGCGATGGACTGGAGCACCTCCGGCGGCGGCGAGGTGCTGAGGCGGGGCTTGCCGTCCTCCCCGCGGACGATCCACGGGACCCGCGGCTGCGCGGACGGGGATGCGGACGAGGCCTTCTTTTGCGGGGCGGCCTCCGCGAAGGTGATGTTGAAGTCCGGGGCGCTGGAGGTGGAAGTGGCGCGGAGGAGGGGAGGGAGGCGGCGACCGAAGCGGAGAACGCAGGCGGGCCGGGAGACGAGAGGGTGGAGGGAGACGGCCGCCGCCGAGGCCGCGGTGGCGAGGGCCATGAACAGGGCGGCGGTGGGTGCTTGCGGAGCAGGAGTGGTGCGGTTTTATCGGATAATCGCCGCGACGCCGCGCTTGCGCCTCCCAAGTCGAAGCTGGGAGACGAGGCCTGATCGATCATGGGCTGCTGGGCCAGGCTAGGAAAACTCCGTTCCATCCGGCGTACCATGGACCAGGCCTGCATCGTAAGGATTACCTAACTCCTATGGGCTGGAGGCCTTTTTTTTTTTGTCCCGGGTTCGCCGTGTGACGATGTCCACGGCTCCACGCGCTGGGGAGAATTTTTCTTTTCCGCTGCAACCGCCGTTTCAAAAAAACAGAGAAGTCTCGATTGAGCATCTTGATCTTGGCAATCCATGACTCGAGCACCTTCAAAAAAAAAAATCCAGGACTCGAGCATGATTTTGTGATCTGTGATGGCATCCTAATTTGTGATCTTATATTGTCAGAAAAGATAATGTCCGTGTGTGAGGAAGTTGCACCATTGCACTTGATGAAAGTCAGCAATGTAGTATGCCAATTCGGTGGTTGGGAATAGAACTGCCCCGGCTCCCTATCCATTTCGGGGCACTGCTGAATATTCATCCCCGTAGATCCCGGCCCAGTCCTTGAATCTGACGCCTGCCTCCGCCCCGTGGAGAAGAAACCAGCTAACGCCCGAGATCCCTCGCCTCGCTCTTGTGGCCACGAACGGGGAGTTTCTCCCACGGGCCGAGCAAAGCTCTCCGGCCGGAGCCAAGTCCACCACCACCTCACCTCCCGGGAATCCACGACCACCACAAGCTTTTTTATCCGCGAGCGCGCCGCCCATAAAATCGAAACCCCCCTCCGACTTTTATCCGCGATCGGCGATCCCCCAGTGCCGTGCTGCCGCTGCCGCGCCTTCTGACTCCCCGCCGCGCCCCTCCGTCGTTATTCCCATGGCCGATTCCGCCGCGCTGTCCGCCGCCGCCGCCGCCTCATCTTCCTCCCTGCCCCGCTCGCTGGCGTCCAGGAGGCCCCTCTCCTCCCCTCTCCACGCCAGGTCCCGGCCCCTCCGCCGCGCCCGGTCCGGATCGCGGTCGCTCCACCGGTTGCGAGCTCGGGCGGGGAAGGACGATCCGGAGGACCTCTACGGGCCTTACCCCTGGGACCAGCCCCTGGATCTCACCACCGGGTTCGGTAAGCTCGCCTGCTACGTCTCGATCGCTGCCCAAATGCTTGGCATGCACTGATTTCACCTCGCGCTAGATGTATGCCGTGTCGTGTTGGACTGTGTAATGTGGGTTAAGACTAGAAGGGTACTAATGATTGATGCCACGATTGCAATCCCGTACCGCGTGGAAAGCTAATAAGATTGGTTAATGATTTCCTTATTTTACACATTTCTGTTTGCCTTTTTGTATACAGTCACATTTCCAACGCGATCTAAAGGGCTCAATTTGTGTCATAGCAGACATTCAGTGGGTGCCAGAAGACAGGGTCACTCTGTTGACTTCGGATGGGCTGGTCCAAATTGGGGGCTCCCTGGTTCCTCGTCGAGTTACTTCTTCTGAGGTACGGAATCTTTGAATTGGAGCACTCACATTAATAACTGTCTCATGTTTTTAGTTTGACAGTTGTAGAGAAAGACTACTGCATCATATTAAGCAGCAGTAAATTGATTCTAGGTTTATTTGTTTTACACCACAGTGTATGTAACAATTGTGTATGTGCTCCAATTTTTGTTTAGATGTAACAGAGACATATTAAAGGAAAATAAAACTTTCAAAACAAACATTATGCGTACTCATCATCACATTCAATGTTCAACAGTAGAAACTAGCTCACCGCCACAGAACATTGCAAAGTTGTGCCCTATTTGCAAAAGTTGCAAATGATATGGTAGTGGCTACTAGCATCTAAGATTCAGCTCAAAAAGGCGAAGAGCAAGTTCAGATAACTACACATTCTGTATAAATTATTTCAGAACTTTGCCATTTATAATCCATTTCATAAAACTATATATTAAACGCACAAGCAATACATTCACTGCAGAATCAATCACAGGTACAAAATCCATTTTGATGTGAATGCTTTCAGCTATTTTCCCTAGGCAAATGCATCTAGCTGCACCTCATACACATGAAAGATTTTACCCTTTGTAGCACACAGCAGTGCCTCATGGTGCTAGGTCAGAGAAAGTCAGACTGATAAACTGGTAGGAACTTCGTAAGCGTATTTCTTGTATTCTTGTAACATTGAATAAAGTATGGCTTTCATAATACTTGCCAGAACTGTTAGTATTACTTGGTCCTCATCAATGTTTCCCATGTTATCTGGACGTGTGTTCTCATGTGAGTTATTTTTTATCAGAAGAGGCAACGGAAATTGAAGAGTACACAAAAGTTGCGCCGGTTTCAGGAGAGCTCTTACATGGATCCAAATCAAAGTCTTTGTCTTGGAGCGCTATTTAACATAGCAGCAACAAATGTAAATATTTGCTACTTCTTATTTTCTTATAATATCTGCACTTCCTTTTAGTAATACCATTTTATTGCTCAGGGCCTAGACATGGGCAGAAGATTATGCATCTTTGGCTTTTGTCGTTCCATTGAAATGCTAAGCGATGTAGTGGAAGATACAGTATTGGAGCATGGTGGTGAGGTATGTTTTGCTTTATGGTGAACTAAACATGTGCAAGAATAATTCTCCGATAGGTGCTTTGGTGTGCCTTGATCTATCCATAATACTCCCTCCGTTCAGAAATGATAGATATATTTTCATCAATGAAAAGTCAAGTTCTACAAAGTTTGACCAACAATTCTCCGATAGTAAAGGAAAGGTCGCCCAGTTTATTTCATTGTTTCTGAATGAAAAGTAACTGAGTGTGACACATGGGACACTGATTGCTGAACTTAGATTGCTCTAGGGAAAAAAATAAGACAGTGCCAAAGGAATGAGGGTACCGCACCAACCATGGTTAAAATTGTGCATGGTTTTACAGAGCAAAGAAAACCAGCATAAAGTTTAATCAGTTGGAGTAAAAGGGGGTTAGGATATCTGGATATATAGATGTTAAAGTTGTATGGTTCGCAGCTCACCTTTTGCATTGGACATAACACATAACATGGAGTGCGCGCATGTTTATCATAAGTTTGTAAAAGGGCGTCAGTTTTGCAGGTTGTCACAGCAGAGAAAGCAAGCAATGACGGCCTCCAGGAGAAGCTAACCATGTCTGTTGCGGTGCCATTGCTGTGGGGTGTTCCTCCAGCGTCAGAGACCCTCCATGTCGCCGTGCGGAGCGGTGGAGGTATCGTCGACAAGATCTATTGGCAGTGGGACTTATTCTAGATGTCCAGCGCCAAAACCTTAACAAAATTGATTCCACGCTGTATATATACTCCAATCTAATTTGCTGCACGCATTGTGCCAGCAATTGTGCATTGTGCAGAAACTGTAAACCTAATCTCTACCTGTACAGACCCGGTCACCCTTGTGCATATATAAAAGAACACTGGGATCACATCTCAACTCCCATTTTTATTTTGTCCCCGTTTAATCACTGGATTGATTTATTTGAGCACTGATCGGTGCGTGGGTATTTTTAGTTTTTTAAACCCTGCAGCATCTGCTACGAGTTTGTCCCTTGGCTTTCAGAAGGTGAAGCCAACCGACTGCCGCCCAACCAAGCCGCTCATCGCTGTGATCTTCCCCCGCGTCAACCAAGCCGCTCATCGCTGTGATCTTCCCGGCGTCAGAAAGAACAGTGTGTATTCTGTGGCGCCATATGCTACGACACGTGAAATGCTCTGTGTACATGGTAGTTGGTTAGTATGCTCATGTCCCGGCTCCCGGCTCAGTGAAATAAATAAGAATAAGAGCGCTGAATCGCGGCACATCCGGCAGAAAGGGACACCAATGGGCTGGAGCAGGAACTCCTCACGGAACTCCTGCATGCTCGCACGAAGGCGATGGCGGAGGCAGGAGGCAGCCACCCAATCCATGAATCCAACCCCAACCAATGCAACGAGGACAAATCAATCCCACGCCGTCTTCTTCGGCATCGTCAAATGAAATCCCTCGCCGGCGACGTGGTGTCTGGTGTGGGCGCGTCGCCTAGCTTGCCCGGTGGCGCGTGGCCCCGCGGTGCGCCGCAGCTCGCGGAGGCCGCCGTGTGGGCGTGACGCCGTGCGTGGTCGATCAGCTCGCGTGGAGCGGGGACGACGGGTGTGCATGCGGTGCCGGGCGGCCGGCATGGGATGAGCAGCGCCAGGTGTGGCGACCCCGACGGCATGTACGTGAAGCCTAGAGGCTAGAGCCTCTTCTTGTGGATAAATAAACTAGGGCGAGGTCAACTCGATCGCTAGCTGGTTGCTTATCCATATCCTATTACTTTGCTAGACATGTGAGGCCAGAAAACGACGAGTAAATAATCTTCGGTGCTCCCAGTGGCAAACGATGGAAAGACTTCGCATGCAGCACGACACACGAACTGGTCTGTGAGCTGACCAAATGGGCTACGCAACAGGGCAAGTGTCCATTTTGTAAGGGCCCCTATTCTCTAAAATTTTGTGTAACGCATGTTTTCTAATGCGCTTTTTTTTGTGCATGTTCTTCAACGCATACCCATTTTGCATGACGCAGTGAAGTAAACACCTCCTAAATGGTACGGTGATGTTTTGCTTACGCAAGGAGGGCAAAAAAAACAAAATTAAGGGTTCTCAAAGTCAAATGTGCGTGTGGCTTCATCTCATCTCGATCCTCTCGACCGTTCTTTTCTTTCTAGACTGGACGCTGGCTCAACCTGCTCATTCTTTTTCTGCTTGCAGTTTCTCCGCACCCAGGGACTGTAGAGTTTTTTTTACAAGACACCACACGAACCTTCAGCTCCTGCAGATACGCCAAGCTAGTGCGCTAATAACTATACGGGGAAACAAGAGAGAGAGAAGAGACAGCTCTTATTGACAGAGAGTCTCAAACATCCAGCTCAATGTTGTTTTGTCATTAAAATAATGTAATATATGTGATAGGCCTTTTTTCTTGCCGTTTAGAGCCAGCTCATTAGAGAAAAAATAATTTTTTTTTGCGATTTATTAGATGAACTGGTTGCGGAATGCAGATCTTCTACACCAACTAGGTTCTTGTGGCGAAAATTGTCCATCAGGTTAGACTGGGCACAACGCTCATATTTCTTGCCCATCCAGGTTCTAGTTGTCACGATTCTCGGGAACCGTCGACAATGAGGCGTGTTTTGTGTTGTTCCGGAAAAAACAAACCAACCTTGTATGACGTGATTGTTGAATGTTGATCTAATTATAAAAATGCAAACGAAAATAAAAATAAGTAAAATTTCGATAAAGACAGTATTGTGTTCATCCCTTGTCCCGCATTCTATAATTTGTATCTACTCGTATTCATTGGAAGGAGAGGGCGAGACAAGGCGGAGGCTCTGTACCATACCAAGTTACCAACACCGCCGCTCTCTTCTGCCAGCGATTGGCGCGCAACACAACAACGCGACCGAGCGAGAGACAATGGCCGGCACGGCGGCGCCGGCCGCCGGCTACGGCGCGGACGGCGTGTACCGCTCCCCGCGCCCGGCCGTGCGCATCGAGTCCGACCCGGACCTCTCACTCACCGACCTCCTCTTCCGCCGCGCCGACGCCTGCCCCTCCGCGCTCGCGCTGGCCGACGCCGCCACCGGCCAAGCCCTCACCTTCGCCGCCTTCCGCTCCGCCGTCCTGACCACCGCCGTCGCTCTTGCCTCTCGCGCGGGCGTCCGACCCGGCGACGTCGTCCTCATCCTCGCCCCCAACTGCGTCCTTTACCCCGTCTGCTTCTTCGCCGTCGCCGCCCTCGGCGCCGTGGCCACCCCGGCCAATCCCCTCTATACCCCAAGGGAGATTTCCAAGCAGGTCACCGACGCCCGCGCCAAGCTCGCCATCACAGTGTCTGAGCTCCTACCCAAAATCGCCGAGCTCCGCCTCCCCACCATCCTGCTCGACGGCGACGCGGCCAGTGCCACCGCTTCCGTGCCTCCAGGCGCCCGCGTCACGCTCTACCCGGACCTCATCGACGGTGCACAGCAGACGGAGTACCGCCGCCCGCCGATAAAGCAGAGCGACACGGCCGCGCTGCTCTACTCGTCCGGCACGACGGGGGCGAGCAAGGGCGTAATCCTGACGCACCGCAACTTCATCTCGGCGGCGGTTATGATGACAGCAGACCAAGACGCGCTCGGAGAGGGGCCCAACGTCTTCCTCTGCTTCCTCCCCATGTTCCACATTTTCGGCTTGTGCGTCATCACCTTCGCGCAGATGCAGCGTGGCAACGCCGTCGTCGTCATGTCGCGGTTCGACATGGACTCTGCGATGGCCGCCGTGGAGCGGCACCGTGTCACCCACCTCTTCTGCGTGCCGCCGGTCATTATCATGCTCGCCAAGCTCGGGAAGACCGGGGAATACGATCTCAGCTCGCTCAGGTTCATCGGCTCTGGCGCAGCGCCGCTCGGCAAGGACGTGATGGAGGTCGTGGCCAAGAACTTTCCGGAGTCCGTGATTGCCCAGGTAATTGACCCTTCACGATTTCGCAGCTCTTCAATTTGGTCGTGATCTGCTGATGAATTGTGCTACCGTTTCATATAACCATGAAGATGACGGGATCTTTCTGGGACCACTGACTTTTCAGCCTTTTCTAGCAGTGCTCTGAAGGCTAACCTCGATTTTGTTGTCTTTAGCTAAATATAGTTGGACTAGATGACAAAACTCGAATCCTTGTTCTTTGTTGATACTTGATACTGCTCCACCAAGGACATTATAATGATGATGGAAATATGAATGGCCTCTTGGACTTGACTTTGCATTTTGGAACAGGGAATGTGACAATTCCTCTCTCTCTTTATAAACTATAGTGAAAGTGACATTTTGGTGCTGCATACTTGGATACTCAAACCTTTTTCCCTGGGCATATGACATAATTAATGCACAAGATGACCAATTCTCATTACACGCACTAGGTGTGCATCCTTTGGTTAAATTCTTAAGACAGTGGCCGTCATATTCCAATATGGTTGTGCTGCTCCAAACTTCAAAATACATAAAGTTTGATATTGATCCGCCTAAGTCAACTGTGTGTTGTGTTGCTTATCATTAGCTATGTTAGTGTTGCAATGGCAATCATATATAGGTCTATCAGTTTATTTTATCCTAAGGATCATTTTGATATATTACATAGGGCAATTTGCCACTGGTTGGTTTTGGTTGGCAAATCCGCAATTATTTCTATTATATATGATATTGCTGATCAGATGCCAGACGTGCAATCCACATGATAATAAGAAAATAGCATCAATGAAACTGAATATTGTGACCACCTGTAAACATAAGATTCCTGGTCTGCAGGCATGGGCTTGTTTTTCTTTCAGGGAAATACACAGTGGTTTATATGGCAGGGGAAACCCCTGCTGTCATAAATAAATTGCAAAAGCGCTAGTGGTTTTTCTTGAAATTGCAACAGATATTTTTCAGCTGGATCATTTTCATAGCATAGGCACATAGCTGCAGTAATCCTACACCTAAGGAGCTAACTGAGCACAGTAGGACTACTTCCGTTCAATATTAATTGATGTTCCAGACAGCCAAATCGACCTACGGAGTACAATTAGCTGTATTTTTGGGTAAAAAGCGCCAAGTAATAATGACTGGAGGAAGTAACTATCTTAATGATCCTTATGGGAACATGTAGCATTGTGAAGCATTCAGATTAGACATGTGCTCACTATGTCGCTGAAACTGTTGAAAATGTGCCCTCCTTTTGGCACCTTTCGCCAATGAGATATTGTAGCTTTAAATGGAACAAGTTTGTCATGCCTAAGTTTCATGGCATATGATGCTCATCTTGCAGGGTTACGGAATGACTGAAACTTGTGGGATCATATCTTTAGAGTACCCAGAACAAGGACAATCTCGTCAGTTTGGGTCAACCGGATCACTTGTCTCGGGTGTTGAAGCAAAGATTGTAGATTTAGAAACATTGAAATGTCTGCCACCGAACCAACTAGGAGAAATTTGTGTTCGAGGACCGAACATAATGAAAGGTAAAATTTTAATCATTGTCTTTTGCCCTGTCTTCATCCACTATTAAACATTGCCAAGCTCAGTCAAAAAATATTTATACTGGTACAGTGGTACTATAACAATTGCTAGCATTGTTTTTAGGGTGCACTTATTTGTTGACAGTGTACAACTTACCAATGCCTAGTGGTATTAAGCAGACTATTTTCCACTAAAAAATGCGAACATTTCAGATGTTCCACCTATTAAAAAGCTCCTTGTCAATGAGTCGTTCACACTATTTTTTCCACTGAAGATAGGTCCAAAAGTTTCAATTATATCCTCTCCTGGAGGTATATTTTCGCCAAAACATATTTCGTACTTATTTGAGTGTATTATTTTTAGGGTATTTCAACAACGTACAAGCTACTGAATTTACAATCAAGCAAGGGTGGTTGCATACTGGTGACATCGGGTACTTTGATGAAGGAGGCCAGCTTTTTGTAGTTGATAGGCTTAAGGAGCTGATTAAGTACAAAGGTTTCCAGGTAAAAAATTCCACTTTTTCCCAAACGTTTTTTTTTTTTTGGCAAGCTGGAGACAGCGCTTATCCAAAGAAGATTTTGTCCAGCTCATTTGGGGCCTTCTTCTGCTAATGTTTGTAGATCTACTTAGACTTGTGCCCATATGAATTATTATTCAGATTGAGGAAATTGATGATGTTTTCATCGGGAGTACTTTATACAGTTATAATCATTTGTCAGATATGACTAGAGAAGGCAGTGTGTTGTGGACACCATGTAGAATTATAGATGTCCCAGGCAATATCTATTTGGAAGCATGGGAGCTTCCCTAGTGACCTAAACCAGTATATTCTTTCTTTAGTATTCATTCTAACTACCATAAAAGGAACCACCGAAATGCACCTGCATTGTTGCCTTTTCTATCATATCATATCATGTCTTGTCCTTTTCAGTGGAATTTAGTATTTTTATTTATTTTACTGGCAGATTGCACCTGCTGAGCTTGAAGGATTGCTTCTGTCTCATCCGGAAATTATGGATGCTGTTGTTATTCCGTAAGTTGATCCACTTAACTTTGGGGGTTCTTATAGCTGCTCATGAGTATGCCTTTTCAATCTGTTGTTTTACCTTAATGGAGAGTTACTTGTTTCAAAGGTTTCCTGATGCCGAAGCTGGGGAAGTTCCTATTGCCTATGTCGTGCGGTCCCCTGTTAGTTCTTTGACTGAAATTGATGTCCAGAAATTTATTGAGAAGCAGGTGAGCCCATGTTGGAACCTTGGCTTAATGATGATCGTCTAGTTTGACTCTTTCAGTTCCTGTCTTACTAGGATGGAACATTTGTAATTCGTTGGTGAATCAAATTTATTCCTTATTTTTCGGTCGACTGATACAGCACTGCCAATACACTGATGAGTTTGTTCATAAACTACATTATAGGTCGCAAACTACAAAAGATTGAGGAGGGTTACATTTGTGGACAGCGTACCAAAATCTGCTTCAGGAAAGATTTTGAGAAGAGAACTCATCGCTCAAGTCAGATCGTCAAAGCTATAGCAAATCCATCCACCTCTGTTTTCAGAAGACTGCCTGCCTCCTAGCAACTAGGTTGGGATTCTTGGCAATTTGTGTATTGAGAGTAAATGTTTACATATCTCTGGATGGGAGCTTTGAACCATTCAGACTCTGATACATGATGTACTATGTCGTATTATGGTATAGTATGTGATGTGACATACAGATCTATGTTCCAGTTGGCCCCAATCCTAGCATCCGTGTCATTCTGTCAAATATTAGGCCTAGCTACGGAGGCCTAATTTTTTCCATTTCCATACACTAGTTGCAAATTACATGTGTTGAATATGAACTGTCTTGAGTGTCTGTGGCAGGATGCTGGCATCAGATCAGATTTTTTTTTTTGGAATAAACCAGATCAGAATACCATATCTCACATAGTCACGTTGGCAGATACGTATCGGTGCGGGGACAGTGCGGGCCTGCCTGGGGGGACGCGAGGAGTTGTGACTTGTGAGCTCAGCCTCAGGACAGCAGCTTGGCTCTGCATGCGAGCAGTTTGTTGCACGGCGGGGGACCATGACGACGGGAGGTGCGGGGAGATGGAGGCCGTCCGGCCAACGATGGATCGGCTGTAACTGGTTGGCTGCTCTGATTTGCCGTGCAGCCAACATCAAAGTCCCCTGACGAAGTTGCTGGTTATGTCCGTTGTTTGGAGGCCCAGTTTTGACTTGCTTTTCAAACTTCATTCATGTGGATATTTTCAGTGCCAAATGTACTGATATACTCTTTGATTTTTTTTTACATATCATATTAGCTTTGTCTTAAGTTAAAGTTATCCAATTTTGACTATACTTATACAAAAATATAAAAATATCCATAATATCGAATTTGTTTCATTGTATCCAACATAGAATATATTTTAATAGTACATATAATTGATATTGTAAATATTGTTATAATTTTTATAAATTTTGTCAAAATTGTATAATTTTGACTTAGGATAAAACTAATACGACATGTATTAAAAACCAGAGAGAGTACATAGTTGTGCTATAGGCAGCTTTACCATTTCAAACTATAAACCGTTTTGGCATTTCGAGATTCATTATGATGCATAGTAAAAATAACGAACCTTGAAAAAAAAGAAACGACCTACGGAGTATTCAGAACATGATGCGAAAAACATTTGCTTGCAACACGAATTACACCACGTTTTTCAGCCACTTTGTTCTATGATGAAGAAAAACTTACACTGTCTGCACGGAGCAGAGAGATTGGTACAATCAATTTAATTTACTTGTCGGCACCCTAAGCTGCCAGATTAAGCAACATACAATACAACTTTGTCCCGAGAACACGAACAAATCAAGTCGAAAATCGAAAAGGAGAAAAAAAGAAGAAGGTGGTGATCAGGGTGGGGTTTGGTCGCTGTTTTTTTTAAAAAGAATCGACACAACGGTTGCTTGCGTAATTAGAACCTACTGTAGCAATCAGCTGCGGTACGGTCTCGTCCCTTCTACAAACAAAAGAGAGAGTGAGAAGAAAAATGAAATGAAATCACCACTGCATACGGCACTGCCCCATCTACTGCGGGGGCACAGTCTCGGGGTTGCGGCGGAGTTTCAGGGCGGGCCTCTCCTCCGCCGCTTTGCCAACCTCCTCGCCGCCCGGCAACTTGCTGGCCGGCTCGTCGCCCAGGGCCTTGTTGCCCGCAGCGGCCATTTTGCTCGCCTCCACTTCCCCGGCTGCTTCCTTGTTGATCTCCCCGCCGGCTGCTGCCACCTCGGGCTTGGGCAGCTCGACCGCTGCCGCCTCGGGCTTGGGCATCTGGACTGCCGCCGCCTCGGGCTTGGGCACCTCGACTGCTGCCGCCTCGGGCTTGGGCGTCTGGGTTGGTAGGCCGTTGTTGACGACCACCCCGCCCTCGACCTTGGAGGCCGCCTCATTGGCATTGGTCTTGAGGATCTTGGCTACATTCTTGAGCCTCTTGACTTTTTGCTCGGCGGCGGCGGCATCTGGCGTGTCCGCGGGGCCGACCTTCCTGGACTCCGCGACGGCCGGCTTGGCCGCCGCTGGCTGGGACACTCCCTCCATCATGTCGGGATTCACGGAGCTGATCCGTATCACCGAGGGGCCGCCGCTGGCCTGCGGGTTGTTGAACTCGGAGCACGACTTCCTGATCTCGCCCTCCTTCCCCGTGAGAACATGGAGGACGCTGAGCTTCTCCATGGCCTTGGCGAACAAGGGGACGAAGTCGGTGGTCTTGTCGTCCATGGCCTTGAGCACGGGCTCCGTCTTGGGGTCCATCCCCATCAGGCGGTCGATGGTGAGCGGCATCTTCTTGGCCATGGCTAGGCCGAAGTAGGTCCCGTCGAAGGTGTTGGGCGTGGTCATGTCCATGGGGACGTTGCCTTGGTCCTTGCCGTCGCAGACCGAAGTGATGTTCTTCTTGTACTCCGGGTCGATGGGCGCGGCGTCGGCCTCGATGAAGAAGCACCTGCAGACGCCGATGGAGTGGCCGCCGCCGAGCATGGCGACCATCTCCTCGAGGCTGAAGCCCTGCTTGGAGAACTCGTCGATGAGCTTGGGCACCGCGATGTCGGGGCCCGGCAGGCCGTCGGCGTCGTCGCGGTTGGACACCAGCGAGTCGCGCCGGCCCAGGGGCACCTCGTACTTGGGCCCGCCCGTCAACCCCACCGCGTCGCGGGCGCTGACGGTCACGATGTCGGCGCACGACACCACGCCCGGGCACTTCTTCTCCAGCTCGGTCTTGATCTCCTCGATGACGTCGTAGCCCCTGACGGAGATGTTGGGGCCCGCCTCCTTCTCTGAGGCCTGGTTGGACAGCGGGTCGATCAAGATGGACGCGTCGCAGCCCTGCAGCGATATTATCGACACGAGAGGTCACCCACCAACTGCAGCATGCGCTGCGTGCATCGGTGCATGCGATGCATATATACATATATACAAAGGGTATATGTGATATACGTTTGCGAAGCAGTCGTGGAAGACGAGGCGGAGGAGGCCGGCGGCGGTGCCGGCGTCCTGCTTGAAGCGCTTCTCGACGACGTCGAAGATGATCTTCTCGGCGTCCGGGCACGACGTCTTGTAGAAGTCCTTGTCGAGCTGCGCGGAGGCCAGCAGCGGCGCGGCCGCCGCGGCGACGAGGAGGAGGCCGATCACCAGGCGGGCGTCCATCTTGCAGAGAGAAAGGGTGTCTCCGTGCGATGCCAGGACTCGTCCGGCCCACGGTTATACCGCGAGCTTGCGGTGGGGGTTCGACCTCCGCGAGGGGCGGCCCGGCGAACACGGCTGGAGCGCGACGAGCGGCTGTCTCTGCTCGCTCGCTCGCTCGCGGTGTAATAATAGAAACAAAGGATGCACATGATTTTCGCTCTGTTGTTGTCCTCAGAGTTGCACGCGTAGGGCCTATACCAATGGCAAGTGCCTGCAGCTGTACAAGAGCAACAGTTCAGAGTTCCCATGATCACTTTCTTTAGAAATTCTGGATTGCAGACTCACAGAGACAGAGACAGCAAAATGGGTTCGCATAGAGCTGGAAGAAGTGTCACGATCAGAACGCAAAAATGCCACAGGCTTGACCTTGTGAAAATTGGGGAAATGGCCAAAACACCCCAACAACGGGTATTTTTTTCAGCATGGGCCAAGCCCGAATTTCATTACCATATCGGCAACGAAATTACACCGTTCCTAAAGCAGTTCATAGTTTTGCATGAAAGTAAAGACTTAAAGTCTGAACAACCACTGATAACAAAGGATCAGCTAAATCTGACTACTAAAACGAACACCACCAACTGGTTACTGCTTGACGACTACGACCAAAGCAACACAACGATAAAAACGCACTGGGACAGACGGAAGCAATTAAACAAACGGCAAAAGCTTTTCACCCCAAGATGTGCAAGATGAAGGCACTGGGACAGTACTGTTACTGTGTTACAGTAAAGGCAGGAAGAAGGAGAAGGTTTGAATCACAAGACGAAGGGCGGGTGGTGATCGTCAAGCAGTAACCAGCGGTGTTTGCTGAGTGTTTAGCGTTTTTATCGTTGTGTTGCTGTGGTCGTAGTCGTCGCAGTTCGTTACGGTCACTGGCGCACGCCACCGGTCGGGGTTTTGAGTCCTGTTCCTTTGTTGCAAGTCCATCCTCTGTGATGAATCACGGGCTCCCGTGTTGCGGCCCACGCAGTTGCCTCAAACTCGGCCTGTGACCAACTGCGGGGCCGGGGAATGGGGGGCCTGCCTTTGTGCTTCCCGCAGGCGTAGACAAAGCAGTAGCACCGAGCGCGTGGTGGTGTGCAGCTGCGGCTGACGCCCGCCGGCGACGCCACCGACGAACGAGACGACAGGCTGATATGTGATAACTGATATGGTGGCATCCATGGACCATGGGAGGGTTCTCGGTTCGCGTTGCGAATGCGACGGGATGATGAGTGAGGAAGCGCTTGGTTCCCCGCCGCATGTTACCACACCGAAGGTGCGGCGGCACCGACGTTTAGGCGTCAAAAAATGCCGCCACATCGTGGCGAGAAAATGAACTACCGCCTGTGGAGAAATCTGTGGCAGACCGAACTTTAATACGCAACCAAACACTGGCCCCGTGATTTGCGGTGGCGCCTAACTTTAGGCGTGGCGAGCGTTGGCAGGCAACCAAGCGCACCTTGAATCGAGCTGGAGCCGAGCCAGTGGTTGGAGCAGTAGGAGACAGGAACAGAGGATCCAGTCTCCCCCCTACCGACCGTTACCGGTCCGGTTCCCGCGGTTACCGCTCTTACCGGTCCGGATCGGTTAGGGTACTGTTCATCGGTTACCGAAAAAAACCGGTACTGTTCATCGAGAACCGGTAAAAACCGGTCCGGTTTACCGCTACCGCCGGCCGGCGGTAGCAGGTCACCGGTCGGGAAAAAAAACCCTGCTTCTGCCTCCGGAGCACCTGTCGTGGTCGGAGCGGCTATGCACGGGGCTGCAGGAAGCTCTCGTTCGCATGAATTTAAATAAGAAAGAATTTAAAAATCTCAAAAGTATTTTCACTTTCTTAAGACAATCATCATCACGTAGCTATATGCTTTGTAGAATTTGGACTTGTCTGATAATCACATGAGATGCACAAGAAAATTCTAACAAACTAACATTCTTGTGCCCAGCATGACGTTCGCAACCTGCTGGGATTTCATTAAAATCAAACGTTAACTACTTTACAATGTTCTACGAAATTACAACACGTCAATGCTTTTATCAACCATACAAAAAAGGAACCGAGAGGAACACGGTTAGAATCGCTCAGGGCACCTGTTGTTCTAACAATCTGGTGCATAACTAAATCAGATCAAGCTACCTTCCCCTTCCAATAATTTACAGGCCCTTTACATAAAGAAGAAAGTAATAAAACAAACAGCTCATATAGCAAGGCCACTGAACGAACACCCTACTGCTCGTGCTTCACACGTCCTTTCAATATTCCTGGAATAGGCGGTGAGCTTGGTAACCTAACTGTGCCATTATTTCGCCGCCCCGGATGCTGTACCTGTTGCCAATAAATATTTGACATGCTTGAGCTCTCGCCTTCATTTGAGATCGGCTCTGGAGTACCCTCAGGTTGTTCCCTTCCACAGAACCGCATCTCTTTTAGGACATACGAGTCATCATGCAACTCAAACGGAGTGCTGCGGTTTCAGAACACAAAATGGAAACGATTAGGAGTGATAAGATTAACAGTCAAAACTTTGAGTTGATCTAAGAAGCATATATGCACAATTCTGTTAGACACATTTCATTAACAAAACTCATTAGACAATGTTCTTATTTTAGTATTTTCTATATGAAATTCAGAATCCTAGTAGGTGCTTCTCACCTGTCCAGTTTAGGATAGTGTTGCACACTCGCACCCCCATTCTTAATATACTACACACAAAAGGGCAAGTAGCGACAACATTATGCTGAGAACCAAGTGTTCTTTGCATTGATACCATTTGCATCAACTCCAAACTTGAAAGTTAGTTTGGCAGAATCTTCTGTTTGAAATTAGACATTAGAGCTATTTTGCGTGTTACTAAAACTATTCTAAGGTTAAAAACATAGCCAACTGATGAAGCCAATATATGTTCAACAACAATGGATATGATGTTTCAGTATCGCACAGACCAAATTTGCAAACAACATTGACAGCAAGCATTTAAATGGGATTTGAATATGAAACAATCCCACCAGCAAACTTTCAAACTAAAGTGTCTCACTTATTTAAAAAAAAAGGCAGGAAGAGGATCATTTGTGTCTCACCTATTGAAGTCAAAATGCACCAACTGCATATCTTCTGATATCTCGACTTCCACGGTTGCATGAGGCCGGGTCTGGAAGCAAAAGAACAAATATCCTTGACATTTAGCGCTAAATCATGTGAAGGATGTAGAATTCACTTCCACTCAAAACATTGTGTACAAGAGGGAACAAAACATAGAATTAAAACCTAATCACCTGGACTAGGATAAATGGCAAAGCCACTCCACCAGAAGGTGTGTTTCCTGAACCATATAGTTGCTCATTTCGTTGAATCAGGTTTTGCAGACCTACATACTTGATATGCCAAAAAAAAAAGACCATGGTATGAAAATCACAGGTTGGGTAGGTGATAAGTACTAGATCTAAGAAAAGAGTAAACATTGAATATAAACTAACAACTATTGCAAACATTTTCTGTGAACACTGTGACAAATAAGATGCACACCAGTTTTTGGGTAAAATCAGAGTAGGGAATTTCTAAGATTTTTCTGGCAGGATGCAAGCGCCATTTGTTTCAGGTAAACTAACTGGTTCAGGAGCCAACCTGCTACAGCTTATTGAATGTGGCAACTGTATATGGCAATCAACAGATGTGTTCTACAAAGCTAAACCAGCAGACAAGAACAGAAGTAAATTGCAGTTTTATGAAGCATAAAATATCACAAACAGCAAAAGTGAGTTAGCACACTAAATATGAAGCCCAAGAGACAACTATGCATCCATATACCAATAACAATTGTTCGATTAAAAACAATATACCAATAATAAAATATTTGTTCAAATCAGTACAGATGAAAATAAAGCATGGCACACAAGAGTATGTATTTGTTCTACACTGCAACTATAGTTGTGTAAAGCCACCAACAAAGTCCACAACACCATAAGCTCTTTCGCTCTGAGGGTAGTGCAATATAAGACAAGTTTCAACTGCATGAAGTAGAGGCGGGAAGAGGAAATCAATGTCATGTCCTTACTTGGTCTTGTAACTCCTGTAAGTAAGAACTTTTTTTCTCAATCCTACCTTTCAGTCCCACAAGCTCTGTCTGTAAAAAAGGACAGAGCAATGAACAAACTACCAAAAGTACATGTATATCAAATGCCAAAATGCATTGTTTAAGAGAGAAAAGAACCTTCAAATCTTCAATATCACTTATACTAGTCCGAGGCAAGCCCTTCCACTGGATCTCCTTTTTATCTTTAGATATAATGTCCATAGCCATCAGGACATTTAAAGCATCATAAACTCTTCGTCGTATATTTTTCTCATCGTATTGTTGCTGCGTTTTAACGTACAGTGAGGGCCGAGCAAATAACATATTAAATAAATAATTCATGCCAAGGAGAAGACAGATTTCTTACTGCATTGGGGTTATCAGGATCTGGTGCCTCGATGTTATTATTGGGGTCTGTAAACTCAGCAACAAGTTCATCTGCCACCTGTCGAAAGGAAGACGGTAAATATGAACCCAAAATTTAATGCCACTACAAACACACCTGCACCAATGGAATTTCAATGAACAAAAGGAAGCCCAAAATGTATCTAATACTCTCAATTTGAAGCCCAAAATGTATCTAATACTCTCAATTTCAAAGTCAGAGCAATGTTACAGCCTGGACATGAAGCAAGCTGGTCGTCAAGTTTTGTCCTATATAGAACCCCATCAAGTTTTATGGTATCACAATGTTAACCCTCGACTGAACAACTGGTAAAACGAGATCGACAAGTAAAGTAGTTTGTATGCAGTGTGACTGAATGTACATGATCAAGTGGAGCCAAGTTGTCAACGCTTTCATAGCATAATAACGGTTAGCACCCCACCCCCCCACTTCCCCAGGTGAGGGGGTGGTGTTCACCGCCTGTGGTAACAATGCGGCCTTGCAGGGTTAGTGGCATTGGTCGCTGGCCCAGGTAACGGTGTGGCCTTGTAGGGGTGAGGCCAAGGTTCTTCTCCTTAGTGCAATACCATGGGGTGGTCTTCCCCAACGGCCGAATTTTTTTAATGATCAAGTGGACAGATCTTCCTGGTATGGATTAGAATTTGGTTTTACAGTGTATCTAACCTTAATTCCACTTTCAAATAGTGGATCAAATCTTCAAAGGTAGAAAAGCCATGCGTGCAAAGGAATCAGAAGCTTGCATATGCAAACTATTTAGAATACAGTATTCACATAACAAGAAGAAAAATTGGGATAATAGAATGAAAAGACACAGACCTCATTATATGACGTTCTCCCTTTACTTTCGACTTTCTCACAAACTGCAAACAAATGAAACACACATTAAGGCGCCTATGATATTTTGCATCCACTGTTTTACTGTAGCATGCGCTGTACATAGAGCCCTTGAATGTATCACAGACAACAGCAGTAACATGATGGAAACAGGCACAGCATACTAGCTAACGGCATAAATGCACTATGTTCCTATTAACATGGATCGGAAAACGTAGCCTCACCTTTCATACTAAACTGGCGCAGTCCCCGGTTACCTTTATCAGGACCAACTGCCCGTGTGCCCCTCTTTTTCTTCTTGCTGCAGTTTTACAATGCACAAAAAACTTAGATAAGTAACTAAAAGAAAGGATACAAAAGGGAGTCTTGAGAGACGTAGAAACTTGTGCAAAATGAATTTTCAACCATTTCTTATTTATTACAAGTAAATATGTATACATGAAAGGATGAAAGCCTGTGCAGCCTATCCACAGGCAGCAACATTATAGAAAATAAGACAACCCACATGAGTGGTAGCTACATTGCTAATTGCTAGGTTCAATATCTGCAGCATAGGACTATAGAACAGTGCAAGTCATGGACAATGTTTTTATTGGTTAACATGGGTGCAAACATCTAATAAACCATTAAGATGGCAAACCTACAAGATGTAATCTAATATATGCTTTGGAGTAAATCATGCTTGCACACATTATAAAAAACGCTTCACCATTCATGTCAAACATTACCAGCTAACAATTCTCCCTGACACATACATTTCTACACTGAACGAGTGGCTACCGACAGTGTCGTTACTGTATCTTCAGGATATCATTTTCATGGCCAACACACTATACCAACGCCTATCGACAACATAACCACACAGCAACCCACACCATAATTCAATTAACGGGCAAATATGGCACCACAAACCAGCATTGGCACCTCACGTGACTATACCCAATCCCCGCGAGTTTCTAATGGAACACTGACACACGCAGCAGCAGCTGGATTGCGAAACTGATTAACATAAGCAAATCGGACAAAGCAACCTCGTAGGAGCCTGCGACGATGGCGCATCGTCGCCGTTGATGTCGAGATTATTCAGGCGGAGGAACGTGCTCTCGCTGGCCGGCGTGGACGCCGCCGCCGCCGCCGCAGCCCCAGGGGCGGCACCCTTGCCAGCACCGTCGGGGGCGCGGTGCTCGCTGTGGCTGGACGGGGAGCCAGCGCTTCCCCCACTCGTCGACGCGGAGTGCACAGCGCCGCCGGTCCCCACAGGCGGCGGCGGGCGCTGAGCGGCCTGGGCGGTGCCGTCTCCGTCCGGGTTGTGCGCGACGCCGGAGACCATGGCGACGCGGAGACCGCGCCAAATCGGGGGCGCGGAATTGGGGAGCGAGTGAGGCTGAGAGCAGAGAAACCCTAAAGGGACAAAGAGCAAGGGGCAAAATGGAGGGAGAGATGGAAATCGTGGAGAGAGCGGGCAGAGACACGGCAACCCGAATTCTTTTTTTCTTTCAGATTTTCTTTTGGTTTGCGCCGTTTGTTTCGCGTTTCTTCCCTTTGGCTAGCTCTAGCTGCAGCCTTTTTGGCGGTTTTGCGTGACGATGACGACGGTGGCCCAGGCGCGAACGCACGCAAGAACGCGTCCACCGACGGCCCAGATTAGCCCAGCGCACATAAACCTATAGTCTTCGAAATGACGGCCCAAATGTTCTCAAGAAGGGAAGGAAGAATTTCCCTTGAGAAAAATGGGCCAATAGTGATCTCACGCGGTACGCGGATAACGATGATGATGAAAGTGGACGCGCGCCAGCAGGAAGCGTGCAGCCCACGTTCAGGTCCGCGTCGATGGGCCAAGATTCGAGACGGGCAGGTTCCGACCCAGTTCGAGAGATGGCTCCTGAAAAAATTTTCAGGGTAATAAATGCATCTTTAACCACTAATTAGGGGTATTAAATAATGTCAGTTTACAAAACTACCTCCACAACCTCTAGTAAATTTCCGAGAAGAATCTAATGAGGCCTTTGACCGCATGATTAGAGGATGATTAAAAGATGGTTACTGTAGCATTACTGTAGCAAATCATGGATTAATTAGGCTCATTAGATTCGTCTCGGAAAGTTACGCTCATCCGTGGCTGGGTTTTGCAAATAGACTTCATTTAGTACTCCATGCAAAAAAGATTCCCTTTTGCAAAATTTTGCAAAGGGCATCTAAACACGGCCGAAGCCGCTTGGGTTGGGTCCCTTGACAATTGCCGTGTGCTCGCGCACGAGCAACGGAGAAAAAGGAAAGCAAAAAGGAAATGGGCAGCCGTGAGAAATTGCAATTTGTCCCTTGGCACCGTTTCTAAACAGGCTAGTTGGGTTTAGGATTTACTATGTCCAGGATAAACACATTTTCAGCTGTAACTGAACCAACATTAATCTTGGGGTCTGCGGTTACTTTTTCACATCACAGGAATGGAAGCTTTCTTCTGGGCCAAGGAATATCACAAGATTTCCACAAAAGAAGTTGTACTCCGTGGTCCCCGGCACGTAGCGGCCTGTGTAGTACTTGTACCGTTGTGCATTTGCAGTTGCTGTAACAAACCATATAAAAAAAACGTTTCAGATGTGGCCTAAACTACCCATGATCTTGAACCGCTTGTAGTACGTATTTCGCTTCGCCTTCGCATTGCACGCGTGCACACATGTACGAAACTGGGAGCTAACACTCCCCTACCATCCCTGCAGCACGCGCCACCGTGCGTGACGCGTGTCGCTCTTACAAAAGAAAATTCAAAATCTGAAAAATCCAGGCGTAGTGTACTACGCAGCACGAGTACAACTTAAAATCGACCGGAGAAAACGGTGTTGCAGTGGTTGTACCGGCAGTCCAGAAGGCACTAGAACGAGTAGTACAAGGCCCTAGCTGCCCAGCACAGTACTACTTGCGGAGGCCGTGTTTAGATGGCCTCTGAAAAATTTTTCAGGGTATTAAATGCATCTTTGACCACTAATTAGGGGTATTAAATAATGTCAGTTTACAAAACTACATCCACAACCTCTAGTAAATTTCCGAGAAGAATCTAATGAGGCCTTTGACCGTATGATTAGAGGATGATTAGAAGATGGTTACTGTAGCATCACTGTAGCAAATCATGGATTAATTAGGCTCATTAGATTCGTCTCGGAAAGTTACGCTCATCCGTGGCTGGGTTTTGCAAATAGACTTCATTTAGTACTCCATGCAAAAAAGATTCCCTTTTGCAAAACTTTTCAGGGGGTATCTAAACACGGCAGGAGGCAGCAAGAAAATCTGCGTGCTGACGCCACAGCTGACCGTAACGGGCACTCATCCAATTCCATCCACCCATCAACAGCAGCAGCGAAACAGCAGCCGCCACCAGACGCCGCCGCACCGCAGCAAGCCTGGCAGAAACTTACCACCAGACTGCAACCCCTTTGTCCGACGCGGATACGGATCAGCGCTGCCTGACATCGCGGCCCCACCAACCTCCGCAGTCCGCACGCGGAGAGGGGTTTCCCTTTTGTCTGCTCCCATCGCCTCTCCGCGGCTCCTATTTATGTCCGCCCCGCCCACCCCTTTTGGCATTTCCTCTCGTCGTCAAATCCAGCACGAGCACGGCGAAAGAACCCATCCTAAAACACGCACGCGCACGCCCCATCCGAGGAACAATCCAGAGTCCAGTCGAGGCTAGTCCAGTCCATGGGTGCCGGCAAGGGAGCGGATGGCGGCGCCGAGGAGGCCGCGGCGCCGGAGCCCGTCGTGCTGAAGATGGAGCTGCATTGCGCCGGCTGCGCGCAGAAGGTCAAGAAGGCCATCAGGCGCGTGCCCGGTACGTGCTCGCCGGAGAATCCTTTGTTTTGCTTTGCTTTTATTTATGACGCGGCTTTACCCGGGTTGGGGAAGAATCCTTCTTGTGCTGATGGCTCGCCGATTCCCTTGTCGCAGGTGTGGTGTCGATCATGGCGGACGCGGCGGCGAACAGGGTCGTCGTGGCGGGGACGGCCGACGCGACGGCTCTCAAGGCGCGGCTCGAGGCCAAGACCAAGAAGGCCGTGGAGATCGTCTCCGCCGGCAGCGGCCCCAAGAAGGCCGCCCCTGCCGCGGAGCCCAAGGACGGCGAGAAGAAGGGGGACAAGGACGCGAGCCCCAACCCCAAGGAGGAGAAGGAGAAGAAGCAACCGCCGGAGGAGAAGAAACCCAAAGAGGTCGGTACACAACAGGCAATGCCGCCCACGCAATCGCCTCCTGCTCCCAACTACTCGCTCTTCTGACCTTGCAGCTAAAAAAACGCCTCTGCTTTTGGTTCCCCGCAGGAGACGGTGCTGCTCAAGATCCACCTACACTGCGACGGCTGCGCCGACCGCATCAGGCGACGCATCTACAAGATCAAAGGTGAGAATTTGCTTTTTGTTGTTTGTTCCCTTGTTCTTTTTTACCTCGAATCCGCACTCTGTTTTGCTGTTAATTTCGTCGCCCAGCTCGAAATTTGACGCTTTTGACGCCGATCCAGGTGTTAAGGATGTGGTCATGGACGGCAATGCCAAGAACGAGGTGAAGGTGAGGGGCACGATGGACATCCCCGCCATGCTCTCCTACCTCAAGGAGAAGCTCAACCGCGACGTGGAGGCGGTGGCGCCCGCCAAGAAAGACGGCGGCGGCGGCGAGGACGGCAAGAAGGACAAGGGCGGCGACGGCGACAAGAACAAGGGCGCGGCCGCGGCCCCTGCCGGCGACGACAAGAAGAAGGACAAGGGCAAGGGCATCGAGGTGTCGGCGTCGGGCCCGTCCACGGCGGCCGCCGCAGCGTTCATGGCGGCGCCGGCGGGGCCGAGCACGTACCACGTGGCGCCGCCGCAGGGCTACGTGGCGTACCAGCAGGGCCCCCCTCCCCCCGCCAGCTACTACCCGCCGTACCCCTACTACGGCAATGCCGATGGCATGGGTCACGCCAACCCCAGCGCTGCCACCTACTACCAGCAGCAGCCGTACCAGCAGCAGCCCGACGGCAGCCAGCACTACCAGGCGTACCCGCCGTACCCCTACCGCTTCGACATGGCGCCGGCGCCGCAGCTCTTCAGCGACGAGAACCCCAACGCCTGCTCCGTCATGTGACGACGCCGCCGGCCGTGGATCCCGTCATGGTCGCATCCGAGTTCACTGATCCAATTCCATCGTCAGCTTTAGCCTTAGCCGGGAAAATTCTCGACATGTACATATCGTCGATGAGGATTTAGCCTTTAGTCTCTAGAGCTCTAGAAGCATTTTTCTAATCAAATTTTGCTTCATTTGTTTAACCTTTCAATTCCGTTCTTATCTTCTGATCCGCCACGCTTGTTCTTCTCCTCCGGTCCACGGGCTAATTTGGTAGCAGTAACAATTTTTTAATAGCGGATGAAATGAAGCGGTCGAAAAGTGTTTTCTGGTGGTGCGCGTGGTCAGCGATGTTGAATTGTGGACTGGTTTGTCTTCGTCGCCGTTGCTTGATCAAAGACGTGGTGCCTGATTTACTAGCCATTAATCTCACAATTAATCCAGTTACTAGTATTATTTAGTGTGTGCGGTTCTTGGCCATAAGAAGAACCTCTTACCTCTGTCCTCCCAAGGTGACTAGTATTTTTTTTTTTGAAGCAGGTGACTAGTATTTTAGTTAGCATCGAGCGTGCCATGTCGGTGAATCATGGCGGCAAATTTGGCGTTGTCCTCTCCGGTCCGACGTGGAGTCGAGAAGGACAAGCTTTTACAAATTCTTCGATACTATTTTTTCTTGTGTGCTGCAACGGCAATGCGGCTGCAAGCAGAGAAGAGTGGGACGTCGTTGAAATATCACGAAAGATCACAGCCAGGAAATAGATCTCGGCGCTGATAATGACGCCGCCGAGGCCTGGCCGTGCCGTCGTTTTTACGTGGTTCACAAACCTCTTTTGACATTTGGTGACCGGGCGAGGAACCGAAGAAAACATCTTTTTACTACGCGGTGAATACAAAGCTTTTGTTTGTATTGTTCCTTGTGAAACCTTCTTTACATTTGGAATCTCTGAGCCACCGCGGCTTGGTAGCCGCGTGCGTGCGAGCTGCCACTAGAAGGGCTCTGGCTCTGGTGCATGCTCATCTCTCGGTCACGATCCAAGGGACCGGCGAATCGTGTTGGTAGCTTGGAGGACTCGGCCACGCCTCAGTGCGTGCGTCCGAGGCGAGGCGTTATCCGGACCAGAAGAACACGGAGCCTCCATTTCTCGTGCGCTTTTTCGCACGCATTTTGCATGCCATTTCACACCACCAAACCAACCATCATCCCAGCAACCACGGCGGGGTTTGGTCTTGGGTATTCGCCCGTGTTTGAAGTATGCGATGCGACGGTCGATTGGGAATAAAGATTAAAGAACGGCCATTTCCGGAGCCTACGTTACGTGGACCGTGACCATGGCACTAGTAGGCGTTGATTATCAGTGCAGGTCGTGACGTCACTGCAGTGCAGGGTCGTCCTCAGGTCTCCCTCCTCCTTCCTTAGGACGGATTCCATGGGTCGTTCCTTTGTAGTAGCTTTATTTTGCAACTCTCTGTTACGGTCAGCTTGTGCTTATCTGAATTCAGGTTTCTACTAATATATTCGTGTGCAAATGACAAATCATCGTCGTTCTTTGTGTGTTTGACGTCTGAAATTATGAACGGAGCTCCATTCCCTGATTCCGGCCACTTGCCTGGAGCGTCGCTCAACTCCCCCTTTAAAACTAGGGTTAGCGTAAGCTTGCAGAACTTCACAAGGCATTATCAAAACAGAAGTTTGTGACGTAAGCTAATTGAGCTGATCCGGCATGTAAACCACGCGCCCTATCCACTTATAAATGTCCCCATACAATCAATCAACCAATAACCAGTGCATTTTTTTTAAAAAAAATATAATCATAGGCTATGCTTCTGCTGCATCATTGAGAGTTTGAGACTGTGCCAAATGCAGGAAAGAAACACGCATCAGGCAGGCGTTCAGAACTCTTCCGTCGCCTGCTAATTTTTGTCCTCAAGCATCGTGCGTTTGACCAGGAATATTCTCCCAGCGGCTGAATAAACTAGTATCAAAGTTAGCATAAGCAACATGTCAGCAAAATGGACTTCTCAGGCTTGAAG
>CM014278.1:72680307-72715101 GCA_004135705.1 Alloteropsis semialata
GTTTAGGAAACTGGGAAGAACTAGTCCGCAAATCATTTGACCATAATTGCAGCCTGCAAGGCCGGTCGTTGGGTTCTGAACTGCTTTTGAAAATGCAGAAATGGCGATCGTGGCGGCAGCGCGTGCTAAGATTGTTTAGGTGGCGCGCCAAGCCTCGTGACGGTGAGGATAGCGTCGCCATCTCATTCGGATCTTGTGTGCTCCAGCCTCATGGATCGATGCGAAACAGGATATTCAAATGAGCATGCATGCTGGATTGCTGGTAGGTCACAACTCACAAGTCACAAGCGTCTGCCTCAGGTTTTGGATAAAATCAAAGTACCAACTGGCCCGCCGACTGATCTGATCTCATGCTGTTTGCAATAATTCAACAGACTGTTTCTTCTTTTCACAAACATATATAATGCCTTAAGGAATCGAGATAGTAGTATTTTGTTTGAAAAATCGGAGATCTGCTGTTCAGATGATGGATGACATTGGAACGAAATCAAGCACCGGCCGGTCGGCTGGCCGGTCTTGTTCCCCTACAAATTTCTATTCCGTAGAATTTGACAAGTTTATCTGACAATGCCAATTAAGCTAGTTACAGTGCTGATCAAACATTTTATTTTGCACATGATTGCAAAGCGTGCTGCTAAAATGCAATTAAATTGGACTTTTGGAGCCTTAGGTCCCTGATGTTTTTTTTTGCGGGTACTTAGGTCCCTGATGCTATGATGTCTGCACCACAACAAGACTTTGTCCATGTAAACTCCCGCCTAAACGAAAGGCCAGAGCTTTATGCTGACCTTTTACCCTTTCTCGTCTTTAGTTTGAAGTTTTATTCTTATTTTTCTTTCGCCTTTCAGCTTTGCTCTTTTTCTCTCTCTTTATGTTATCCTTTTCATTTACCTGTAGCAAGAACATGGGATCACAAGGGAATCTATCAAAAGACATGAAGGAAACAAACAAGACTGTTCCCGCCTTTGTTGGGGGACCCTTAACCACATGCTTTGGGGTCCTTTGATCCCATCTTTGCCACCTCACACCTGTCCTCTTTCTAGTGACCATTCTCCTGACGGCTGCAGGCAAATCTGTGCATATGCTGGCTGCTGCTCTGGAGCTGTTCCTTCCATTCCGCTGCAGGACTGCAGCGTGCAGGGTCCAGTGGTGAGTGGGCACTGGGCACACCGCACATGACATGCTAGCTGTTGGTTCAAGGCTTCAAGTGACTTCATCTAGCTTTTAGGTGAGCTGGTAACTTGCAAGGGTTACACTTACCTGACATCAGCTTCTTTCTACCAAATGCAACAGCTAGATCGGTAAAAAAGGGGCTTATTTTCAAGGAAAGTTTGGTAAAAAGTTCAGTTTGGTGTGTTACCAGATGGCCGTAGCTGTAATGGCTTTTTTGTGTGCTTAGCTTTTGCAGTCGCATTGTCCAGCGGCTTGTATGAAATAGGGAAAAGTCTATTTTACAACCTTCAACTATGACAAGTGTCTGATTTTCAACCTTCTACTACGAAACCGGACATTATAAGCCATCCAACTATCAAAACCGTGCAAATTTAGCACTATGACAAGCGTCTGATTTTCAACCTTTCACTACAAAATCGGACATTATAGGCCATCCAACTATCGAAACCGTGCAAATTTGGCCCTTTGAGTGGTTTCAAAGGTGGTTTTCTATTTTCTGAAATATGTAAAAATATTGGTTTAATTTAAAATTTTCATAACTAATTCATTTCAAATTATAAAAATACAAAGTTAGTGCCAAAAAAATTCTAAAAATGTAACATATATGTTGGTGCTCCATTGGGAGCTAGTTGAATCTTATTTGTTCTTGTTTCTACTATTTTATTGATTCTATTCTTGCTTTTGTTTATAAGATCCAAATAATTCTCCATAGAGCACTAACATATAGGTTACATTTTTAGAAAATTTTTGGTGTTGGTTTCATATTTTCTCATTTAAAATTAATTAGTTATGAATTATTTAAATTAAACTAGATTTTTTAAAATTGTCCAAAAATGGAAAACCACCCTCAAAACCACTCGAAGGGCCAAATTTGCACGGTTTCGATAGTTGGATGGCCTAGGATGTCTGGTTTTGTAGCAAAAGGTTGGAAATCAGACTCTTATGATTGTTAGAGGGTGTAAAGTGGACTTTTCCATATGAAATATGCAACTGAATTGTATGATACATATGGCTTCCTTCACCTGCCTACTTGTATGAAACCTCCAACTGAATTGCAGTACCATTCAGTGTTAGTCCGTTGCTATCAGGTCTGAACCAGTACATTTCTGACTCGGCTAGAAGAAACGAACAGCCTGTTCGCTTGGCTTATCAGCCACCAGCCAGCAGTACTTCAGTCTCACAACAAATCAGCACCAGCCACCAGCCACCAGCCAGCCAGCAGTACTTTTCTCTCACAACAAATCAGCACCAGCCACCCAGCCAACCGAACAGGCTGTTCAGAGCGTCGACAAATATCGTTGAGTTCAGCATCCTATCTCGGGGATGAGCTCAAGTCTTGCACAAGGTGTTGACACACAGTTGCAGAAAGAAATATCTAAGCAAGACTGCAAATTGACATTTGCATGTTCAGAGCCATAGCTGTGTCTAGATTTCTACCATCCATTTATTATGGAGATCACAATCCGATGAAACATCTTCTCGATAAGTGTAGAACAGCAAAGCCTTGCAAGAAACCCACAGCTTCACCTCGATGAACAGTTGAAATGCCGATTATTTTGGCATTCTTTTGATCTTTGGGAATAATGAACATGTAGCCTTGACTTCTTAACAGTTTACATTTTTAACCGGCCTTACTGGTTTGAATCTGTAACAGTGGAGTACAGCACGAAGCATGATCACTACTTGGACTCTAGTTCTGGGATTCAGAATCCGCCAGTTCAGGTTTGAGAAAAGAAGCCTTGCTACAAAAAAAATAATCTTCACCTTTCGCTGTAGCAAAGTAAAATTAGAGCCCCTTTAAGAAAGGCAAAGTAGAAAGTGTGCTCCATGGACCACCAACCTCTTGGGTTCTTGGCATGTCACGTCCCTGCTGCCAAATTCAGAGCGTGCTTTTGCTTGTCCTCTATTTCTTCAGACGCATCGGGCATGCCGAATTCAGTGAAGTGAGGCAGATGGTGCTGGGCTTCACAGGAAGGAAAGTGAAAAGAGAAGAAACATTCCTGCACGAGCACACTACGGACACCGCAGCCCCTTTGCCTTTACAGCCGGAGTGGCGCTGCTGCAGGTCAACTTTGCAATCGAGACCATTTGCTTTGAGCGCATGCACGGTTTGTTGGTTGCAGGGCTGCTTTGTTCAGTTACACGAGGACAGCGGTCGGGGGCTTGCAGACGATTGGGTCAATCCAAATGGAAACGTAAAAGCTTCGCGTGACCGGTGAAGCTTCGGCCTTCGCGCGAATTCGATCGAATGCACTGTAGAAAAATATTGGGAATCGAAAAAGCAGAGAGAGGACACGTTGTTCAATACGTAAAACAGAGCGCGAATTCGATCGAATCGAGCGAACTAAACAAGGCCTTCATCAAGTTTGCAGATAGTTTCGCTCAGCAACTGTCTATCAGAGAGCAAAAGGAAAATGGTCAAATGGAGGGTTGCAGTTACACAATCAGACAGAAGAAACAAGCGGCGGCGGTATGGAAGGGAAAATTTCGGGCCCAGTTATCGGCCCATTCCATCGCAAGCTGCTGCATACAAGTTTTCCTTCTGATAGTTGGGCTTAGGCCTGGCTACTTCTTCAGTCTTCGCCCCACCTCTTTCTCTCGTCGTCCAAGCGCACTCGAAAAGTAGAAAAAAAAAAAACATAGACAGAAATCACTGTTGCTTTTCAGTTGCGATGGAAATTTCATAACAGTTTTTCTTCAGATATATTTCATTTTACTACTATAAAATTCTGACAAAAGAAGAAGGCTTGTACGCAAGCTCGCTCTTAAAAAAAAAAGAGAGGCCCAATTATCATTGGGTCATCAACTCATCATAACCAAATGAATGAGGTCAAACTTGGCACAGTCATCAATAATAACATTTGACTCTTAATGTCTCTTATAATATCATGTTTGCAATAATAAAATTATAGTCGTATGAAACTACTTTTAAATATGAATACAATGATATCAATGTTGTAAGACAAAGTTTTTATTATACAAGATTAATTGTAAATCAAAGTTTTTAAAGTTTGAATTTTAAATTACGTGTGCAGGGAGTATCTCTGTTCTTTCACTGACAAGCCGACCCGACACGTCCGAGTGCTCAATGACCTGCCTTTGCTTTCCCCAAGCAGCAGCAGCAGCAGCAACGCGTCGCGCGTGCATCACATCAGAGATTCAGAGAGCCCACACCAACGACGAGAAAGGGACAAACTGCGGCGGACCGAACCAGAGGCAGGCCAAGGCCCGATCCCCCCTCTCTCCGCCGGTCGCCGCCCTCGTTCCCGGGTGCGCTAGCCCCCGCTGACGCCGGCGGACAGTGAGATATGGGTTGCTCCTCCTCCGTGCCAGGTTCGCACCTCCTCCCTCGAGTGTCAAAACTTTGCAGGTCGCAGTGTAGAATTGTTACAATAGGCCTTCGATTAGTGTGCGAAGGGGACCGATCGACGCTGATTCTCGTAGGGGTTTGATTTGCAGTGGTTTAGGCCACGAATTTACTCGATTCGTAGGGTTTTGAGCTGTGCTTAGCGGATTAATTAGATTGATTGAGAACGGCATGGCTGTCACCCCCAGGCTCACAGCCACCAAAATGAAGCCCCATTAAGTGTGGACGGTAGAGGGTAGTGAATTTAGTTGTTTTCTTGATAATTTGGGGACATTAATGCGGCAACTAGGTTTAGAATAATGCGATATGCAGTTGGGGATAATTTGCAGTTGGAACATAAGATAATTGAAGTTGTTAACATATAAGTATAACTCATTTTTTCTCCATTCAGCTAGAAGCGCAGGAGGG
The DNA here is from genome assembly GCA_004135705.1 of Alloteropsis semialata. NCBI lineage: Eukaryota > Viridiplantae > Streptophyta > Magnoliopsida > Poales > Poaceae > Alloteropsis > Alloteropsis semialata. Next base: position 72,685,256 of record CM014278.1, read on the forward strand.
CTGAACACTGTCAACAACGATAGCTCTTCTTCCACTGATCCAAAGGACTTGCGTGCTAAGGTTAGTCAAACTCCACCCTATTTATCTTTTACAATCATGATGGTTGATTTCATGTTTCATTTCTTTTTGTTGTTTCTCTTGGCTTTGCATTGCTTGTCCTACCAGCATGCCAGCTATATATTTTGGCTCACCTCTCCAAGACAGTAGAGCTATGGTTTTCTTTAATAGCCATAGAAGGAAAACATTTAATTACTCAAAAGCATATAGAGGTCTTCTGTGTGCTGAAACTTTTCTAATATACTCTTAACTCTCAAGGTTAGAATACTATGATGATGCCAGCTGTAATTGTGCACTTGTTTACCATTGCATCTCGGCCAAGTTTTTTTGGGTCATACTGAGTGAATTTGTATATTACAATAGCTATTTACTCCAGAAGTTTCATCTTTCCGTGCTTCACCATTAATGATTACTGTGATATAGCAATCTAGCGTACTTACCATAAGCAATGAATTTACATACTCGTCTTGTTTTTCATGTGGAAATATTTTGCACAAGGTGGGGCACACAAACATCATGCCACATTCAGCCTGTTTTGTATGTTCTTCACATGAGATGTATGCTATACACATTACCTTGTGTGTTGCATTTGCTATAACAATTTCCAAAGAATCAAATTAGTGTTGCTATTAGTGACTACTGACTACTATATTTCGAGATTGTCACCCTTTTTTTGTTAGTCCGCATTATTTGTAGCCTTGACGGAAGTAACAGGGACATATTTGTGCTCATGGATCATTGAAGCTTCAAAAAGTTAATACATTCATTGCATGAGTGGCCGTACCAAGTACGAAGCACACTACCACATGGTGATATATCTGTAAAACCTAATTATCGGCTTCTTTTTGTGTTTTCATTCTTTTCATGTCATAGTTGGTATTGCTGGGAGACTCAGGTGTTGGGAAAAGCTGCATTGTTCTTCGCTTTGTTCGTGGTCAATTTGATCCTACTTCCAAGGTGATTTACTGTTTTGATCAGATTAAGACATAAGTGAAAGACATTTAGTTCTGCTTGTAGAATTTCCTTTCTCGAACTCATCTCCTCAAATGATTGTAGGTAACTGTTGGTGCATCCTTTTTATCACAAACATTGGCATTGGAAGACTCAACGATAGTGAAATTTGAAATTTGGGATACTGCTGGGCAAGAGAGGTAGATATTTGGCACTGTAGAGCAGTACATTTTGGATAACTAGTATGATGTTGACTTAGCAGCACATTTCAAGGAATAGTCAGAAAATTTCTGATAGTATTCTATGCACATTTGATCCATCTTCTTTGCAAGCACATGCATACTTTTGTCTGGATCAAGAAGTTACAAGAATTGCCAATCGATGAATTTCAGGTATGCTGCCTTGGCACCACTTTACTACAGAGGAGCTGCTGCTGCAATTGTTGTCTATGATATAACTAGTCCAGAATCATTTAGCAAAGCACAGTACTGGGTAAAGGTAAACTATCAGCAACTCTTTTCTCATTTGAGTTCTTGTGCTTGGGTTTCTCCCCATTCCTCTATTATTAGATTGTGCATCAGCTTGAAGCTCTTGTGTAATAAGGTCGCTGTTATACTATAACACTGCTGGTATATATAAATTATAAATGGACTGACTTGGATATTTTCATCTGTTATTCAACCGCCTATATCTGAGCACCTTGGATATTTTGTTTTATTGTAGCTACTGACTCGGTGATTATTTTTTATCATAGTGGTCTGAAATTCTGTTATGGTATGTACCCTGTTTTCAGTCTGAGGTTATATGCAGGAACTTATCTTTTTTTTTTCCCCAATTTGCAGGAACTTCAGAAGCATGGCAGTCCTGGTATTGTTATGGTTTTGGTAGGGAATAAGGCTGACCTACAAGACAATCGAAATGTATCTTCGCAGGTAAGAATGTACACTCATTACCAACCGATAGATGTTTTAGTCTCTCCGGAGACATCCAATAAAACTGATAGATGTTTTAGTTAATTGCTGGTTGATGATATGGTGTACTTGTTGCAGGATGCACAGGAGTATGCAGAGAAGAACAATATGTTTTTCATTGAGACGTCAGCAAAGACAGCTGATAATATAAACCAACTTTTTGAGGTATGCTTTGAGCATAAAGCTATTTGATTTCGCATAACATGTAAGAGTTGAAGCACACCTGGCAGCACCCGTTAATGTTAATCTAGTTTGGAAAAATCAGGCTTAGCAAGCATAGCGTTGATGCCTTGAATTCCTCATTTTTTTTACACGTTCTGAGAAACTTTGCTCAAGCATCACATGGATAGGGAAACTGCATGAAGATAGCCATTGATGCTCAGCTATATCGTTATGATATGCAAATTCATTTGTGAATCCCAAAAATAAATGTAACACCTCTGGTTTACCAGCCATATATTATTCCCCTATGTTTATTTTCAGCTTCAAATCTTACCAGCCATATATTATTACCAGTATGCACCTGTGGTGAACACCGTGCTAACATGATCATGCTCCTGTGGCAGGAAATCGCAAAGAGGTTGCCTAGGCCAACGGCGTCTTGACAAACACTGTGTACAAATACAAGTCTGTACCATGTACTGCCTGCCTGCCCATATGTATGGGCGTACTGTGTGGAAAACTAATCTCTACTTCTCATGTAAAGCTTATTCCATGCTGTTTAATTGTGGCAAACCTTTGGTATTGAATTTATCCTCTGATTTTGCAACTATTGGTAATATGATGGTGAAGTTCTATTTTCCCTTTCCTTTTTTTCGAGGGAAATAGAACGACGAAGTGGCTACGCAAATTTGTAAACTGCCTGGGTTGCGAAACTTTACATACTTTCCTGGGCAATGGTCCAATGAAAGACTGGAGGTTACAAGTGTTGTTAAGTGTATGTATTAGATCCGTGTAATTTGTTATGTTCAACTTGATCTGGCCTAACCTGTTAGGACCGCAGAAAACTTGGCATAAATTTCACGAATATTTGACCCCAAACGGTTTGCTCCTCGTAACAATTTTTTGCTGAATTGTGCGCCGTATCTTATAGCATAACTCAGACATTATCTTTTTGTTATAATTTCGTTACTTTGTTTTAAACTCACATACCTTTTATTTCTGTCATTATTATTTTTATTGTACTCAATAGATCACTCATAACCCATAGAATTTTGACTTAATATATATCTTTTTATTCAAGTACTCATTTGCATCTCTATATCCTTTATTTTAGCATTAGAATTCCTGCTAGAGACAATATCATATCCAGAAATCCAGCAGCTATTTATGCTTATGCCTAAAGAATTGAGGGCTCTAGTATCAACTACAATTCTTCCCAAAATAAACCATGATCATGCATTGTTGAATGAGTGGATACACATATCTTCAAATTCGGTTCTCTAGGGTGTGAGATCATATTGGTGATCAGTAATTCTGCATCCCAGCGAGAAGAAGGAAGATTCAATCAAGCATGCACATCAGAAGCGCTACATAATGAATGCATGTTTCCATAATCATCTATCAGCAATTTGGTACGGTTAAAGAGTACTACTAACAAAACTATCATCAGGTACGATAGGCAACCCAAACAAACAACCTTAACAAAAAAAATAGAAGAAAAGTATGTCTTTCCTCCTAGACTACATAGAGTGCGGAGAATCAGGGAGACTGCGGAGACACGGAGAGACACAGTTCTTATTATTTATTTCTGAAGCTTAGAGCATCAGCAACAGCTTTTCATTTCTAAAAAAATAGTATTTCAGTAAATCTCTTTTATTTTTTATTTTCCTAATAATTATTAGTATGATCCAATGATTCACTCGAACTCTAAAAAAAGGAAGAGATTGCGTGATATGTCATGACACGTCGAACAAAGTAACAATTTTAAGCCAAATGCGCTTTTTTGGCAAATCATCTTAAGAAGCATCTTTTCTTACCGTGGCAGCAAATTAAAGGGTTTTTTTGTTCGGCGCCATTACAATTTTCGAAGTTCTGAGATATGCCATTACAATTCGTGTATTTTGAACCTTGCCATTATAATTCGAACTTTCTCCGAGCCACGCCATTTTCTACGTATGCCGCGGCACAGGGCCCACCTGCAGGCGTCCGTCGACGATACGCTTTTGCGTATGGACGCCGGTGCCCCTCCGCCCGCGTCAAGAGACGCCGCGCCCGGCGTGGTCAACCCCTCACTCTCACTCTGTCTTTCTTCCTCCTCCAGACGGCGGCAGGCGGCGGCGGGCAACCCTAACCCTAGGCGACCGGAGCTGCCTCCCAGGTCGGTGCCCCTCCGCCCGCGTCAACCCTAACCCTAACCCCCTCTCACTCTCACTCTGTCTTCCTTCCCCCTCCAGACGGCGGCGGCGGCGGCGGCAGCGCAACCCTAACCCATCCTCGCCGCCTCCCAGGTGTGGTCCACCCCCGGGGCCTGGAGATGCTGTTGCGTTGACCGCAATGGCGGATCCCGCGGAGATGGAGCACGGCGAGGGAAGGGCCGAGAGGGCGGATCCCGCGGAGATGGAGCACGGCGACGAAAGGTATGGATCTGCAACCTTGGAACCCAAACCCTAACCTTGATCTGCCACCTTGATTGAGTGTGTCATTATCATCGATGCTTGTTTACTGGTAGGGTTCGATTTTTCTCGTTGGAGATTAAAGTTGAAGGTTTCTTGACAACAGACAGTAATGGTAGGAAATCATACATTAAGGGTAGGGTGATTAAGTGGGATGTGGAAGTAGGGTCGTTCTCGTTTGATTTGCTGATGCAGAGCTTGAGCAATGAGTTGAAATGGTCCCCAGCCAGAGTCCCTGTGTGTGGTTCTTTGACCAAAGGTTGTGTGAAGACGTCAGACTAACGAATGACCTTCAGATGCGCTATGTGTTTGAGATGTATAAGGAGCAGATGCATTGCGAAGTTGTTGTAGGCATATTTGACAGTAAAATTGCAGAACTTGATGAGTTTGCTTGCCTAGAGCCTCTAGTTGTGATTCCACCTGATCCCGAAGAATGCATTAGGCATGGCAGTCCCCAGCCTCCGCGTGACAGTCCCCAGCCTCCGCGTGACAGTCCCCAGCCTGACCATCAAGGGCCTCAGCCTGAGAATGACAGTCCCCATCCTGAGCAACCTATCCCTTCTGAGTATCCTTCAGAGCCTGAACTAGAGCCTGACAGGGAGCCGGACATGTTTGATAACGATGAGGAGTATGTGGGTGTTGATGATGAGGGAATGTACATGCCAGTACCTCCCCCTCAACACACTAACACTGCTGGTGGTGCTGCTAACAATGCCGGAGCTGGTGCTGGTGCTGGTAACAATGCCGGAGCTGGTGCTGGTGCTGCTAACAATGCCGGAGCTGGTGCTGGTGCTGGTAACAATGCCGGAGCTGGTGCTGGTGCTGGTAACAATGCCGGAGCTGGTGCTGGTGCTGGTAACAATGCCGGAGCTGGTGCTGGTGCTGGTGCTGCTAACAATGTGGGTGTTGTGGGTGTTGAGCTTGAGGCAGAGATTGATGATGCTGATCCACAGGAGGTCCATGTGATTCATGATCCAGAAAACCCCAAGATCATCAAGGGAGGCCAGTTTCCTGATATTGTTTCGTTCAGGAAGGCAATTAGGCATTATGCAGTGAAGAAAGGCTTTGAGTTTGCTAAACTGAAAACTGACAAGACAAGATTCATAGCCCATTGCAAGGCAGCGGGGTGTCCTTGGCGTATACATGCTTCTAGGATTTGGGATGACAAGACAATAGAGGTAATTATGTCAGTTTTCAGTTGCATTTCACTTGTTTTATCTCTTTGTACAATGGCATCATGTATTTCACTTGTTTTCATTTGTTTTCTGTCTTTGTAGATCAAAACACTTGTTGCTGACCACAATTGTCCAACCACCAAACTGAGAGAAGGAAAGATGGCCACTCAAGGTTGGTGTGCAGATAGATTGGGAGATTGGCTGAAGAAGAATCCAACAAAAGGTGCATCTGACTGCAAGGACAAGTTGGAGACAGACTATGGCATCAAGTTGAAGTACTCCAAGGCTTGGTCAGGTATGAAGGTAGCATTGGATCAGATTCATGGTAGATATGAGGAGAGTTTTTAGATGTTGTTTAACTGGGCTGCACAGATTGAAAAAGTGTCACCTGGTAGCTTAATTCAGATAGAGCTAGAGGAGATAGATGGCAAACATAGGTTCCAAAGGATTTTTGTTGCTCTTAGGCCTTGTATAGATGGATTCAAAGCTGGATGTAGACCTTTTGTTGGTGTGGATGCATCAACTTTACATGGTAAATATAGAGGTCAGTTAGCTTCAGCAACAGGTGTAGATGGCCACAATTGGATGTATCACATAGCATATGCCATTTTTGACTCAGAAACAGAAGATAACTGGGTTTGGTTTATGGAGCAGCTCCACAAGGTCATTAGAGATGTTCCAAACTTAGTTATAAGCTCAGATGCATGCAAAGGTCTTGAGAAAGCAGTTGGGGCTGTCTTCCCACAAGCTGAGAACAGAGAATGCATGAGGCATTTGTACCAGAACTTCATGAAGCACTATTCTGGTGAGGTGTTCACTGATCACCTGTACCCTGCAGCTAGAAGCTACACAGAAGGCATGTTTCAATGGCACATGAAGAAGATATTTGAGTTTGATGCCAGTACAATTGAGTACCTTGATCAGAACCACAGTAGGATCTGGTACAGATGTGGCTTCTCTGAGAATTCAAAGTGTGATTACCTGACAAATAATGTCTCAGAGAGCTTCAATGCTCAGATCAAGAAGTTCAAAGGTCAGCTAATTCATGAGTTAGTTGACAGAATTAGGGAGCTCATAATGGAGAAGAGGTACACCAGAAAGATGTTGGCTAATCAATGGGAAGATAGGATACTCCCCAATGTGATGAAGGACCTGAACTTGATCAGCAACAACCTAAAAGTGGTGAAAGTAGCAATTAGTGATGTTGACATTGCAGAAGTTACCATCTTGGATGACTGGAACAATCAGAAGAGGCACACAGTAGACATCCACAACAAGAAATGCTCATGCAGAGAGTGGCAGGTGACAGGGAAGCCTTGCAAACATGCTTTGGCATGGATTCTGTCCAATAGAGGGTTAAAAATAGAAGATTATGTCCATGAGTACTACTCTGTGGCTAAATTCAAGGCAGCCTATGAGAGCAGAATTGAGCCTTTGCCAGATAGGTCACAATGGCCAGAGGTGGACCTTGGATTCAAGGTGCTTCCACCATTGTTGCGGAGAGGAGCAGGAAGACCCAAGGTGCAAAGGATTAGAGGATTCATAGAGAAAAGGGCAGCAAAGAAGAAGGTTAGATGCAAAAGGTGTCGAGAGTTTGGGCACTTTGAAAAAACTTGCAAAATGGGAGAGGTTGGAGAAGATGGTGAGAGAGCTCCTCCTAGGAACAAGCCAAGCAAAAGGTACCATTTTGTACACAATATCACCCCTCTCTACTTGACATTATCTAATCTTTCCTTCCCATTGTAGGAAGGGGCATCCAACAGATGAAGCTGGTCCCTCCCAACCCAAGAAGAAGAAAGTTCAGAAGAAGGGAGCCTCAAAGAAGAAGAAGAAGACGCCAATGAAGAAGAAGCAGAAGAAGGCCAAAGCTAACCCACCGACTACTGTTGTCAGTAGCATGAAGAAGCTGGTGTTTTCATACTCATGATCTGCCTGTGTGTAATAGGTTTAGAACTTGTGGCTTGTGGTATTCTGTGAACAATGGGGTGTGATGCAACTTTGTTAAACAGTGTGATGCCTATGTATTCTGGGATATCTCTGTGAACAATGTGATGCAACTTGTGAACAATGTGATGACAGTTTCCTTGATGATAATTTCTGTTGAATCATGTGGTCAATTTCTGTTGAATTTCTGTTGAATAATGTGTGCTGCAACTTGTGTCAATTTCTGTTGAATTTATGTTGAATAATGTTACTGATGGCCTATATGGCACATGTCAAACAGAATATGGCACATGTCAATTCATAACAAAATGGCACATGTCAAACTTTGTCACAAATCAAACTTCCAGTTCATTAGCTAACCAACAGAGCAACAACATACACCCAAACTTGAACTATGCTCTCACTTCCACATAACAGCAACAGAGACACCACCAATAATCACACCTAACAGGCCTACTAACAGAGGTACTACAACTGAAGAATCCACCACAATCTGCAACTTCCTAGGCTCTTGTTCAGACTTGGGTAATTCAACCATGTGCTTCCAAACAGCAACTGCAACACTATCAAGCTTTTGCTTCACCTCTTCCAATTCTTCCTTCAATTGGGCGCAACAGGTAGTCACAGGTTCAGCCCTTAGCTGCACCCCTGCAGCTTCGCCTGCAGCTTCGCCCCGCCTTTGATGTGCTTCCAAGGCCTCATACTCATCCTCAGAGCGGATAAAGCCACAGGTAGTTGGATCACCCTGCATCCAATTCGACATTCAGAGCAACTAGGAGACAGAGTCTACCAATCAAGAGTGAAACCCTAACCTTGATGTTCAACGAGCACTTGATGAACCACTGCCCAAATGTATCCTTCTGATGGCTCTGGATCCGCACCAAAGGAACCCGGCAATGGGGGCACTCCCTGCTGCCGCTCGCCATTGCGCTTGAGCCCGTGGACTTCATCGGGCTGCCCGTCCACTTCGACGTCATCGCTCCAGGCCCCGTGCGCGGACCTCACCTGGGAGGCGGCTCCGACCACACCGGGGACGAGGCCACGGGGATGGCTCCGGTCGCCTAGGGTTAGGGTTGCCCGCCGCCGCCGCCGCCGTCTGGAGGAGGAAGAAAGACAGAGTGAGAGTGAGGGGTTGACCACGCCGGGCGCGGCGTCTCTTGACGCGGGCGGAGGGGCACCGGCGTCCTACGCAAAAGCGTATCGTCGACGGACGCCTGCAGGTGGGCCCTGTGCCGCGGCATACGTAGAAAATGGCGTGGCTCGGAGAAAGTTCGAATTATAATGGCAAGGTTCAAAATACACGAATTGTAATGGCATATCTCAGAACTTCAAAAATTGTAATGGCGCCGAACAAAAAAACCCCAAATTAAATATCTCTTGCCCCAACGCTTTCTTTTTCGTCGGCCGCCGCCCTCCGCTCGCGTCTCCTGCGCAGGTCGCACGCGCCTCACCGCCCTCAGTTGTGCGCGAGAACTGCAACCATCCGCTATGCGCCATGCGCGAGCAGATCTGGACGCCGACCGACCGCTCGCCCAGGACGGGGGCTCCATTTATCCTCTTTCTCGCGTCGTCTCTTCCACCTCCGCCGCCGCCCCAGCACGCGGCTACCGCGTTGCCCGTCCACTAGCCGCCGTCGCCCGGCCACCCCGCCCTCCCTAACGCCTGGCCATCGTCGCCCACGTCGCTAGCACCGTCCACTGGGGGTCCATCCCTGCCCGACCGGCGGCATCGCGCCTTTCATCGCCCGTCCAACCATAGCTGCCGCCGGTCCTCCGCCGCCCCCTCGCACCTTCCTTTATATGACTGTAGGACATTGGAACCCCCACACCCGGCAGCTCCAAACCCTAAACCTAACTCTAAGTGCCGTCGCCTCCACCACCACCCCGACCGGCGGCGACCTCGCCACCGGCCGCCCTGCCCACATGCCGCTCCTCTTGTGCGTGAGCTCCGACGAGAGCGCCGGCGACGTGAGCGGAACGAGCCTGCGAGTGAATGGGTGAGGGAGGAAGAAGATGATGATCTGACAACGGTTCGAATCCTAGTACCTGGCTACCCGAAGCCACATAGCAATAGCATCTCCGGCAGGACGCCGGCCTTGCGCTCGCAAGACACCCTCTAGAAACTTCCTCGTGGGCCTACTCTCCAGGTCGGGCCACGGCTCGGCCCAGTCCGGGCCTCTCCTCTCCCAAGACCCGACCCGAACTCAACTGGCAGGTGGAACCACTGACTGTTTGGCCCCACAAGTCATTGACCTGAGGCGACCCGCGAACCGAGCCCGTTTACATGGAGATTGAAAATTTTTTGCAAAAATGAATCTTTCTTGCATGGAGTACTAAATGAAGTCTATTTGCAAAACCTCTTTACGGATGAGCGTAACTTTTTGAGACGAATCTAATAAGACTAATTAATCCATGATTTGCTACAGTAATGCTACAGTAATCATCCTCTAATCGTGCGGTCAAAGGCCTCATTAGATTCGCCTCGCGAATTTACCAAGAGGTTGTAGATGTAGTTTTGTAAACTGACTTTATTTAATACCCCTAATTAATGGAGGCTCCATCTAAACACGGCCGTAGAGAAGTCCCGAGACCCTGCTCCAAGAAAGAAGCTATAAAGGCAAACTAATCCCCTCGTCTTCCTCCTCACTTGGGCCCCAAACACCAGCAAATATCTGTCGCCGTCTCGGCTCTCTCGCGAACCGCAACAACCGCCTCGTCGAATTCGGCCGCCATGGCGAGCCAAGGCGAGCCGTCTTCATCGGATCCGTAAGTACTCGCCCCGATCTAGGGCTTCGATCTGTCGCTGTTGTTGGTGGAGTGGTGTAGAAGAGGGTTTTAGGGGGATATTTTGGTGTTTTTTTTTTCTTTTAACCCTGGTGGGGGTTTGGAGCAGGAAGGGGAAGAAGGACTTCTCGACGGCGATCCTCGAGAGGAAGAAATCGCCGAACCGCCTGGTGGTCGACGAGGCCACCAATGATGACAACTCCGTCGTCGCACTGCACCCGGACACCATGGAGCGCCTCCAGCTCTTCCGCGGCGACACTGTTCTGCTCAAGGTATGGATGGGCCCTTTACATCGTCGACTCTTATGTTGCAATTGTATTACGGGGTCTTGGATTGTGGTCGTTCATACTGTGTGGATTACACATCCTTGTGAAAGCTGTGATTTTGTCTGTTAAAACTTAGCTGTGTGAAATTGAGGACCTTTTAGTCGTTATTTCAACCTTGTTGTGGTTGTACGAGTTTGGTTCTTACTTTTTTTCATTTATGCATACATTGCTGCTGCTAGAAATTAACATGGTAGAATTCCCAACCTACAAGGTTCTGTAAACATGTGATGTTGCTGCAAAGATCACTGCTTTTCTCATAAGAGATTATTCTGTTAATTGCTAGATTTAAAACAAGATATATGCTGGTAGTTGGTCACTTTTTGATGTGGTTTGTTAGATTTCCTTTATGCTTAACTTCAAAGCTTTGTAATATATATTATTTGGTTCATGTTCACCAGATTAATTGTTGTTGCTACTGTGTTATGTATAGCATAACCAGTCATGATTTTTTGTTGAGATTTTTTTTTTGGAAACATCTATTCTTAAATTAATCAGCTGGGCATAACTAACTTAATTTTTCTCTTCTTTCCTGATGTGGTGGCTGAAGGTATACGCCTGCTTCTGAATGTACCTGCATGTTATGGATAATACTCCTTTACCAGCAGAATTGTATTTTTAATTTGCCCTATAAAATGTAGTCACTGCAGATTATTGTCCGCTAACAATTTGGATCACTTCATGACAGGGTAAGAAGAGAAAGGACACCATCTGCATCGTGCTTGCAGATGAAACGTGTGAGGAGCCAAAGATCCGGATGAACAAGGTTGTCAGGAAGAACCTGAGGGTACGGCTTGGTGATGTGGTTTCCGTCCATCAATGCCCAGATGTCAAATACGGGAAACGTGTGCACATACTTCCAATTGATGACACAGTTGAAGGCATCACTGGCAACTTATTTGATGCCTTCCTGAAACGTGAGATTTCTCTATTGATGTTCTTTTACAGTTCTTTTGGAAAGGCAAATTTGTTTTTGCAATTTGGATCATTTTTTTGACTGATGAGCTATGTAGTTATTTAGCTTTGTTTAATGTTCAGTTCTGCATTGTTTGGGTGTTAGTAGCTTCCAAGATTTGGTTGCATATTTGAATATCTTTTATTAATAATAGCTATACTAGTTGGATTGTTGGTAAATGGCATGTAGGATACATTGATATATGTGTGCCCCAATGCGGAAATACTTTTACATCTTGTTTGTATGCTTTAATGAGTTCTCTTTTGCTAACATTGCCTTTATCTTCAATCTTTCAGCGTACTTCCTTGAAGCCTATCGTCCTTTGAGAAAAGGAGACCTTTTCCTTGTCAGGGGTGGTATGAGAAGTGTAGAGTTCAAAGTTATAGAGACTGACCCTGCAGAGTATTGTATTGTTGCACCAGATACAGAGATATTCTGTGAGGGTGAGCCTATTAAGAGGGAGGATGAGGAAAGACTTGATGAGGTCGGCTATGATGATGTTGGTGGCGTTAGGAAGCAAATGGCCCAAATCAGGGAACTGGTTGAACTTCCACTGCGTCATCCCCAGCTTTTCAAGTCTATCGGTGTGAAGCCACCAAAGGGCATATTGCTGTATGGGCCTCCTGGCTCTGGCAAGACCCTTATTGCTAGAGCTGTAGCTAATGAGACAGGTGCTTTCTTCTTTCTGATCAATGGACCGGAAATCATGTCAAAGCTAGCAGGAGAAAGTGAGAGCAATCTCAGAAAGGCATTTGAAGAAGCTGAGAAGAATGCGCCTTCCATCATTTTCATTGATGAGATAGACTCCATAGCACCTAAGAGAGAGAAGACCCATGGAGAAGTTGAGAGGCGTATTGTTTCACAGCTTTTGACACTTATGGATGGCCTCAAGTCCCGTGCACATGTTATTGTTATGGGTGCAACAAACCGTCCGAACAGTATTGATCCTGCTCTTAGAAGGTTTGGTAGGTTTGACCGTGAGATTGATATTGGTGTTCCGGATGAAGTTGGGCGCCTTGAGGTTCTCAGGATTCACACCAAGAACATGAAGCTGTCTGAAGATGTAAGTGGCCTTCACTGATAATACTTACTGATGCGGTGATTGGTTTTCCTATATAACTTTTCCAGTTTTGAAACAAATCTCAATTACAATACACAATTCTGTTTCAGGTTGACTTGGAGCATATTGCAAAGGATACCCATGGTTACGTTGGTTCTGATCTTGCTGCCCTTTGTACTGAGGCTGCTCTTCAGTGCATTCGTGAGAAGATGGATATTATAGATCTTGAGGATGAGACCATAGATGCTGAGATACTCAACTCTATGGCTGTCTCAAATGATCATTTCAAGACTGCACTTGGGACAAGACCATAGATGCTGAGATACTCAACTCTATGGCTGTCTCAAATGATCATTTCAAGACTGCACTTGGGACAAGCAACCCATCTGCTCTGCGTGAAACCGTGAGTATCTCTAGAAGTAGCCTCTTCTGTACGTTGTGATTTTTTTTTTTGTTCCAACGGCTAACCTTGAACATTTGTGTTCAGGTTGTTGAAGTTCCAAATGTCTCTTGGGATGATATTGGTGGTCTGGAGAACGTCAAGAGGGAGCTCCAGGAGGTATTTTGGTCTCAAACATTGGTTTGGCTATTAGATTGATAAACCTTTGTATTGATTTTTAACAAACTTTAAAATCTTGCAGACTGTTCAATATCCAGTGGAGCATCCAGAGAAATTCGAAAAGTTTGGCATGTCTCCTTCAAAGGGTGTTCTGTTTTACGGCCCTCCTGGATGTGGAAAGACATTGTTGGCCAAGGCAATTGCTAATGAATGCCAGGCTAACTTCATCAGTGTGAAGGGACCTGAGCTGCTTACCATGTGGTTTGGTGAGAGCGAGGCCAATGTTCGTGAGATTTTTGACAAGGCTAGGCAGTCTGCTCCATGTGTGCTCTTCTTCGATGAGCTTGACTCCATTGCCACTCAGGTAATGTTTCAGTTATGCTCTTGTGAACACATGGATGCACCCAGCAATTGAGTTATATCTGACAATTTTTTTGGTGTATTTCAGAGAGGAAGCAGCGTTGGTGATGCTGGGGGTGCTGCTGATAGAGTTTTGAACCAGCTGCTGACTGAGATGGATGGCATGAACGCCAAGAAGACTGTTTTCATTATTGGTGCCACCAACAGACCAGACATCATTGATCCTGCTTTGCTCAGGCCAGGGCGTCTTGATCAGCTTATCTACATTCCACTGCCCGACGACCAGTCCAGGCTCCAGATCTTCAAGGCCTGCCTCAGGAAGTCTCCTGTGGCTAAGGATGTTGACTTGAACGCCCTTGCCAAACACACCCAGGGATTCAGCGGTGCAGATATCACTGAGATCTGCCAACGCGCGTGCAAGTATGCCATCAGGGAGAACATCGAGAAGGTATCATCCATTTTGCTCTAAATTGATTTGAAGTTTTGGTTCTTCCACTGCCGAGTAATGCTTGTTTGCTAACTGAAACATTTGATTTCAGGATATCGAGAGGGAGAGGCGTAGGAAGGACAACCCTGAGGCCATGGAGGAGGACGAGGTGGACGAAATTGCTGAGATCAAGGGCGCTCACTTTGAGGAGTCGATGAAGTATGCTCGCCGGAGCGTAAGCGACGCTGACATCCGCAAGTACCAAGCATTCGCCCAGACGCTCCAGCAGTCTCGTGGGTTCGGCAGCGAGTTCCGGTTCCCTGACCAACCGGCTTCAGCGGCGGCAGGGTCGGCCGACCCCTTCGCACCTGCTCCGGGTGCAGCTGACGAAGACGATTTGTATAGTTAAATTAGTACTTCTGCTGTGACGTAACTTGTCTAAACTTATATGTGGTAGATCTAAGAAAAAGCTTATGTGGTAGGGGAGACAATGTACTTTTATGTTACTATTTTGGTAATGTTCTTGCGTACTTGCAGCTTGCTTGGTGATATGTGTTTGCGTTAACGTGATCCATGAAAGTTGCTTTTGTGTATGCTCGAAACTTCCCGTTCTACCGTTTCTTCCCATTTTCGCCAGATTTAGAGTTTGGCTCGCGATCCTGAGTGGTCAGTTTTGAAGTCTAAACGGGCTCTCGGTCCATAACATCCTGTAAGCTTCCATCTAAGAACCCCTTGCAATATAATCTCACGTACCTGACGGCTTCCATCTAAAAACCCTTATTCTTCCTCCACCAGTGTACACCCGAGAAGTGTGATAAGCCAACTTGATTGCTGAGTACCAATCAAAGTGGAATGGACTAAATCTAGCAAATCATTAGTTGGCAAAATAAAGTACTTCCGAATTTGGCTTGTTCGATATGTGTTCTGCTTGCAGTTGCCCCTATATCTGCCTTTTTATGGTTCGATATGCCTTTTACATGAAAATGAATATATATAGGGATCAATGAAAACTGACAGTAAGGAAAACTATTTCACAGGTAAAGTGTGATGTATTATCTAAAGAAGAGGCCAAATATCATAAGGTGGACTGCTGGACTGTCACCGATGGAGTAGAATTAGTTTTTGAAGATAAAAAAAAACAGAGATTGTTTTTTTTTAAATTTTTATTTGGAAGGTATAAACATGAACCGAACACTATTCTCACACGCTGCACATACAATCGACGATAGTGGACCAAATCATTTATAAGCTGTGTGCATTATAAAGAATTTTGATGTATACACATTGCATAAGCCGCATGTTCTTCATTGTTGAAAGTCATAGCACCTTTTTCCTAAATCCTCGCATAATACTTCATCATGCACTTACTTTTACTGGAATCTTTTTTTTTTGGATTAACAATTTCAACTTATGTAGAACTCTGTTGCAAAAAACATCATTACAACTTCTCAAGAGTGCAATATTCAAGAATTGTTAGTGGTGACATGAAACTGAACATAGGCAGTAAGGAAAACTATGTCTTATGTAAAGTGTGATTTATTATCTAGAAAAGAGGTCAAATATCATAAGGTGGACTGCTGGACTGTCACTGCTGGAGTAGAGATTAGTTTTTGAAGATAAAAAAAGAGAGAGAATAGTTTGTATTTTTATTTGGAAGGTATAAACATGAACTGGATACCATTCTCACACGCTGCACATACAATCGACGATAATAGACCAAATCATTTATAAGCTATGTGCATTGTTAAAACATTTTTTTTGAGCCAGATCAGACGATTTTATTAGAAAACAACAGGTTTACAGTCTAGACCAGCAATCCTAACAAGTTCAGCTGGAAAAGAAAACGACCACTCTAACTCCGGCGACGACTCCGAGGGCAGCATTGCACAGTAGTGGGCTGCCTCGTTGCCTTCCCGGTTTACAAAGAAAATATGAAAGGAAGTAAAAACCCTGCCTATCTCTCTGATCTCATGCCAGACTCCGGCGATCGAGCTTCTTTCGCCTTCCTTCGAGCGCAGGAGCGTCACTAGAGTAGAATTATCAAGCTCCAGTACCACTTTCTCCATGCCACACGCTCGGGCGAGTTGCACACCATCACGCGCTGCCATTGCCTCTGCCATCAAGGCATCCGGTACATGATTGTAGAAGCTTGCTGAAGCCCTCACCAGTGTACCTCCTTCGTCCCTGATCACAGCACCACCGCCACCAGTGCCCAGCGCGTTCCTGAACGAGGCATCCGTATTGACCTTGCACCATCCACGCTCAGGCTTATTCCAGATTCTCCTCCCTTGGGGTTTCTCCACAGGACCCTTTTGTTGTAGGCACATCAGGTCCTGAACCATCGAAGCAACATGCTTAGCTGCCACCCTCGCATTCCATTGCTTCCTCCCATGTCGTCTGGCGTTCCGTCCCGACCATAGTGACCACGCACCACAAATGATCAGGGCCGCGTCAGTACGAGAGCAGAGTTTATCAGTTAGCAAATCCCGGGTCCATGTCCCTGGACACAACACTGGAAGTTTGCAACCCGTCAGTTCCTTCACCGCCTGCCAGAACTGTGTGGCATATGTGCAAGAAATTGCCACATGGAACAATGACTCCCCAGGCTCTCCCCAGGTTTCACAATTATCCTCTTGCATCACTTGTCTTCTCTTTAATTCTCCCTTAGAAGGAAGAAAGTCCTGTATTGCACGCCACCAAAAAATACGGATCTTGGGCGGCACTTTCAGTTTCCAAACCTTCTTCCACCACAATCGATTCTCTGAGCCATCAGCTTCATTCATGTCAAAGGCCTCTTTCTGATAGCTTTCTTGCTTCAACATCTGGTAGCATGATCGCACCGAATACAATCCATTCTTCTCCAATGCCCACGCCACAATATCTTCGTCCAAACTCCTGCCTGGTTTCAGTTTTAGTATCTCTGTGGCATCCATAGTGCTGAATGAGTCATACAGCAATTGCTCATTCCACTGGCGTGTCCCAGGCAGGAACAGATCACAGACCATTTCAGCTTGCACGTCCGGGAGACGGATCATCGGCTTCATAGAGGTTGTGCCAGCAATCCAGTTATCCGACCAAATATTAATTGTATCTCCTAGACCCACCCGCTTAATTAGTCCTTTCATCAGTGCCTCCCGTCCAAAGAGGATAGCTCGCCATGTCTCTGAGCTCTTTTTCCTCCTTGTTGCCTCCAAAAAACTGCACGACGGGTAGTATTTTCTTTTTAGCACCCGTGCGCATAATGAGTCAGGGCTCGACAATAGCCGCCATCCTTGCTTTCCCAGCATTGCTTGATTGAACAAGGGTAGGTCACGAAAGCCCATTCCGCCATCACCCTTAGCCCTTGTAAGCTTCGACCATCGCTGCCAATGAATTTTATGATTGTCAATTGAGCTTCCCCACCAATACTTTGATATATAAGTTTTAATCTTCTTGCAGGTTGGTGTTGGAAGCTTGAAGCAACTCATTGGATATGTTGGGACAGCTTGTGCATTGGCTTTGAGCAGGACCTCCCGTCCCGCACAACTTAGTAGGTTGCCACCCCAGCCATGTATGAAGCTCCTGATTCGTTCAGCCACATAGTCAAAGGTGCCATCAGAGGCATTTCCCACTGCAGTCGGGAGTCCCAAGTATTTTTCCCCAAGCGCTTCAGTAGGAATTTGCAAAACCGTATGCACCTCCTGTTTTTCAGCCTTCTCACAATTGTCACTGAAAAAGACAGCCGACTTTTGCTTATTAACCAGCTGACCAGAGCCCCTATTATACAGTTCCAGGATCTCTGTAATTCGCCTTGCACCTCTCTCCGTCGCCTGGGTGAAAATCAGGCAGTCATCTGCAAAAAGAAGGTGAGAAATCCACGGGGCATGCCGACTCATCTCACCCCTCTTGAGATGTACTGGGGCCCTCTGTATTTCAGTAAGCAAGTTAAACCCTCTGAGCATAACAGGAACAAATAAGGGGAAATCGGGTCCCCTTGCCGTATTCCTCTTGTTGGCTTGAAAGAAGGAGAGAGAGCCCCATTCACCCTGACAGAGAAACTCACTGATGTTACACACTTCATCACCAAATTACACCACATCTCCAGGAATCCCAGCGCTACCATGACCTCGTGGATGTACCTCCACTCCACACAATCGTATGCCTTTGCCATATCCAATTTGATAGCACATGCAGCCGCCTTCCCCCTCTTATTTCTCAAGTAGTGTATGCATTCGTAGGCGATCAGCACATTATCCATAATGAGACGACCAGGGACAAAAGCGCTTATTTCTTCAGAAATTATGTCATCCAACACTAGCCGCAATCTGTTAGCCAACGCTTTCGAGCATATCTTGTATAGTACATTGCAAAGCGAGATCGTCCGAAATTGGGTAAGCTCTTGTGGATTAGTTACCTTCGGAATAAGCACCAGGATGGTCTGGTTAATTGCCTCAGGCATCTCTCCACCCTGTAGAAACCCCAACACTGCCGACACCACCTGCTCCTTTACCAAACTCCAGTGCTTTTGAAAGAACCCCGCTGTGAATCCATCCGCTCCCGGTGCTTTGCTAGGCCCCATCTGGAACAATGTTGTTTCCACCTCCTCCGGGGTGAAAGGCCTCTCAAGCACCTCGCACATTTCCTGCGTCACCTTCCTCGGGATATACTGGCAAACAAGATCAGGCTGGAGGTCCTCCTGGGCCATAAAAAGGCCATGATAGAAATCTGCAGCCATGCGCTCCAGCCCCTTTTGTTCCGTCTCCTCCGAACCATCTGCACGTTTTAGGGCACGGATGCGATTTGTCCAAGCTCGTGCCTTGGCTTTTGCTTGGAAGTACCCCGTATTTTGATCACCCGCCTTGAGCCAGTCTGCACGGGACCACTGCTTCTCCATCTCCTCCTCCCTCGCCAGCGTCTCCGCTAGTTCCCCCATCAACGATCGCTCTCTAGCTATCGGACCCCGATACACGGTGTTACTCCTTTCCCTTTCTAACTCAGATCGAAGATTTTTCAGTTTTCTACGAACTGAGCCAAAGACATCTCTATCCCAGGAGCACAGGGACGTCTGCAAAGCTGATAGCGACTGCGACATTGACAGTAAATCACCGCCGCCATTGCCTGTGTCCCATGCCCGGTTAACAAACTCCATATATCCCTCATGTTGTTGCCACATGTTCTCATAGCGAAATTGTTTAGCTCCTCGGTGCCTTCGTTGTCGATTGGGTTTAATCTCAATTACCAAAGCTGCATGATCCGAGAACACTGTGGGAACATGTTTGACAGCTGCATCCTGAAAGGACCTTGATGTCGCCTAGAGGGGGGGGTGAATAGGCGAATCTGCGATTTACAAAAACTAATTTCAACTGTCAGCACCAAAACCGGTATTACCGGTTTGGCAAACCGGTAAAACCGGTTCTACACAGATTGCACCAACAAATGTAATTTGCCCCTCTACGAATTCTAGCACAAACCACAAATGGTGTGAAGCTTCCAGGGATGTTTCCAAGTGTTCTAATGAAGCTCCTGCACACAGCTCAAGCACACCAAAGTAGATCGAAGCGGAAGCACAAGTAATATGCTAGAAAAGACAAATTGAGGAAAGAGCTCAAACCAAGAGACAAGAGATTTTTCTCCCGAAGTTCGGATTCACCGCTTGCACTAAGCAGCCACCAAGGCACGGTGAATCCTACTCTCCGTTGAGGAAGCTTATGCGACCACCACTTAGGTCAAGCTATCTCCTCGATTCCACTAATTCGATCTTTTCCCACGAAGGAGGCAAGACCAACCTGCACAAACAAATTTCCCGTGGCTTACCACACACTTTGGTAGCTCACCGGGCGACGCCTAGCCGTCTAGGAGGAAGAACCTCCAAGAGTAACAAATGCTTCAACAGCTGATCGACGAAACCACAAGTGCTCAAGGAATGGATTGCTCTCCAATGCTCACACACAAGTCACTCTCTCAACCCAACTCAAGAATCTCACAAGGATTGCTCAAATCTCACAAAGAGAGGTTGGGGAGAGCTCAGCTGGCCTCAGGGATATGCAAGGGACGCCAAAGAACCAGCAGCCCCTCAATGAGGAGCTCATGGGTATAAATACCCATCCCACCAAAAACTAGCCGTTTTTCTGTCAGAGAAAACTGGTTTCACCGGTTACCAAAACCGGTTTCACCGGATTTCAAACAAACTAGCCGTTAGACGCTCAGGCCACATAAACCGGTTTAACCGGTTTCCAAAACCGGTAAAACCGGTTTACCCAGGGAACCCCCACTAAGTTAGAATCTCTCATGGTTAAACTCACAAGGGTTCACTTGAGCACTTTTGGAGATTGTCATTCAACCAATGTTGCATCCCTCTTGATAGTACGGCATACCTACACTCAAGACATAAGATAAATCATAATTCAACTACTTGAGCTTGTATGTCAATGATCATGCCATTACTTGATCAATCACTTCTTTGAGGGCTTTTCAACATTGTATCTTCAACTGAGCATATCCACCTTGAGCTAGTGACTTAGGATTTTTCATAACTTATATTTAAGTTCACTTTAATCCTTAGGTCACCCTCCTTATCAATCATAACATATATGCATTGCATTGCTTTTCTTGATGAGACTTGGATATGATACTTCGAACACACCCCGGATACTAGATGCTTCACCCTAGCAATTTGCACCTTAGCTTGCTTAGTCCCTCGCTCTAGTCATCTCGATTTGCTTCTTCATCACTTACCCTTGTATCATCAAGTTGACTTTGCTTTGCCTTTGAATGAATTCCACTTGAAAGAATCTTCAAATGCTTGTTCTTGATTGACAAAGAATATCCCACATAATGCAAGCTTCCAATTGAAGACCAATATGTAACATATATGCTCATGTCATTTTATCATACATACATGAAGTCTTGCACTATCCAATCTTATTGCAATATCCAATCTTATGCAATAATTCTTCTTTTCTAAACTGATCCATAAGTTTCTATCTTTATCATAGTGATAGTGTCTCATGTCTTGTACAAAGAGCATCCATGACATGAGACCAATAATGATCCAAGCATACTTCTTTGAAACTAACATCCCAATATTTTAATGACTGTCCATCTTAAGCAATTAGAGACCATATATGAATCATAGAACTATGTCTCCATCATGAATACCAATGACATGCCATTTTCAACATTCTAGAAATCATGGGATCATACCTGCTAGCTTTGATTAATAAACACATATATATCATGAGCATATAAACTGTAAATGAACTATAAGAATAGATCCCTGCTCATGCACTTAAACAAACAAGTTAGTCCTTTAATCGTTTTGTCACTCAATTCACCAAAATCTACTTGAGGGCCTAGATGCACTTTCAATCTCCCCCTTTTTGGTGATTGATGACAACTCAATTAAAGCTTACAGACAAAATTGAATAATCATTAAAGAATTCTTAGATCAGTTGTGAGCTCCCCCTTAATGTGTGCTTTGAATGGAATTTCAAAAATTTGGCCTCACATGCCAAATGCACATATAAGAGAAAAACATGGGAGCTCCCCCTATTTCTAAGCATCATGGATCCAATACAAAACTGATATAAACAATAACATGATTTGAAATAAAATATGACATGCATATCACAAAAATCAAAGAAAGAGTATATGTGCTGTCCAGAGCAAAACCGGTTTCACCGGTTTCATGAACCGGTGGAACCGGTTCATCCAGTCAGCACATATACAAGGCATTACATCACACAACCATGCATATCACACAAGCATAACATCATTTAACTGAAAATAAAAGGTTCATTACACTCAGTAGCACACAATCAAGTTCCTCAAATCCACAAATGATAAAGGTTCGATAGATTTGAATTATTACATCCAAGTTTCTGCAACACATGCAGAAACCAGTTTCCCAAACCGGTAAAACCGGATCTCCCAGAGACAGCACACTAAAACTAAAAGCTAAGCTTTAATCCTTGCTCTTCTCCCCCTTTGTCATCAAGCATCCAATAAGGGCCTGAAGAAGAGTAGTGCTGTCCAGACTGCCAATCCATCACTGTTCATCACCGTTGTGGCTTGGAGAGTCTTCTTGCCAAAACGGAGTTCCTAAAATGAGAAAAATTAGATGGAAGGACAGAATCTAAGAGCTGAAAGGTGTAGATCAAGTCAAATACCAGAAGAAGCGCCAGTAGGAGGACCAAAGAGAGCTGCTGTTGCCCTAGAAGCAAGATCGTCACCATGTGTAGGAGGAGGAGGTGGTGCTGCAGACGATGACGCTCCAGGGAAGTCCATTCCGGTCATGCCAGGTGCAGGTGGAGGTGGAGGGGGCTGATATGCACCATATCCAAAGTGGTGCTGAAGTGGCTCAAAGTATGCCTGTGACTGATAGTTGGCCACCATATCATCAAGAGAGGGGATTTCTGGCTCCTCACGCTCTGGAGAGATAGGAGATCTTGGAGGCGAGATATTTTGTGCATTATACAACCTCTTCATCATATCCCTATCCTTCTTGGTTTCCCTTCTCACCCTCTGCTGCTCCACCAAAATATCTCTTTGATTCTTGCAAATTCCAGTGAAGAAGCTCAAGATGCGTCGAATTGGGGATGAAGGCTTCTCACTAGAGCGGGTGTCACACCCGGATTTACGAAGGAAATCCGAATGCTACTATATGTGTACCCAGGAAGTCTTTACACACATATAGCTCCGAAATGAATATCAAAGAAAGGAAAAACAGTGCTCGGTAACATAAACAGAAATAAAGTCATTACATCACAGGCATTACATTATTATTGAGTTTATCAAAGTAGCGGAAGCCTGATGTAATCTAACTCCAAGACATCTCCACAGGGACTCTGACTGGGGGAAATGCACTGCCTAGAAGTCCAGAAACTCCTCGGGAAACACATCCACTGGCGGCTCATCTGAGTACCCATCCGGGATTTTGTTGATATGAAGCAAGTGTAAGTAATCCATCTTACTTAGCAAGCATAACATGATTAAATGAGGCTCAAAAGGCTAGACAAGGTTTAAACTGCGGTTAGCATTTTTTAGTTGATTGATTTTAAAATTAACCTGAATTACTACAATTATATGACAACCCCAGTTGAAACCCACATTATGGAAACATGTGAAGTATAATTAATGAACAACATCATATTAAACCATTTATCCGGAAAACAAGGAACCGCTCGAAAAGGATCCAGGCCGCTCCTGACCGTGAGCACGGCTGATATATCAGATCATAACACTCTGCAGAGGTTGTACAACTTTACCCACAAGTCGCGATTCCCCTTTGTCATAGACAAGTGTACCTCCAAAACAGGTACGGGGTTTCACTACGAGACCTTTCAAAAGACACCCTAGCAGCTAGTGGCAGTGTGAACCTCTTCTGCTCCCACAAAAGTAAATATCAGCCCATCCGAGACAAGTGAGGGACCCAAAGGCCCTCCCTGCTCCCACCAAAATAAATGTCAGCCCATCCGAGACAGACCGAGGCCACCGCTCCTGGCCCTCTCCTCCGAGTCAAGCCAGATAGCCACTTAGACAAGCTAGAGCCGTACAATTTACTTAGTCAAGACCAGAGCCATGTGATTCCCGTGGTTGTACGGTTTTCCTGGGTGGCCGCTTTAAGAATCGGAACCTTAAAGAGAGACGCTTAGAGCAATCCAAACACATGCTCAAGCTCCCTAAACCAAGTTGCTAAAAAGCATATTTTAATAAGGTTTCAAGTATATCATTAATCAATATTAACATTTAACAATGATCGTTAGCGTTTGCAAGCATAGCACAACTTAACAAAACTACCCATATGCAAAACCCAGGGTAACAAGGTAAATAGGATAAACAAGTCTAGTCATTCCTAGGGTTTAACAAAATTAGACACATGCATGAATGAATAACATGATTAATAGGTGAATAGGTATCAAGGATAAATCATGTTACACTTGCCTTCCTCAAAGTATTGCTGCTGAACTGGGTCTTCAAAATCTTGATCAAATCCGGCCTCGTACTGCTCGCTCTCTAAACACGCATTCCATCACCATACAAACATCCACCACAAGCCATTACATGCAAACATATATAATTCTATTAGAACAGTACACCATACAATAGAAACAGAAGCAAAAAGCTATTCTACGTATTTCTACGATCACATGAGCGCGAAAATCACTCTAATCGGATTTACGGTGATTAAACTATACTAAAAACAAGACGAAGGTCTAATCTGCGAAAACCGAGGACCTAAACGTATTTATCTATAGATTGCAGGGGGTAGCAAGGATGTTTTTCTGAACTGATGGGTGGATGGCGGGTTGATATGCTGGTTTTCCAGGGGTTCTTTAACATAAAACAAAGAGGTATGTTTGATCTGATCTAGGACGTTGGTTGGAGATCTGATGGTGGGGGTTCTCTGCTCATTTTGATTGGTTCAGGGGCTTCTTCTCGGACCTGTGCAGGGGAGGGCGACGCCGTTCTCACGAACAGAAAGGCAGCGCCGCCCAGAACGGCGCTCTGGTGGCCGGCGTTGAGGGGCCCCAGGGCTACGGTTCACGGAAAAGGGTGCCGAGCAGCAAAATCGAACGAGTGCAGCGATGCGAAACCATCTTGATAATCAATTTGGGGAGAAAGACAGTAAAGATGCTGCACCACGAAGGGGGGGCGGACCTGCAGTTCGATGCTCGGCGGGGCTGTGATTTCGGCCTCGGTTGATGCTTCTGGGCGTCGGGATTAGGGTCCTTCCTGCGTACCAGAGAATCGATCAGGGGAGGGAATGATCATGAGGGCGCCCATGGAGAAGGAAGTGAGCAGCGACAGTAGTCTTTTACCTTCTCTGTTCACGACGAAAACCAGTAGACACAGGTGCCGGTGGTGGAATTGGAGAGCAATGGAGGTAAAGGAGGTTGGGGAAGGACTCGTCCAAGCTTTTGTAGGAGGAAGGAGGCGCACTGGTGGCCGAATTTGAAGGGAAAGAGGTGCCAACGAGTTCTGTCTTTTCCCATCCATGGCCTCTGAACGGGAGAATTAAGGCCAGGTGAGTGGGGATGGGAAGAGGAAAGGAAGGGGCACACTGCTGGTGGACTTGGGTTAGGGAGTGAAGCGTCGAGGGGCGCGGTTGGATGAGGACAACGTGGACGGCCGGTCTTCTTCATGCGAGCGACACAGAAGGGGATGACGGGGTCGGGGCGAGGACGCCTGCAAGAAAGAAAGAACAGAGAGAAAGAGAGAAACCAGAAACAAAAACGGGCCGAGCTTAGGATTGGGTTTTCCGGGCTCTAGGGCTAGCACACAAAACACTCAAACAATAAAACGATGCATCGGCATGATATGCACAGAACAAGTTTCTAAACCTAGTTGATTTTAATTACCGAAAAAGGTTTTTATTTTCCTAAATTTCGGAATGCTCACACAAGAACTAGCAAATTAATTACTATATTAGAAAAGAAATTTTTAGGGTGTTACAGCGGGATGAAGATGACTGAGGCTGTTCAGACCCAAACCGGTTTAATCGGTTTCCAGAACCGGTAAAACCGGTTCCTGGCTGCACAGTGGGCTGGGGCTGCTGCTGCTGCTGATCTGCCTCTCCTTGCTCATATCTGTTAGGAGATGGGACCCTGGTCTTCTTGGCAGGATTTAACCTCAATGCTTCATGCTTTGTGTCCTTCAAAAATTGCCTTTTGGTGGTTTTCTCAATCAAATACATCACATATGGAGCAAAACCACAAAGCCTTTGGGGACTTTCTGAAATAATTCTGATCTCCTCCCATAGATACTCCCCAATGCTAAAGTTGACTCCAGGGGGTCTCATGGCAGCAAGCAAATCACGAGCATAATTGGACACTTCTGTTTGATTTCCTCCTCTAGGTGTAAGGGTCAACCTAAACAAGTTGTTCAAGACATGATAATAGGTGTAGAGACCCTTTACCTTCCCAAAGTTACCTTGCTCGGTCCTTGGATACATAAACTTCATGTCCTTAGGGGGCATTGGACCATCGGCTCTATGTAACTTGGGAAAGGATGCATCTTCTTCTCCAAGTCCAAACCTTCTGGAAAAGGAAGCAAATGATATACTATAAGGCCTTCCTTCTGTCATCCAGTGCATCCTCCTCACACTAACTCCCTCCTCAACATACAAAGTGGCATAGAACTGAGCAATGATTTCTTTATTCCAAGAGCACTTGAAGTTCATAATTCTTTTTATTCTAGTGTTGGCAACCACCTCTAAGATCTCATTGAATATAGGATCATTGTACCTTGCCATGTAATCCCAGTCAATCCACTTTGACTTGGCTTCAATGTGACCCTTCTTCCCAATGATAGCACTAGAATAGTAATCCTGATAGAAAATGGTGTGGAACCTATAATCTGTGGCTGTCTTAGGTGTGCCAATGTAATTTTCTCTCCTCTTTTGCCTAGCCACATCAGTCATACCACCTAGAAGATAATTCTCTCCTCTTCTTGGAGCAGTCGGCTTTCTAATTTCAGGCATAGCCGTCTCATCATCTTCCTCTTCTTCTTCCTCTTCCTCTTCAGCAACACCTTCCTCTTCTCCTTCATTACCAGCACCTCCACCACCCTCTTCTTCTTCTTCGCTGCTCTCAACAGCTACCCCTTTGCCATGACGATGCTCAACTCGATAGTTCTCATCACTACCCTCATCATCATCACTTGAAGTGTCAAGAGCCTCCTCATGAACATCCTCAATGTCTCTCGAGGCTGCTCTCTTCTTCCTAGGCCTCAGATTGCGCCTAGGAGGATCATCATCAACGAACCCCCAAAACCAGAACCACCTTGCTCATCAGCCATCTCCTTTGATCTTCTCTTATAAAATATAATCTCCTGGTCAAAAGGATTGTGAAAACATGTATTAGGACACAGGAATGATTTGGAGATAAAAGGAGTCACAAGATTGGAATTTATTGATAGATGACAGCAGCTCTGTGCAGAACCGGTGAAACCGGTTTGACAAACCGGTGAAACCGGTTTTGCACAGAGCACAAGATCAGGTTCTAGGTCATGGATAAATGATGGAATTGAAAGAATTGATCAAGAGAATTTAAATCCATGTCAAAATGATATATTCCATAACCAATAATCCTTGCATGGGCAGATCATAGATGAGTGTAACACCACAGGTGTTAGTGAAGTACTAAGAGTATCTTTAAAGCACTAATAAGGAGAAATATCAAGATTTAGTGTTTAAAGTGCTTTTAGTTGAGCTAAGTAGCCTTAAGGGCATTTCGGTAATTCTGTCACCTTGGGAGAGTTGACCAAGTCAAACTTGGAGAAGTGACCCTAAATAGTAGACATTTATCCAATGTGATTAAATTGAAGAAGTTTGAGAAAAATTCAAATTTAAACCTTTAGATTTGGTTAAGTTTAAACTCAATGTGATGAGAGTTTTGGTCCAAAATCAATGGCTTGTAACTTTCAAACCAGAAGAATTTAGCCCAGGGTCCAATTGAGAGAAATGTAGCCCTATATTAGGACTACAACTTTGGTATTTGGAGAATCAAAAGTTTACATTTGGATTCTGGAGAAAATCAGACCTAAATGTAGCAACTTTCAAAAGAATAGCTGAATTATCTGAATTTCCTTGTTTTGGCCAAGATTAGTGCAAGATAACTCCAGATCTAGGAAGTTTTAGCTCGAGTGCATGTAAGGAGAAATGAAGACCTATATATCATCTACAACTTTGACATTTGGACTTTTGAAAGTTTACATATGATTTTGAGAGAAATATGGACTGAAAGATGGCGGTTTTAAAAGGAATTCAGAGTTTCAGTGAAATGACAGTGAGTTCGTCCGAGTTCTTGGCCTTGTAACTCTTGATCTGTTGAGAATGAGACTCTGATGTTTATAAGATATTTGTAGCCTTATCATCCAGCTACAATTTTCATATTGGGAGTTTGGAAGGTTTACATTCAAAATCTGGAGCAAATTTGTACTGAAGTCGTCGGGTTTGAACGGTTTTCAGTTTCAGTTAAGCAGAGGAGTTCGGGCAGCAGCTTCGCAGCCGCTCGCCGCCCCGCCGCCTTGCCGCCGTTCGCGCCACGCGCCGGTGCAGCCGTCGTCCAGCGCAAGCACGCGAAGCAGGAGGTGGCAATGGAGGGGTTAAGCGGCGGGTTGTCCAGATAAAAAGCCGAGCCGGCCGTTCTTCCTTCTTCTTCCTGTTTGCCGCCGTTCACAAGCACCGCCGCCAGTTCTAGTCGCCGTTGAACCACGTCCGGCCGAATCCGCCCGCCCAGAGCCTTCCCTAACTCGCAAGCTTCCCAATCCACCTGCTCCTGTCCGACATCTTCCACCCTAGCCGCCTAATCGAGCCCTTCTTCTCCGACGCCGCCGCCGGTTGTTTTTGAGTCGTACGGTGAGAGCTACTTCCGAGCCGTCCTCTTCCTTAATAGATGGCACGGATGGGTGTTCCATGCTCTCGCGCAGCTCACCTAGGTCTCCATAGTTCGGTTTCGTAGCTCGTTTGACCGGAACGCCTTAGCGCCGCCGCGGAGCTCGGTCTGCCATGGCCGCCGTCGCGGATGTCCGTGTAGTGTCGCGTAGAGCTTAGGTTTTGTTGTGCGCCGAGTTCGCCTAGTTGCTCTGGTGCCGCCCGTGCCATTTGTTGGCGTGGGGGTGCCTCGGGTGAGTCGGGTCCAGGCACGCCGCCGTGTTCTGTCGCCATCGCCGCCGTGGTCGTTGGCTAGCGTGCTCCGGTCGGTATCCTTGGGGGTTTGGCCCTTGGGTGCGTGTGCGGGGTTGTGGAACACTTGGCGTTGGTGCTCTTTTACCTGGAGAACTCGCCGCCGGTGATTTCGCCGGTCGGCCAGAGCGCCGCCGCGGCTCGGTCCTTTCCGAGCGCGCGCGCGTGCATAGGAGGGAGAAGGAGTGGGCCGGGCCCACTGGCCAGTGAGAGAGGGGAGGCAAGGACCGCGGGTTAGTTTTTAGGAAACGCATGGGTTGTTCTGTAAGTTGGTTTTGGGTTTTTGTTTTTAGTTTTAGATTTAGTTTTTAATTAGGTTTTAATGGTTTTAATTTAGAATAAATGGTAGATTATTTATTTAAATACCTTTTCTTTTTGGTATTTAAATAAATAAATAGGATAAACATAAATAAAATTATGGATAATGATTTATAATAAGAAATTAATAATGATAATTAGGATAATTCTTTTATTTGTATAGAATAATTCATTAATGCTTTTAAAAATTACTAAAAATTCTAGAAAAATAGAAATAAATAGGAAATAAATTGTTTAGGGCTTTGCAATGCTGTCTAGCTCTGTTTTAGGTTTGGTTGTGCTAACTTTTGCATCATAACGTTAAATAGGAGAAGCTTCAGGAGTCGAGTACGTTGAGCTTCCACCTGAGGAATCCCAGGAGCTTGAAGAAGTGGAGTGGGAGCTAGAGCCTGAACCAGTTGCTGCTGCTGTTGATACTAACCCTGCTGTTGATCAAGGCAAGCACCGGAGCATCCAAACCCTATTTTGAGTACTATTTCATGTATTACTATTGTATTTCATGCATTACGTGCTAGGAGTTGTGTGAACTATTGATTGCATAATCCTTCCTTGATTAGGGCAATACTAGATGTCAACCTGTTTTTAGCGAAGCTTAGCATGCTTAGATTCCTCACAGTTCCATCATAGCATTAGTAAGCTCAGGCTTATGCTCTATTATCTGTACTTAAGGTCAAAAGAATGAA
>CM014278.1:72717253-72806923 GCA_004135705.1 Alloteropsis semialata
AAAGTTGGAGTACAAAGTACCCTCTTTACAATGGTGGTGATGTGGATCAAGAAAAACTTTGTTTGATCACTCATAATCTTGGTCAAAATCGGGTCAAAACCAACAATTTCAGCACTTAGCCGAATTACACTGTCTGAAAACGTGAATTTTTGCCCATATTCGTCGCCCCGTAACTTTCAAACCGCTGCTCAAAAGTAGTGACACTCTTTGTAAGAATTGTAGCCTAATGTACCAGCTACAACTTTTGTATTGGACGATCCTGATGTTTGTATGTAAATCTTAGAGAAAAAGGTCATCGAAGTCGGGTCAAAAACGTTCGAATCAGACTTAGGATTTTCAGTCGACAGTTAACAGCTTTTTTTGGCCGGATTCTCCACGTTTTATCTCTCAAACCATTGATCAAACACTATAACTCCCTTTGTAGAAGTTGTAGCCTGATGTACCATCTTTAACTTTCATGTTGGTCGAATCAACTTTTTGTGTACAAAAAGTGGAGTTTAAGGCCGACAAAGTTGGACCCGTGAGCAGCCAAAACTCTGAATTTTTCGGAATTTCGAATTTTGGCTGAGATTCCGAGCCTTGCAACTTCCAAACTGTTGAGCAAATGGTATAAGTGTCTTTGTAGGAATTGTAGCCCTATGAATCCTCTACAAAGTTGGTATTCGTTGCTCCTTGAGTTTCTACACGGAATCGAGCGAAAAATCGAAATGGAACAGCTGCGTCGCTCGGCCACAAAACTGAATCGAAGTTTCAGTCGACGCCGATCGACAGAACGACGATCAGGAAGCTCGGCCTCGGCGTCGTCGACGCCATTCACCGCCCTCCAGCTGTCCACACGCGTGCCCTCACGCCATTGCGCCGCTTGTTGCCGTCCAGGTGGCCTGCTGAGCTGTCCCTCGCCGGAGGGATAAGGATACCCGAGCTCCGAGGTTCAGTAAAGACCGTCGTCCTTCCTCGGTCCAAATTCATCCCCCATACCCAACCATTGTGCAATTAACCCCGACCAGAGCTCCTCCACATCGCCCTCTCCGCCCTCCATAGCCTAGCCATCTCCGCCATCGCTCAAACTCAAGAAATTCCGAGAAATCGAGCCGCCATTGCCGCCGGCCCGAGCTTCCTCCTTCTTCCAAAATCGTAGCTCTACATCCACTTTCCCTCCAATCCAAGGCTCAAGACACGTTCCTCGAACTCCACTGAACATTTTCCAACCCTTATCCATCCCATTCCGGCCACCAGGGAGGCCTAACCGCGGCCACCACCGCCGGCAAGCATACTGCTCGCGCGGGGGGCCCCGGGGCTGCGTCGGCCAGGCTCCTGCGCCGGCCCAGCGAGCTCCAGGGGGGCGGGCGCCGCCCCTGAGCCAGGCGCCCTGGCCTGGGAAGCCGCCGGCCACTCTTCTGGCAGGCACCGGCGCCCAGGAAGACGAGCAGAGCAGTTCTGCTCGTGAACTGAACTAAGGTAGAAGAAGAAGGGTATGGGTGTGAATGAATAGAAGTTCAGGGGGTTATGAAAAAATATTCAGGACTTATGTGAAAGCATCTGAAAAGTATCGGGGGGAATCTGCAAAAGTGTTTCTCCTTTTCGTAATTATTTTTGGGTAAACAGGCTGCAACTTTCATAAATCACCAAAAATCACACAAAAATCGTAAAATCACAAACTTAGACTTTCTGGAATCCTTGAGAAATTATCTTTCCAGTGGTGTATCATATGCATGTATAATCTGTGTGATTCCCCATGTATTTTTCAATGTATGAAGATGTGCTTGAGAGGATGATTATTGCTTTATAAATCATAGGAATGTGCTAAAAATGCAAAACCACTTTTGATGATTCTGTTGTGATCAGTAGAGTTTATTTGAGTACCTATTGGCCACAGTTTATGCATGATTTTGGTAGATTTGGAATTAAGTTGTTTCTAGCTAGTTAAGAGTGGATAAAGCACCAAATATTCTATACAACTCAGAAAAATCTGAAAAATTCACATAAAATGTTTCTGGTAGAATAATAGTTGCTGTAAAATTTCAGATGCAGAATATTTTTGTAGAATTTATTATGATTTTCTGATTGGTGGTAAATGTTGGCTGTTAAGAAAAATAGAAAATAAATAGGTAAAATGCTGGAAAATTCCTGAAAAATATGTTTAACTGTAAAGAACACAGAAACATGTTTACCTTAATTTGTATTTATGAAAATATATTTTCTAGGCTTTATTTGGTAAGAACTAGTTAGGAAATGCTTATTTCATAAATAGTTTTCTTGTGGTAAAAATAATTTTGCAAACATGTACAGCAACCAGGAATGTTGAATGTTCGATTTAGCAATAGGAACTCCATTGTAGGACTAGTGGTTATTTATAGATGTTTTACTTGGTTTATGTGGTGATATAAGTTGTTAACATATTTGAAATGTTTAATAAAACCTCTTTATGCTTTAATTCAGATCTCAAATAGGTTTAATAACCAACTAAAATCAACCACCCCGCTTTATTTTTGAGCTTCTTAATTGTTTATAATCCGTAAATGATTGTCCAGTGATGTATTAGTGAGTTGTTGTTGTAATTCTATAATTGTTTCTCGTACATTACTGCATCTCATGCATCCGCATTTCATGTAGAGCAAACCCTTGCTGACGGAGTATACGAGATCGAGGGTGAGCCCACGGACGATCCAGTTGCTGCCGAGTTGAACCTTGCTGCTGCACAAGACCCGAACCAAAGTTCGGAAGGGCCCAAGGCCGGTGATCAGGAAGGCAAGCCCCGGAGCATAACCCGCTGTTAATTCTAACTCTCTTTGCTTTATGCCTTTATTTGTGCATTTAAGTTTTGAGGAGTTGAATGAAACCCTAGTTGCATGATCCCTAGGTACCTATGTCCTAATACTAGTATGTGTAGGTCGTTAGACTGCCATGCTTAATTAGGATCGGTAGAAGTCGAGTGATTGCCTTGTCACTCGCGAGATATAGGTTTTTACTTTATATCAGTTAAAGAGATTCGGCAAGCGGGGCTTGCGCGGTATTCATGTTTGATTGAACACCCCGCTTGCACAGAAAATTGTTGGCTAAGGCATTGATTGTGTGGTCAGTTGGTCAAGCTTTTGAAGGTACTAATCGTATGCCGGGAAATGTGATAAACTGGTAAACCTAGTACTTGATTCAAACTGACGTCTGACAGACATTTCTACTCCATTGGGCGAGGGGGATGATGGCGAGTGTAGCAGTGGCCGCGGCACAGGTTTGCCTGGGGCACCTGGGGTTCGTTGGAGCGTGCACTCGGGTGGAGTGGTATCTGATGGCAGATGGCAGGGAGAGATGGGAACGGTTGCCTCGTGAGGTCCGGGGTGTCTCTCACGGGTCGTACGATTAGGTTGTCCCATGCATGGTTAAAATCAACTCGAGTTGTCCGTCCTTCGTGGTTACATGAAGCTGCTTGATCTCTCGTTGCACATCAATGTTTTGGCCAATTGGGGTGAAAGTGTTATTAGATGAGAAATATTGATGATTAATTAATCAATTGTTTTTCGATACTGGTTGTTATTGGATAGATTGGCAAACCTAGTAATTGTTCGTTTCACTTTAAAACTTGGCTAAAATATTGAAAATAGAGATCAACTTGTAGACGCTTTTGGCAAAACAAACCCCAGAGCCAAAAAAAAGCCTTGCATGTCTAGTATTTAACCTGGTCGGATAAGTCTTGCTGAGTAATTAGTACTCAGCCTTGCTTGTGGCTATCTTTTTCAGATATTGCGGATGACTTTGATCCTGTTGCTGCTCTGACTTGGCCTGGTGTGATCCCTGATGGTTGGTCCGTGGAGTGGGTGCCGTCTGAGTCCGACTCAGGCCGCGGGAGTTGAATATCATATGTGGGCTCCATGTGATGTTATGTGTACCGACGTTCAGAACTTCCGCTGTTTTATAACTCTGGGTTGTAATAACTAAAACATATGCACTGTATTTGTATAATTATCTATGTGAACCATGTGATGTAAAATATGCGATGAGTTGTACTGCCTGAGCCCATCTTCGAGTGGGATTGCTGCTATTTCGTTTCGGTCGAGAGAACAAGGTGGTTTAATCGGGAAGGTATCCGACGGATTGCATGATTAGCTCGATTTAAGGGCGTGGAGCACTGCTGTGATAGTGGGCCCATGCTTTTAAACCGGATTAATTGGGGCGGTCTGCCACACCCATAGCTCTTAGTAGCCGCCTCTTGGAAACACTACAGCTTCTTCTTTCTGTCATCAGGTGCTCGCAACGACAGGTCATAAGGGAGTTTACCAGATGCATCCCTAGGCGCAGGATTCTCACAATCCAAGTCCGTGTGCCCCAACACTCTGCACGAGCGGCAGAAATACGGTAGCTTCTCATATTGAGCATCAAACCATTCCGGAGCTCCATTTTTACTGAGCTTCAGGAGAACGCCCCATCGGATTGGCTTAGAAATCTCAATGGCCACCCTTGCCCGCAAAAAAGGGCCACTGGCATTGCCATCATCATCAACGTCCATTTTCACTACATCCCCAATCAGGCTCATGGCACATACCCCCCGGTGGGAATTCATCCAGCCAAGCGGGAGATCCAGGATTCGCACCCAAATCTCCATGCGCTCAAACTTGATCTCTGAAGGCTTGAGCTTATCATCATATTCTCGAAGGACGACCGCATATTTCCCAATCATCCATGGCGATCCAGCTAGAACCCGGTTCATATCTTCCTTACAAGCCAAACTCAACTACGAACAGATTGTCCGTCCTTACTCTGATCGATCGAAACTTCAAGCCAAAAGGATTGCCCCATGCAGGTTTCATGGCCCCCTTGATCGTGCTGATGTGCATAGAGGTTGGGGATAGGACCTTCCCCAACAGCGCCCATCTGGCCGGAGCCGATTCTCCTTCCTCATCATCACTGAACTCTACAAACTCGCCCTCCTCCGCCGTCAGGTTCAGTTTTTGCAGAAGTTCCGCGACATCAGGGCCATCTTCTTCCCGACCTCGAGGCGGCCGAGTCCCCGAGCCTTCAGACTTTCCTCCTCCGGTTGCCGCCATCAGCGCAGACGGAGTGGAAACACAAGGTGTCACACCGAAAACGATGTAGGCGTACACAGGCGATCCCAACTGGTATCCTAGGCGGCGCTAGATTCCAGCAGGAAAATTAGGGTTTTGTGATTGGTCGACGGCGCCGGAGCGGCTAACCGGCGATTTGCAGGTGGCCGATGCCAGCAGGGTTACTGACAGCGGGGCGTGGACGCCGTGGCCGGGTGGCCGGCGGTGGTGCTGTTTGTAGATTTCGATATGTCCAAATTAAAGATTTCGATGATGGCTACAACTTTGGTATTCAACATTTTGTCATTGGAGGTCATTTAAATCTCCGAATCTGCACCCAAAGATAATGCTGTCCTGGGCTGCGCGAATATCTCTGAGGTTGCCTTGATCTCGTGGATAACTTTCCAAACCTTCAATTCCTTCATGCTTAAATCTCTCATACCCAAGGTTCATTGAATGTGGACACCTAGGACCATGAGTTGAGCTATGAAAGCCGATATGGTCCATTGGTTGGGCTCCCTCCGCTAGGCTCGATTTTTTTGGCTCGTAGTTAGTTTTGGGTCTTGAATATAAATGCCCCAAATTAGGCCATTTTTCTGCAAAAACACAATATGCTCCCAAACACAATACACATACGAAAACGGGGTTATTTCAAGTGCCAAGTGGCGGGTTAGTATATGAATTAGTCCAAAACCACCACCTAAATAGCACTAAAAGTATACGTATGACGAGCCACATGTTCTTCATTCTCGAAAGTCATGGCACTTCTTTTCTAAATCCTCGCAAGCATAATACTTCACCATGCACTTACTTTTACTGGAATATTTTTTTAGATGACTTCTACTGCAATCTTGAACCACGAGTGATTGTGCTAGTTTTCTGATGCAGTTTTTAGAACCGGTAAACTTTTGAAACTCTATCCCATGTATCTAAATTCTAAACAAATGCTTTCAGGTGGTCGACGACAATATATCTTCAAAGATGGAAAATTCCCACCTGACTATTACGACATTGAGAACTGCTACGCATGATATGCTGGGCATAATGTCCTTGGCTATGGTGTGGGCGAGGAGGAAAGCTTAGTTGAGTGAACCGCAAGAGGAATTGGAATTTCCTTTTGGAAGAAGTGGCTGAGGTTTAACTGTCTTAGGTGCTCGAGTGGAGATCTTGTAAGGGAAGAAGTGTTTGTATAGGGTTGCCACGTCTGTTTCTCTGGTCCCATAACTTTCGCTCATGCACCCAAATTTTCGCAAGTATCTTTCAAAAAACATACTGTATTTCTGTATAAAGTGCACGTGCTCTCTACTCTACAGTCACATATATTATTCACTACTCAATCCGTCCCAAAATAAGTGTTCGTTTAGCCTTCAAATTTTGTCCCACAAAGAGTGTTCATTTAGCTTGTAGTAAGGACCATATAATTAAATCAACCCCAAACACTAAGAACAAAAATGCATGGAGACACGCATGGAGGAGCCAATCAAATGCTGGATTGATGCTATCTTTCTTGCTCTAATACAGGTGCATTTACTGACAGCGCAGTTTTCAATCACACTTATCATGAGTAATTAAAGGTAACATGGTCATTTTTTATGACTGCTAATTTGTCTGAAAATTCTAAACAAACATTTATTTTGGGATGGAGGGGGTACTTGACATGGCAGTGTACATTTTTGACAGCCTTTAGGGTGCGTTTGGATGTTGATATTGGAGGCCTTGGCATTGAATTGGGTTCAATACCAATTCAGCCATAGTATTGAAATGGGCACAATTCGAATTCTTTTGTTTGGATGGCTACTCCATTGCCTTTTGGAATTGTAACAAGCAGTCAAATCCAATACACGTTTGGATGTGCAAAAAGAAGATATTGGAATTTCTCTCATGTACTCCATCTCCATCGTCCAATCCTCTGCCTGGCTAAGCTCGACGCGCCGCCCATGGAGCGCCTGCCGCCGCCCATGGAGCGAGAGGGAGAGGGAAGCAGAGGCGCTGCTGGAGGGAGGGGCGCGGCCCGGTGGTGGAGCGGAGCGGCGGAGAGGAGGGGAGCAGCGCGCGAATCGGCGCCGGAGGGGAGGAGGTGCCTCACGTGCCCCATCCTTCTCATCACCGTCAAGCTTCGTCTTCCTCCCATCAGAGCCGCCGCGCTTCGTCCTCCTCCGCCCCGAGCTTTCCCCGTGGCCGGAGCTGCAGCGCCGGATGCCTCGAGCCGCGCCCACCCTCCAGCTCATCCTCCGCCCCTGGAGATGAGGCCGACCATGGAGAACCGCCGGATCTGTAGCCCATGGAGCATGAGTCGGCCACGGAGAACTGCCGCCCGTGGAGAAGACGACAGCGGCGGACGGTCGTGATGGAGGGGACGCAGCCGCGGAGGAGGCCCGCGACAGAGGAAGGCGGAGGAGAGCCGCAGTGGAAGGAGAGGGAAGCGGCGGTCGGCGCACGGCACGCTGGCGGAGAGAGAGAAGGGAGTGCGAGAGAGAGACGGAGAGGCGAGGCGCTGCTGGACGGAGAGGCGAGCGGAGCCAATTCATCCCGATACCGAGGGGTGAGGCTTGGTATTGACGAGGTGTTGTTTTAGTTCAGGTTGGATTCCACGGTATTGGTCCCCAATGCCAATTCCCAATTCCGTAGACATCCAAACAACTGAATTCGTTAGATCAAATTCCAATTCTCAATTCCGAGCTCCAATACTGACATCCAAACGCAGTGTTAGACAACAAAATATATGCACAATTAATGTTTGGGAATGGTGTACAGTATCAATATAGCATCATACAGCGAACGCATTGGTCGTTAGGGGTTAAGCATGAGCTGCAACCTGTGCCCTACGCCCCCACTCTTATCCACCGACGACGCACTGGATGGGAGGAGTCGCGCCTGTCAAATTGACGAATAAAATCTTCCAAAGAGACCAATGGAGAATGTCCGAATACAGGCCCATCAGATAATAGCTTATAATCTAAGAAGCAATCTTATATGGACTAGATATGCTTATTTCAGACTATAGTCTACCTAGCAAACAAACTTGGTCTTAGATAGACCTTACCTTTTGTAGATCTAGGATTAACGTGGACATGCCTGACCAAACTGATTGCTCATAAAATGCACTTTATGTCGACGCAATTTCTGAATACACTCATCTGCCAAAATTCTGCGCACTCGTAAATCAATGGAACGAGTACGTCCATTGTATAGCTTACAACACTACAGCACAACAAAACAAGATCTCTTTTACTTCGCCCTTGCCCAAGGCTCAATTTTCTCCAGATGCTTTCTTTCTCTTCTTTTTCCTTCTCTCATTCCCATCAGGCCTATCTGACCTCTTCGATTGCTCCTGCCTGATCTCCATGAGCTTCGCTTTCGCATCACGGAAAGGTGCATCTGATCTCATTGCCAGCAATTCCTAAAAGATGGGTACACAAGATATATCATGAGTAAAAATGCATAGTATCACAAAATTGCAGGGAGGAGAAGGGCCAACATACTTTTAAATGATCCATCGCGGCAAGGTTGAAGCCTATAGTATCCTTGCATTCCTGAGGATAGAGGTATAGTGACTGTCAGATTGCTCAAAGTTGAATGTGTAGACTGCTGCAATGAGATCAGAAGCTACCTTTACTCTGCGGTAAAGAATATCCTTCAGCTCTGTCAATAAGGATCTTGCAGCTGGCGTAGTAGTTAATTGATTATGATGTGTCTGAAGGAGCACTAAGCAAACCCTACAAACAAGCTCAACCTGAAAACAGGGAAAACCAGAATGTTGTGTTTGTGAGTGACATATGAAACAACTGATCAACATGCGTTATCCAAAGGAAAAGAAACTGTAAAATACATGAGCTAGATAACATCCATATTTGATGATTGTAGGATGCACAGGTAGAGAAACAACCCTTTATGACTAGCCACGACCATTGCATACTACACTCACACAATAACATCTATGTTCTGTATTCAAATAATATAAACAATGAAACCCCACTAAGGACAGCAGGAGTATGCAATATAATGTGGTACAAACTGGAAAAATGGAGCTTCAAAGTACACGAAAGAAATATATATACAGACCACACACTATTAACGATTTAACGTAAAGAAGGAGACACGGCATCACAATCTACAATGATAAACCAAAAGGTAGTAATCGATGTGAGCAAGAATTAAGAAAGCTAGCAGGTAATGTTGTTGACATTGCTGTAATGATTGGCATACAAGCAAAAGTTACATATCAAAGCATCCTTGTACCTTAGAAGGAACCAGAGACCACCCCTTCAAGTAAGACATGAGCTTTAGTGCATCTGAGAATGGCAGTGCCTGCTCAAAATAAAGAAAAGGAACATAAATATGTCAGCACATGATAATTGTCACAGAAATAAATTTGATGATTAGCCACAGATAATAAGCGTAATAATTCACTATGGTCTCCAATTCGAAGCCACTGAAAGATAGGAACATAGGATAAGAAATTGATATTTTTAATTTAAGAAACCATTGAATTGAAAAGCGATTCAGGAACTTTCTATTAGAAAATCTAACCATGCTTAATTTCATTTATACAAACACTCAGGAAGGAAAAAGCTGATAACAAGATTATACACTGTAAAACTTAGTTAACCAACCACATTTTGCTACATTAAGTATCTGATAAGAACACTGTTGTCTAACAGAAACTCATAAGAAATTTGGGCAAGGGAAACGAAACAGTTAAGAAGCCCACCAAAAAAAAACATACCAGGAGGGCCTGTTCCAAATCATTTGGACGGATGCTTGAAACTACATTCAGAACATAATCTGATGGTGAATGCCCTTGCATTATAACATTTGGTTGAAATTTGGCTGCCCTCCCATTACTTTGCTCTTCCTGGAAACCAAGAAACATGAGGATCAAGCAAACTTCCATTACTATTCAATGGAATCAGGTGTAGAATATGAGTGTACCAGTTTATGCTGATTAAGACGTTTTAGTTCTTCTTCAGCAGTGTCAAGTGCATCCATAATTGCATCAGCAGAAGTAACTGTCTCTTTTGTTTTCCTACCAGGAACACCCACAGAACCTTCATCAGGAGCATCATCTTTCTGCCCATATCTATACTCATTATCATTGTCTAAATCAGCCTCAAAGGTTTCTTCCAATCTTTTCTCCTTCTCTTCCTGTGGTATATTGGAGATTCAGGGGGGGTGAAAAGGGCAATCTCTAGGTAGGTTAAAGACACTACTAGAGTAATTACTACCTTCGTTTTCAAATATATGGCGTTTGGGACAAGCTAATTACTTGAACTTAACGTCACGTATTTAAAAACGGAGGGAGTACAAGGCTACCCAACAAGAAACTTTATCGAAGCCTACATAATTACAAAAATACCTCAATGAACAGCTGTTCTTCAGTACGATCCCAGCGCCGGATAGAACGATCGTGGGAACCTGTTACAATAAAATCACCACGACTGCTGATTGTGAGGCACCAAACTTCAGCATGATGCCCTTCAAGTGTTAACAACAATTCAAATTTATCAGCATCCCAATACTTCACAGTGCGATCTTTCCCCACACTGAACATATAATGAGTTCTATACACAAACTTAACATCCATCACACTGCAAAGTGAAGACATCCAAAAAAAAAATTATATGAAGGTTCTGTCTATAACCAAAACCACACCAAAACAAAAAGGCAACTGAATGTCAATAATATACCTGTCTGAATGAGCAAATATAGACTTGTGGCAGTCCCCAAAATCCATACCCCAGATCTTCACATTTTTGTCAGCGGAGCCGGTAACTATCAGAGCCCCATCAGATGATATGTCCATACAAAGAACTGGAAGTTTGTGGCCATAAAGGTTTAGAAAATGTTTCAGTGTGTCCATGTGGTAGACCTGTTTATAACATAAGAATATTAGAGGCAAGCAAAGTAATAAGAAATCTATTACTAGGACTGAAGCAATTTTTT
The DNA here is from genome assembly GCA_004135705.1 of Alloteropsis semialata. Taxonomy (NCBI): domain Eukaryota; kingdom Viridiplantae; phylum Streptophyta; class Magnoliopsida; order Poales; family Poaceae; genus Alloteropsis; species Alloteropsis semialata. The sequence continues at coordinate 72,728,233 of CM014278.1, forward strand.
TTTATTGCTAATGGTTTCCAGTTCACACAATATAGCAAATGTCAGGAAATTCAAGGGCAGGTTTCTGTGTAGAGATGATGCAGTTAAGGTCCTTAAGGATTATAGCTTTGATCAGACCAATGCAAATAATACAAGGATGCCTATGCAACAACCACAGTTTGATCATAGCTTCAATGGGCTGCATCTCCCTCAGGCCATCCCTTCTCATAAGCACAATTGGCCACAAACCAGCACCATCTTCTAGTATGAAGTCAATCAACTAAGAGAAAGACAATTGAGGGTTACAGATTGTATTACAACGAACGACTTGGTTCATCCCTTAGTAAATGGTAACTAAAAACTCAATCTATATACATAGTTCCAGCACGCCCAAGGGTCAAGAACAAACTGGTTCATCTTTCAGAAGAAGAGAGGGAAATGCAGCCAAATGAAATGAGGGACACGTAGGACATTTAGTACTGATGAACATGGCACGCCAACATGGACAGCCAGCTAGGGCATGACTGAACCCGAAAACAGAAAATAGAGGATAAATTCGCTCAAATGAAATTTGAGGGACAAACTTGACCCTCGGCCAAAAGTCAAGGGACAAAATCCCTTATTTTGCCAAGTTAAATCACCATTGACATTTCCTAGATTTTACATTTTCAGGAGAAATAGAAAAAATGAGTGGCAATTTTCATGTGTCAACATCTCAATGAGTAGTTCAGTCACTGGTGACACCGAGAATATTGATTTAACAAGTGCGCAGACTATAAATATTGACAAATTATTTCATGGATTAAGGTCTTGGTTCTGCTACACATATTCCATACCAGGTCTCCAACTATAGAGATTCTAGATGCATAAATAATAGTATAATTCCAAATTTTCAGTTACATAAAAAACATATAAAAGGTTAAACATATCATGCCCAGAAGTGAATTAGAAAGCAACCTTTACATTGCAATCCAAGAGAGCAACGGCAATATGCTTTCCTTGTGGACTGACTGAGACAGCAAGGACGTCTTCAGTCATTTTCAAGGTCCTCACGTTAGTTACAGTCAGCTGCTTCGAGTCCTGTAAAAGTGTTAAGAAACCAAAGTAATAAATAAGCTGTTTGGTGCAAATAAAAAAACAACAATACATAAGACAGACAATAAGAGAATTATTAAATATCAAAGTGATGTTTTTATTGGAAGGAGATTTGTGGAGAAGTAACTAGGAAAGAAGACACAGATGCACAAAGCTAGTCTGTGAAGTAGACAGAAGACTCACATTCACCATTTGGTATTCCCAGAACTTGACATCATGATCAGCACTCCCAGTGACAAATCCACGTGCACCAACAGTTCCATCTTCATCTGGAATCGATACAATTGATCGTATTGAACCAGCATGTGCTTCTATGGCCTCAGTTAAGCTCCCACTAGCAATATCAATAATCTCCAAAGTACCACTTTTTGTACCAACAAGAGCAAACCGATTTCCAACAAAAGCACTGCACAGCCCATATCCAGAGTCAATGGTCCGAAGGCAGTCCCCTGTACTAGGATTCCAAATCTTGACAGCGTTGTGGCTAGTCGACATCAGGAGGTTGTCCTCCGAATTAAGGGAGACGCTCCTAATGTCAGAACGGTGTCCATGCATCTCAATTGAATACATCTTTGAGGTCTTCTCACTATCCACGGAATACGTCTCCAGCGTGTTATTGTTGAGAGATAGAGATAAGGTAGCAAGGCAGCCTCTTGGTGGATTACTTGGAGAAAACGAAATTGAGCATATTTTCTTGCTTGCCCTCAAAACTTGAAGGAGCTTAAATACATCAGTGACGATAACAGCAGGATTTTGCAAGTCTTGAGCTGGTAAAGGATCAATGACAGTACCATTCCCTTCAGCAATCGATTTCGCAGATGCTTTCTCCTTCTTCCTATGCATCCGCCTTTTGGCCTTCCTTATAGCTTCTGTCTCATCAAGGACTCTATAAATATCTGCTGTCTTCCCAGCCACCTGGCATGCCACAAGACTACCATTCTTATTGAACCTAACGGTTGCCACTCGTTCCTTGCTCTGCCTCGGAATCTCACCAAACAGCTTCAGCACATCCCACTTGCTCCAATCCTCACCCTCCTCTGATTGCCGGATTCTAAACACCCGCAACTCTGGATCAGCAGACCCAGAAACTAAAAATCTCTCACTAGGATCCACATCCATAGACCAAATCTCACTGCGATGACCACCAACGATTTGGAGACAGTGCTGTGTTTCAAGGTCCCAAACTCTGATAAACTTGTCCTTGGAGCAGCTCACCAGCTTCTTACCAGAATCCAGGAACAATAAATCGGTGACCTACACAATGTAATCACCCCAATTAGCACTACTAAGCTATGCTACCCAATGGAGAATGGGGCACATGAAATCGCATACCTGATCACGGTGGCCACGCAAGCGGAAGAGCCCGGCCTGAGCAACGACGTCCCAGAGGATGACATCGCAGTCTTTGCTGCCGGAGGCAAGGACAGCGCCGAAGGGGGCAAAGCGGAGCGCGGAGGCAGCTGAACGGTGGCCGTGGAGGGTTGCCTCGCAGGCTCCTGTTTCTGCGTCCCACAGCCTGATGCTCCCATCAGCATGCCCGCTCGCAATCTATACCAAACAAAACATCGACGCACGAAATTAAGCCAAATTCAAATGCGGGAATCAGTCAGCCAAATTCGAAGGGAACTGGAGGGGAGCGGGGTACCGAGGAGGAGACGGCGGCGGAAGGGGAGGAGGCGATGCAGGAGACGGCGAGCGAGGGGGACGAAGAGGAGGGTGCAAAGGAGATAGAGGGAAGACCGCGCTTGAGGTCCCAGGCGGCGAGGCGGTCGAGGGCGGCGGCGAGGAGTAGGCGGCCGGAGGGGTCGTAGCAGACGTTCGACTCCGGCGTGGCAATCACCCCGAAGGTGAGGGCCGGCTCGTACCGGAGGTAGGCTTTCACCATGGCGGGCGGCCGCCGGCGGCGTGAGGTGGGGTGGGTTGGACGCGCAGTTCTGGGGGTTAGGGTTTATTGCGGCGGCCGGCGGGAAGAAGGGGAGGGAGTCTCAAGGGGAGGAGGGGCTGAGGTTTTTATTCAACTTGCACTTCAAACGAAAATCGCCTTTCATACGGAAAATTATCTGCTCCGATGCCCAGACATGTTCGAATTACAAACTTTGAGCTGAATTTTTTAACATTTTCAGCTGTAGTTTGAATGTTGAAGGTAATTTGTGTCAAAAGTATTTTCGAGTGACAACTATAACCTTTCTGAAATCATTCAACATCCTCGAGGCGCCATAAATCATTTATTGTATATAATCTTAGATGTCAAGTGATGAATTTTCAAGTTGAGAGGTTAAATTTCTAAAGGTTATCAAGTTAAAAAATTTAAAACAAACAAGAAAACTAAAATTTTTTCATTAGATAATTAATGTTAATTGGCAGTATAGATTTTCTTGTTGAGGGCATACTTCCAAGTTGAGATGCTAAACTCCTAAATAAATTATCAAGTTGTAATGCTACTTTGAGGGCATATGGTGAAACTCAAACATAACAAAATTTCATTAAAAGTACATTTTACTATAGAATATTTCTTTAAAAATCTGTTTGAAAAATACTTCTCACAGACTCACAGGCGACGACACCCCTCACTGAACCAAACTATCCCGCATCCACAGTCCGCCGTCCCCATTCCTATCTACACCTCGTTTCTCTGCAAATCCCGCTTGCTGACCACGATGGCGGCGCCGGCCAACCCCACCACCTTCTCCGGCGATGTGTGGGCGGAGCTCCGCCTGGCCGACGCCCGCGACGTGCCGCACATCCACAGCCTCATCCGCCAGATGGCCGAGTTCGAGCTCCTCACCGACCTCTTCGCCGCCACCGAGGAGCTCCTCACCTCCACGCTCTTCCCCACGCCGACGCCGCCTCCCTTCACCTCCTTCACGGCCCTTATCCTCGACCTCTCCCCGGCCCCCGTCGTCCCGGACTCGTCTTCCACCATCGCCTCCCGCCGCCTCGACCTCTCCGCGTCCCCGCTCGCGGACCCGGAGGCCGCCGCCTTCGCCTCCCCGCGCGGCGGCGGGCGCGTCACGGCGGGCTTCGTGATCTGCTTCCCCAACTACTCCACCTTCCTCTCCAAGCCCGGGCTGTACGTGGAGGACATCTTCGTGCGCGCCCCCTGGCGCCGCCGCGGGCTCGGCCGGATGATGCTCTCCGCCGTCGCCGGCAGGGCGGCCGAGCTCGGGATGGGGCGCGTCGAGTGGTGCGTGCTCGACTGGAACAAGAACGCCATCGACTTCTACGAGGGGATGGGCGCCGATGTGCTCCCGCAGTGGCGCATCTGCCGCCTCACCGGCGCCGCGCTAGACAAGTACAAGGGCAACCAGCAGGAGGAGGCCGATGCGTAAGAGGACCAGCCTGTGCCGATAATAAAGCTCGTGAATTTGCTTCTGATGCGGTCCCGTCTGGCATCGTTTGGGTATGGTTAGTGATTCAGTGCATTTGATCAGCTCATTAGTGCGATGAATTCAGGTTGTATGCTGAACAATTGGAACTTGTGGTAAACCTTGGTGCATTATGCAAAATTAACTTCGATTAGAAAATGCAAGTATGCTTTATCATTAGCCATTTCGGGCTGAGCATGTCTCTTCATTGTGATCACCAGAGTCCCAGAGCTGGTTGAAATATATTCCTCCTTGTATGATGTTTGACCAAGGAAAATTCCATGATCTATTTGAGTATCTCAACTGGATAAAGAACTTGGAATGTTCCTCCTCATGCTGCTCGCTTATTCCATAAGGCCATGCTAGTCTTTCGATTTGCATATGCAAAACACTCGGGGTATCCAGAAAAAAAGATCACAAGGGCACAAGGAAGATGATGTGTGATCTGTTTATTGGTATTAGTTGTGAACTGATTATTTGATTTAATTTGCTGTATAATTAGTTAAACTTCAATGATAAAGCTCCCTGTCCACCCAGCATATAAAACCTAAAAAGCAGAGATGTTTGTGTTCCATTAAGTGGCATGTTCTGCTCTTGTTCTCGCATACAGTAGAGAGATCTTGCAAAGTGGATCAGGCGGTTTTCTTGCATATAATTGTAACCCTATAAATGTTATTTTGCAAAGAAAAATCAAATGGCACGTATGCTATGATTTTGCAAAGAAAGACCAATAGCAAAATAGCAGTGTGAACATAATCCATAGAAAATAGAAATGCACGAAACGTTTTACAGGAAACTCATACATGCATTGAACTAGCCATAACACTGATTTTCAAGAAACTGAATTCCACAGAAGTCTCCTCTGCATTCTTATTTCAGAGGCACTATCAGCAGTCTCCTCTGCATTCTTATTTCTGAGGCTCTATCAGCAGCCTCCTCTGCATTCTTATTTCAGTGGCACTATCCGCAATCACCTTGCATTATCTATGCTGCCTAATGAATTATTGTGAATGCTCAAGACTGCCTGCTCAATTTTTCTCCTGCGTAAAATTACTAAGCTCCAACCTAAGCTTGCTGCAGAAAAAAAAAAGGTCAAGACATTTCGTACAGAAATTGAAAAGGCTCTGATCCGTATGAAATTCATGGTAAATTCTTCTTCTTCTTCTTCTTTTGAGTAAAAATAATTATGGTAAATTCTTGAGAATTGAGATGTTAATTGCTGCTCCTCTCGAAACGGGCTCTGCGAGAATATAGCCGGCCGGACTGACCTGGAACGACTGGGCCGATCAGAAAGCAATTTCCTTTTCTCTCCGTCCAATTTTTCCTTTTTTTAAAAAGGGAAAGTTTCAGATCGCACGGAGGCATTATCTCTCTCCCTCGCTTTCCTTTCTTTTCCCCTGGTCCAAGGCTCCAAGCTTTGCCTTGCATTGTCTTCTTTCCCTCCACGGCAGGAGCTCGCCTTTCTTGTCAAGAAAACGCCCGCCTATAAACTCAAACGAGCCCACCCCTCCTCGTCGCCGTAGCAGCATCTTCTCTTAGCCGTCTCGCCTCTACAGAGATCAAGCAAAGCAAGCCCGTTCGTCGAGATCAAGCAAGCTCGTTCGTCGCCGCCAGGAGGATTTGTGATGGAGAAGGACAGCGCACTGAAGCCGGCGGCGGAGGAGCTGCAGGCCGTCGCACCGGAGACGACGTTGAAGATGGAGGAGGCGCCAGCGACGACATCAGGGACCCAGCCGACGTGGGCACAAGCACAGTGGGCCAGCATCAAGAGCAAGGCCCGTGAAGCAAGAGAGTACGCCCGGGACGCAAGAGAGTACGCCGTCACCAGGACCCGCCAGACATTCTCCATGTTCGGGGAGGCGGCCAAGGCCGAGTCCGCCGACAAGGGAGGAGGAGCTTCCAAGGATGAATCCTCGTCCCCACAGTAGGATCGATCGGGGAGCTAGCTATTGAGTACATATGCATGCGCAAACCAAGTGTGAATTCCTGTGAAGTTGAGGGTTTTTTGAGTGGTTTTAGACTTTCGTCTCCAGTTGATGAGATAGTTTGCCATGCACGATGCAGTCCAATATGTTGTGTGTCATGGTGGGTAGTTTTGAGTTAATTACAAAGTATAGTATTTTCTGAGATATGTAATCGGTTCTATATTTAATCCGTCTGCTGTGCTTTGATGCCTTTATTTGGTTGAGCATTTGATTAAATTTTTAGGACGTTTCTTGGTTAATTGAATTAGAAAAACATATCATACAAAGGCAATGGTTTTTTTAGGAATTAAAACATATCATACAAAGACAACTCTACTGCACATATATTGCATGTACGCACTTTGGAAACGACTAATTTTGTAGTCAACTTGCATATATCCATGCCTTTTGTTAACTAAGTTGGTAAGCTTCACATATAATTAAGTGATGATTTAACAAATTATTCAAAACCTTATTAAAACATATGTACTAAATTAAAGCATTAGTTGCATTGGTGTGTGGACGCCTGACTTCGCCCAGCAGAGTTCGAATCCTGATTCAGATCTTTCCGACTTTATTGTTTTAGCTGGTGGAGAAAATAATCAGACATAAATAAAACACAACACGGTGCAGTGGACTATAAAGGAAATGCTGACTAAACCAATTTTTACCGAAACATGATCATCAATCCAAAAAATACAAGGCAAAACGCATTCAAAATAACTTTACGCCAGGTGAGAACAAAACCTAGGCAGCGAGGACATGACGAGACCTGAACAATTTTAAACAGTCTGTAAGGCGTTCGTTGGTTCTCTTTCTTTTTGTCAAAACATAGACAACAATTGTTTAAATGCATACACACTACCCATGCTACGTTCAATTCGATCACATTGTGCTTGTTCGTATTGCGTTCGGCAGCACACGCCAGGTTTTTGAACTGCACGACGCACCTCATCTGAGGTTGAGGAACGGCTTCATTTTACGGGGCAGTTTTTTTTTTTCACGGGACGGCTTTTTTTGGGTTACCTAATCTCCTTCTTGCTCCACGGTCAAAAACAAAGTCGTACTTATCCCTCGCTCTTTCTTCTTCCCTAATCCAAACGTGAACAACTCCTTGTCTTTCCCTCCACGCCCGCTGCTCCAGCGTCTTTCTTCTCAAGAAAAGATTCCGAATCCAAACCTGAACACGTCCTTGTGACCTTGTCTTTCCCTCCACGCCCGTTGCTTGAGCGTCTTTCTTCTCAAGAAAAGATCACCCTATAAGTTCAGACGACTCAACCCCTCGTCGCCATCATCGCAGCAACAAAGCCAACAGCAACATCTCTTCCTTCTTCCTTAGTTCGATTCGATTCGATTTGATCTCTCTCTTCCTTCGCCTTCTGGGTGCTTGTTCGTGATGGAGGGCAAGGTAGCAGAGGGCACGCAGCTGAGCGCGCTGCCGCCGGCCATCGCGGTGCCGTCCATGCACGAGGAGCAGCTCCTGATGGAGGAGGCGATCGCGCCCATGGAGCAGCAGCGGGGCTGGACGCGGGGGACGGCGCTGGCGTGGATGCAGTGGGCCAGCATCAAGACCAAGGCCCGCGCCGCCGGCGAGTACGCCGTCCTCAGGACCCGCCAGGGCATCACCATGTTCGGGGAGCCCAAGCTCGGGCCATTGGTCAAGGCGGCCGCAGGCAACGAGGAGACGCAGTAGATCGATCGATCGAGGTGGTGTTCTTCATCCACGAGACCACGAAGCAGCGAACAAGTGTGAATTCTCTTGTCAGTAGCTTAGGTTTCGGCATGGTTGCGTCTTCACAGTTGATGAGCTAGCTAGTCGTGCAGTTCGGTCATGGTTTACTCTGTTTTTTACTAGATGGGCATGGTTTACTTTTAGCAGAACAGTTCAGTTAATTTTCCTGAAAGGTTAAAAAAGTTTTATTTTTTCTCTATATGCCTTGGTGCTGTGATTCTTTTCCCACTATTTTATATTGCCCTGACTGATTGAATCTCGGAAACCATCAGATATCTTTAATTCCATGCGGACTCTCACGAGAAGATTATTGGAAATTTTGGAATAGAAGTAGCATCTTGTTTCCTTATCACAAAAAGTTTATTTGCTTACAGGGTTTCTGCAGCAGAACCCAAGCAAAACACAGTAACATAGATCGAAAAATTCTCGCCCTCAACAATCTCCCCAAACTTTAAAAACCTGTAAAATTCCACTTTAGTTTGTTAAACCCTAAGAATCCAAAATTGTATAATCCAGCTTATTGGAGTGGAATAAACTAGGAAACCTGATTATATAAACTGGCTTATAAGCTAAGGGTGTTTGTTGACCTCGTGAGTTTATATAAAACTAAAAAAGCTGGATTTTAAGCTTCATTCTAGACGCCTGGATTTTTCAGTAACGCAGAATGACAACTTTGTACATCGCTGTAACAGAGGCAAATAAGACGGGAAAGTTCAGACTGCAGCAACGTCGCTTTGTCCATCGACACAAATCGACTGTCGATGTCATATGTACAGATTCATAGTGATACATGCAAACAATCTGAGATCATTTTGAAATCGATGTGATTTCAGAGTGTTCATAGTTTATCAGAAATTAGATACATCACTGAACTGAGGAACAAAGAATGAATAGCCACATGACAGTGGCCAGATCAGCTTATGCAAATCTACATCGACATGTGGGGTGGCCCTTCACCCCCAACAATTTCTAACTCCTACACTAACTTATTAGCACATTGTTAACAAAGGAACATACGCTAAAGCCTACCAGCTGTCAGGTGGTTAAATATGTGAGGTGCTACAACAATCATTGGACCAACACAAGCTTCTGGAGATTTGCCCCCAGGCACGACCAGTTACTCGAAAACTGAATCCATCAATAATGATTAAACTTCTTTCTATGGCGACTGTAGTCAGAGACATATCTAAAAGTCTGCCCACAGCTAGGTGCCGAGCACTTATAAGGCCGCTCTCCCGTGTGCACCCTGAGATGTTCTGTCTGAGCCCACAGCCACTTGAAACTCATTTCACAACCATCCCAGGGGCACTTGAATGGCCTTATCTCACTGTGGACACACTGATGACGCTTCAAGTACTTGTGGGAACTGAAACGCTTGCCACATGACTCATCAGTGCAAATATTGCGCCTGTGGGCATTAAGCTCGGCTTTAGTCTCAAATGTCATGTCACAAAGATCAATATCACACTGAAATGGTCCTGCTATTGTCCTCTTACTCTTTTTACCAGCTGGAACTTCCGTAGTTTCAACTACAGCAGGTTTAGTCCTTGGCCTCAAGCTCTCACAGGGGGAGCGGACAAAACTCCCAAGACTTTGTGAGCTATCAGTATTTGACTGAGAATTCCTTTTTCTTTTGTGTTTGCGTCTGACATAGCATATGATACCTGTTCTATTTGAGTGCCCAATGCTTCTAGACACCAGATCAGATAAATGAAAGTCACTGGGCCGATCAGCTTGCTGATCATCTTTTGTTGCTCCTGAACCTGTCCCAGCCTCTACAACTTTGCCTTCTGTAACTTCATCTGCACAGTGGTCATTGCTGGCCAGTGTCATTAATGTCAAGGAAGCTTTGCCAACCTCATCTTTCCCAGGAGGATCTGTTCCATTGGACTCTTCAGCCAGAGCTCCAAGTAAAATATCAAACAAATTTGATCCAGTGTGGGCAGATTTGCCATCATGTCCAGGGATTGCAACCATTGAAGCAACTTGAGTGTCCTCTAAAATGAGGTTATCTATATGTGGAGATCCGTGCTTAGAAGAATCGTTGCTCTTGGGTTCAATGGCCTTGACAACACAATGGTGGCTATTGATCTGCAGCTTGTCATTCATCAAATCATGCGGTACCAACAGGGGCTGAGCTGAACCAGGAACACCAGCAGAGCCAAGATAGCTGCATTGTATATCAACATTACAGGTCGTCTCATCACGGCTTGTGTTTTGCTTCACAACAGCACCCAAATCATGAGTCTCTGATTGATTGACCATTGCAGATTCATCAATTTTTATTACAGTATCAGAACAGTTGGATGTCTTAGCACAGCCCTCCTCATATTCAAGGTTTGCTGACACAGTGCCCCCATGCTTTTCTGCTGAAATAGGCGAATCTTCCTCGAGACACGTATCAACTGATGTCCTGTTAGAATTATTGCAGAGTCCCATCTCCTGATCTTGTTGAATTTGCAAACATTCATCTCTGGACTGTAAAGTGAAATCCTGAGATTCTAAGTACTCATCATTGCTTATACAGTTCATGCTTCCTTCCACAGAGGTACTTTCATCATTAAGGAACTGTCGAACAGAAAAGGTTGTTGAACTAGTCAACCCGGTTGATTGCGCACATCCTTGAACTGGTGATGTGGCAAGTGGAGCTGAATCCTGGGAATCTGATGAACAAACAGAGTCATTGCGTGTGCTAACACTAACTGGACCCTCACAAACTTGGTGCTTCATAGGATATTCAGCAACGGCGATAGGAATATTAATGTAATTCTCCTCAGAACCTGAGGGATCATTGCCTCTATCATCAGAATCATGCTGCCCACTCGGTTGCATGGGGCCATTTTGTTGTAAACACCGTTGCCTACTGTCATCCTCACAAACATTTCCATCAGTACCTATCTCTTTCTTCACTTCAGGCTTGGCCTCCCCAGCAATTGCTGTGACACTAGAGCTGGAGATAATACCAATAACTTTGTATGGCGTCCGTGCTTTTCTGCAGAGCCACTTGAGATTAGGAACAACTGAAACAGATGAAGGGTTGGAAAACAGACCCCAAACTGACAAAGGGGATTGTTCCTGATTTCCTGGTGTTTCTTTCCTAAGCTTGGCACAATATTTCAGGTTTAGACCCATCTGTGATGTCCAGTCTCTTCCATCCTCCTCATGCCCCTCATCATCAATTGAAATGTTGATTAGATGTAAATCAGATTTGGATGCATTTGCAAGGGGAATGTCTGTACAGTCAAACTGAAACTCAATTTCCTCAGCTATTGATATTGCAAGCGCTTTTAATTTGATATAATCTGAAAAAGTGAAATACAAAACAGTATTGATCAGTGAAAACCTCAGGGGATATGAAAAGTGAAGAAAGATGAGCATATTTGCTTTAAATCAGTGAAAAGTGAAGAAAGTGATGGCTTGGATATAAGTTCACGGCGTGGATTTAATAGCCTGGTCGTGCTAGGGGCATGGACCATTTGGAGGACAAGAAATGATGTTGTGTTTAATAGAGCTGCGCCCAGGGTCGATAGAGCCCTCCGTCTCGCAAGGGAGGAGGCCGAGAGTTGGATTCTTGCTGGGGCAAAAGGGCTGAATACTGTGGTCGCTGCAAGGCTCCCGTCTAATCATTGGAGTGGCAGCCCGGTTGGTCGTGGCTCTAGTGTTTTAGGCGCGGGTGTCCCTGCAGTTGCCTCTGTTGGGGTGATGCGTGTTGTGTGTGTTGGTGTGTGTTTGTGTGGGTGTGTTGTTCTCGGCTATTTTAGCCAAACTCTCCTCTTAATGCAATGATATGCAGCTCTCCTGCATATTCGAGAAAAAAAATCATGATTTGGAACAGCGAGTTCAATTCTATTTTCAGGTATGCCCCAATTAAGATTATCAAAATGCATCTGTAAAAGACACCTTTTTGCTTGCAAATATGTAAAGAGCAAATGAGCATCTCATTTCAGATTGGGACCACAGTGTCCAATCTGCCAATCCTATGAGCTAGCCATAATTAGAGAGAATAATCATCTTTAAAGGAAAGATGAGATATTTTTATAACAACATCCATAAATTGTGCTTGCAGAAGAAACTGTGCCATTAAATGAAACTTCAAAAAGATTTAATGCTCTGTTGGCTCATTTTCTCTAAACAGATCATTAAATGAGGTTATCTTATTGCTCCAAATCATAAAACACAAAGTTAACACACTTCAGCGTTACATGGATATAATCGTGTAAACCTAGTGATTAAATTAACAGGTAAAATAGTTATTTTGAGGCAAACAAAGGTAAGATGGATGATAATTATTAGATACAATAACATAGGCAATCTCCCACTTAAATACATGCAAAGGGATACAACATAGTCCATAGAGTTCAGCTGCTTAATAATTAATGATTTCTCATCAAGTATGAAGTATCACAAGTTCACAACAGCAATCACCAGCAGTCAGAGAGTATGAAAACAAAACAAGGTATCCTACCTGAATGGCAAATAACGAGGGCATGGGCACCGCCTTTGCCCTCAAGCAATTCTTCGATCTCAAGGGCATGCTGCAAGCAAAAGATTCTGGGCCGTGCAAAGATAGAACTTGTATTCCATTTAACAGTGCCATCACAACTTTCTACAGCTTGTTCATCAAAGTCACCTCTGCCCGTTTGTTTACTTACTTCCGGGCCAAGACTGTCCTTCGGTATAGTATTATCAGTTTTTTCCCTGTTACTGCATGAATGAAGAGTATTTTCCCTTCTGCAAGACTGTAGACTATTACTGCATTGCACAGGTCCAGCAGGTTCATTCTCTGTTAAACAAACATCTTTATGCGACTTGACATTCTGGTGGTCAATGTTAGCCTGCTCCGCAGAAGTAGCCAGACATGGTTGCTCCACAGAACAAGGTCTATTGGGAACAAAGGAACATCCTGATACATATGCAGAAGCATTTGTCAATGTTCCATAAGAATCTTCATAAACAAGAAACAATACACAAATAAATGGAATATAGTAAACTCTAGCGATGAATAAAAAAGCACATCTGGACAGAATGTTATAGTCGCATCAGAAAAAGATCAAATTCTTATCAAGTAACAGGGGTCAGTTAACTCTTTGTGTTTATAATGCATATAGTAATACAAGAATGCCATTGTTAATGAGCTTCAGAAAAGAAACGGTATAAACCATTTACGGAAAATGGCGTATTCTTATTGTTGACAAACAACGCCTGCAGATCACACCATTCTTTCATATCCGTTAGTTGCAGTCAGAGACCCCCAACTTATCCAAAATCATTTCATGATAAGGTGGACAGAGAATCGACTATCATGATTACACATCATGTTCAAAAGCAATTTCCTAGGCCCATTCCAACAGGATGCTCAGAGGTGGGTGGAGAAAAAGCTGCACTTCGCACTCTTGCGCTCAAACTTTCTGCTCTTGCAAGAATTCACCACGCTTGTCTCAACTTTGATAGGTTAATCCAATCAGTTCATCGATAATCAGCAAATAGTTTATATTACGGTTGCTAAAAAATGAAACAGTTCTCTCCCAAGTCCCAACGTAACTTTTTTAGCTCTAACTCTGCCACAATTAAACAAACACCCTCAAGAAAAATTTACGATGTGTGATGGAAAAATTGTATTTATCAATGAGATTCCACTACAGTAGATGATAAAAAAAATGCATGAATAGATAAGATTTCAGCTTTAGATCCAATATGTAGCAAAAAAATTTTACAAAAGCTTGGAAGCTAAGAAAGTCATACCAAAATTGCCACCATCAGGACAGCATGGAAGTACATTTGAACAATTCCCTTTTTCAGAACTCGTGTTGCATCTTTCCCTATGAACAAGGGAAATCCTTTCCAATGCTTCTCTGGAAGGTTGCAGAATTGCCATGAATGGATAGCCAAGGATTCCACAAGCAACACAGGTCAACGAACCAGAATCAATGCTCAAATCGAAAGGCAGGTCATCCTCGTCATCTGTCTCAGCATCGGGCTTTTCCACAGAAGCAGATGAAGCATCAGATAATTTGCTATTTGCAGGCATGCATTGAGTTTGTGTCTCAATCATACATGCACTGCCATCAGATAAGCTGCTATCTTTGTGGTCGCGTTTGCTAGATTCAATTCTGCAACCATCCTCAGATTTCTTCTCAGGAGCTCTTGAGACAGAAGAGGAGTTTAGAGCAGTAGAAGATGGTAACAAGTCAGGCTCCCAGAGCACAACATTATCAATTGATTTCTTATTCAAGAAAGAACACAATAGCTTGTTTTCACTAATCATGTCCTGCAAGAATTCCTGTTTGACCAGCAGTTCCCTTTCTTCTTTTCTTCGATCTCTCAGCCGAGACGTTCGAATTCCAGACAACACGCTGGGCGTTCTGAAATTAAAATGAACCACTAGATTCAAAGTCCAGAAATAGTGAGCATTTGGTGCCATCATGGTTGTAATATGGCCACCAAAAGGTCAGGTAAGCATCATTAAATCCATCAACAGATTGAGAATCAAGTTGTCAAGTTAAATTTTTAGCGGACAGATAATGGGCCTTTCTTACTTATACTACAAATTCTGATAAAGAAGGATGTTGGGACAGCAACCGATAAATGCTTGATAAAAGAGTAGAGGTAGGCAAGAAACACCATTGAAATAGTGAGCACAGCATTTTTAAGGATCACTGAAGATGCTATTACCACTAACTTTCAAGACATTTTCACTTGAATACATATCAATACAAAATTATCGGGCTATATTCTTCTGAAGAAACTTTCTTCTATTCCACCATGAATTACCTTTTAACCATTTAATCCTGCCATGGCACAAGCAAATGCATGCTATTTCTACACTGACAACATATATAAGAAATTTATTATGCATCTTCTCATTACATGATAGAACTGTCAGTGCAATCTTCAACTACTCTGTCTCAACTCTCATGCACTATACTATCCAACCAGACTGTTATCTGTTATCCAATTTTTCAATTCCTATAAAGACATGTAGAAGCATCAATGCCAGATTTCAAGGGAGTCTTAGCGACACCAACTTCAGAGCGTGCTCAAATCTAAGGGAAGCTAGCAATTACAGTTGCTTAACTGTTTCTTAGTTGTCATATGTTTTCCTCCTACTTCACAGATCTTCAATAAATTTGTTGTTAACCGAAGCAAATATTAAAATTAATCTTGTTCGATACACAATTAAATAGGTCATCATAAGACACTCCATTCATATTTTTTTTCTGAATCTAATCAATACTTTAAATTGAATCATATTGCAGCAATGCTCTTGATGCAATCAACTAGATGAACTCTGGTTTCATGCTGCATTGCAGCCCTAGGACATACATAATACATCCCAATCCCAGCAACTAGCTGCACCAGGACCAGTCACCATGTCAAGAATGAAGAAAGTTAATATTTTGTTATACTCCCTCCATTCCAAATTATATGTCACCTAGCTTTGTCCTAAGTCAACTTTTCTAACTTCGACCAAACATCTACAGAATAAATTAGTTTCATTAAAACTAACATGAAATATTCATGGTGCTGTAGATATCTTTCTATGTTAGGGAAATTTTGGCTTAGGACAAAGCTGAAGTGAACTTGAGTGAATATTATACTATGGGTAGAGCCAACAAAAAGCAGTATTGCCGTTAGAAACAAATAGAGCTAAAACAAAAGCTTACCTGGTTATGAAAGAAACTGCTAGCAAGTACAGCAGCTGTTGATGAGAGAGCATTGGGAGATAATTCATTACAGCCCTTCGAACTGCAGCCTCTTTTGCAAATTTTAACCATTGGGGAGTCGCAAAGTTGGCAGCTTCTCCACAGTTAAATCCTACATCAGTGTGAAAAATATATTAACAGCTGCTAACTCAATGAAAAAAAAAGAAACTAAGGCATGTCTGAAAACCAGAAGATGCTGCTGCAAACATGTAGCTAGTCAGTTTCTAAATTGTTCCAATGGGCAATAAATCACCTTTCTTCTAGTAGAACAAAATAAAATAATTATCAACATAGATCGTTTAGTCTGGTATATAATTGAAACCCTCAAGTGGAAAGGATAAAAATCATTAGGACAAACCATGAACGTAAACAAAGATACACCAAGCCATTAATCATTTGAAACGATAAAGCATTAAATCCACAATTGCACATGGGCATTATTCTGTTAACAGGGAAAACAAGGAAATCAATGTGATCCAATTTCAGTGAAGAGAAGTCGAGTATTATCAAATTAATACATTAGCACTTGAGCATTCCAAGTTTTTGTCATGCAAATTATGAGGGGAACACTGATCTGTTCTGGCGCAGCAAATCATGTACAACCTTCACATAGGCAAATGGCAAAGCAATAGCCTAGACCCATGAAGCCACAAGCATTATGTTCTCTAAATAGAACCATGTGCTGCCCGTATTATAAATGTAAAATTACACAGTAAAGCTCGAACAGACATAGTCACAAAAATAACATGTCATGAGTTCAATAGTATAACAAACCGTGGCTAAACCCAATGTGGTAGGCCCTGGGGAATGTCACAACAAACTCTCCAGGATACTGTACTAATCTGAAAGATTACATGTCAGCACACAAACTCAATAAGAATCTGGTGTAAAACATCATATACATTTGACAAAATGAAACATTGGCCATTTCAGAGCTTGTACCTACAGCACGGCACACCGCGTGCTACAAGAACATCTGGGGACATCAATGTTGTTTTCTCCCCAAGCACTGCCAGTGATGCTGCATGGAAACAAACAGAATTTATGGCACATGGTAGACAGTAACTGTAAAATACAGCATAGAGGCATTTGAAACGACGAATACCAAGGCGGTCAGGGTTTCCTCCATATCCATGCACACGAATAACTTCCTCTAGCTCTGAGGCTCGGTCCCCAGGGACTGCATACCACGTCTTGGGTGCGCCGGTGTGGAGGAAGTTGAGACTGTGCAACTCATGATCTTCGACATGCCATGCAAACCAACTAAACAGCATCCCAATGTACACCATTGGAGAGGTAACTCCAGGAACATCATCCGGCATGAATCGTGTGATTGACCCAGGAGCCCGTGCAATAGCTTGGAGGTTCCATGGGCTTCCTGACAGCCTCCAGCCAGAACCTTTCTCCCCCTCTTCCACCTGATCACCCTCTCGTCTCCGCTTCTTCCGCCGCCGGGACTGCGGCGGGGCGGCGAAGCCAGACCCTGGAACGTCGTTCGCATACTCAATATAGATAGGACGGTCCGCTGATGCCTTCCAAAAGAGGGATTCGACCTCTAGTGGAGTTGGCTCGCGAATTCCGGCGAGGTGGATCTTGGAGAAGGCGCGGGACTTGGCCTCGAACTGCTCGAGCGTGTACTGCTCGCCGCTCTGCCACACCTGCTTGAGCACCTGCGGCGGCGGGCGCCCACGTCTTGGGGTGCCGAGCTCCTGGTGGCGGGTGGTGAACACGGCGGCGGATTCCGGCCGCGAGGGAGCAGTGCTGGATGAGGAGCCGGGGATGGTGGGATTGGCGGCGTCGGAGGAGGAGGAGGAGGAGGTGAGGGAGCGGTTGAGGTGAGCGAAAACGAAGCGGCGGGAGGGGCGCTGGTAGGGCGGGATGACCTTGCAGATGCCGTAGGCGGCCGCCTCGCGCTCGACCCGGGAGAGGAAGGCGATGGGGTCGGCGAACTCCGACTCCGTGGGGCGGTACTCCGGGGCGCGCGGGAGGCCTCGGAGCCACGCCGGCACAGGGGGTTCCCCGGGGCCGCCCGTCGCCACCGCCGGCGGCGGCGACATCGGCGAGGCGAGGCGCGGGCGCTAGGGTTTTGCGGGCCGGCGACGGGGAGCGGAGGGGAGGAGCATTTGGGGGGTGGGGTTTGAGGGAGGAGGGGATGGGACGGAACTGTGGGCGTGGGGATTGCCTGCGGAGACGGTGGGGTGGGGGCGTGGGAATTGTGTGGGGGACGCTGTTGCTTTGCTCAGTGTGGACTCGAGTTTGTGGGCGGTTACCCGGCACGGAGGCGCGGTCGTCGGCACGTGGGCGCGCGTCCTACTGCTCAATGCGTGCTCTCTCTCTCTCTGCCTCCTGCCTGCGCTGCATGAGAGCGAGAGGCGGTTGCTCGGTTCTGTACTCGTAACCTCGTAGGACTTCTCTGATCGCTCGCCAACCGTTGTCTGAGACGACAAAAAACAACCGTCTCACTTTTGCCGCGCCGGTCCGGTTCAACCCACTCCCAGTTATCTGTTTCCCGCCGTACCTTTCGGTGCAAATATTTCAATTTGATTCTTATGTAACCGATGCCAATCAAAACTGTCACCGACACCTTCTCACTTGAGCTAGAAAAAGGGTTTCGAGTCTTTATCATGTCACAGCAGAACTAAAACCTGTCCTAAAGTTTAAACTTTAGGCAAGCATTTTTTTTAACAAAAAATCTTAGCTTTGGCTAAACTTCAACACACACTCGTTAGCATTTTTGTTTGGATTAACTAATGTTAAAGTTTAGTATTTAAAATATTAGTGTGTCTAGAGTTTACCTGAAAAAATATAAATGTGTAAAGAGGAGCAAGCAATATCCAAGACCAAATTTTTTAGCATGTCGCAGCCTCGCAGGCCTGACACGAGGAAACGCATGCCGAGCATGGTCCTACCCAGACAAAACGATACTGATCTCATCTAGTATCTTAATTTTCATAGTATCCCGATACTACAGAAACGTTCCACACAATTCTACATGAAATTTCATAGTATCCCGATACTACGATACCACATAATAATTGATATAAATAATTTTTTAAGTAATTTAATGGCGATAAAATATTATTTAAGATAAGATGCATTGAATATAATGTCAATTAGAGCACTTAAGTTTGCATACAGTCAATTTAATTAATCAAAATAGACATTATTCGCTTCAATCTATATAATATATTGCAAATCTTATATAAAATATGTATTATGCACAATCTGATAGTATCCCGATACTACGATACGATTTTATGATCCGATACTAACAACTTGATGCCGAGTTGCCGACATGCCCGCCGTCCTCACGTGGCTCATAGAATTTGCCAGTTACTGTGCGTAACTTTTTTATTTTTTGAGAGGGTGGGCTTGCTTTCTTCTTTGAGCACGGGTCACATTGGGCCAGCATAAGTGGGCCGGAAAACTGGGCCGTCAGAAGCGACATCGACCAGTCGGTTTCAGCATGGCCCACACATTTGTTGCGAAAATCTTAATCCAGCTAGCACTGGCAGCATCAGTAACTCAGATGTACTCGCTGGAACGTACCCGACACTGATGTTCCGGAACAAGTATAAGGTAGGCCCACACATCAGCCTCTAACTCTCTACATTCGTTCGTCGACATAATTTCTACAGACAGCAACAATTATTGGGACATTTAGTTAATCCCTTAATTCTAATAATTCCTCTCTCTCTCTCCTTCGCCTCGTCGATTCGATCCCCAAGCTTCTCTCCGCACCTGTCAGGCTGTCACCTCCGGCACCTCCCGCTTCGCGCGCGAACGCATCTCCCTCCTCACTAATCCCCATGACCTCGCCGTTCTGAATCCGGGCACCGCCATGCAGCACCGCTCGCCGGAGGCGGCGTCGGCCTCCGCTTCCCCGACGGCTGCGGCGGCCATGGCGCCGGGCCTCGGCGGGGTGGAGCCGGCCGTGACGCTCGACCAGGTCCCGCGCTGGAGCGACCCCGACCAGCGCGTCTCCTCGCTGCCCCCCACCGCCGCCGGATCCGAGACCCCTCCCTCGTCCTTCCTCTCCTTCTCTGACCCGCTCACCGGCGACGACGCGGCCGCGGGGCCCGGGGGCCGCGGCGCGTCGCGGTTCCCCGTCGATCACGAGATCAACTCGAAGATCTACCTCTGGCGAGGCCACCCGTGGAACCTCGAGGTCGACGCCGTGGTCAACTCCACCAACGAGGTCGGAATTCTCTCCGCGGCTGGTCTCTCTAGCTCTGCATGCTGCAATTGGGATTCTGATTGCCGGTGGTTCTGTGGTTGTACAGAACTTGGACGAAGCTCATAGCAGCCCTGGGCTTCACGCTGCTGCAGGGCCAGGGCTCGCCGAGGAGTGCGCCACCTTGGTAATGTTTGGTTTCGGGTTGCTGATTTTGATTTCTAACTTGTAAATGGAAACTGTAAGGTCCTGTCGTTTGTGAATGGTCTGCAGGGTGGCTGCCGCACTGGGATGGCTAAGATGACCAATGCTTATGATTTGCCTGCCAGGTATGTGGTTTGATTTTATTCTATTGGGAACTGGTGCTTAAGAGGTTGCAGCGGAGTAAATTATTAGTAGCATTCGCCAATAACATGTCTGTTTGAAATTTTTGGATATTATAACTTCATAAGAGCAGCAAGCCTCTTGAAATGTTATTTGGCATGCTTAATAGAAGTCTCTTAGGTGATACTGGATTAGCCTGACTATTTTAACTCGTTTGGATTATAAATTATGGCCCTCATGTAATGATTTACCAATAGAAATCATATGTGCTATGGCGATGTCTACTCTTGAATTCACATAGATGACACCCCAGTCACAGATAGAGGGAAATTTACTGATTAATTTTTTCCCCAACTTTGGCCAGTATCTTGGTGGAAAAATAACTGTTTGCGTGCAATGCACATTCTATTGGGTGTGTGGTGATTATTAGGAGCCAAACGAGCAGTGTTAGCGCTATAACTTAGGTGGGGTGATGGTAACGTTTATTTTGTTATTGAGTGCATCAGAATATAGGGTGTGAATCAATAGGATCCACTGTATGATACTGATTAGATGAATTTGATTGGCCTACATACACTAAAGATATGCTATTCTTGGTTGTATATACCCAGCTGTATTCATAGCAGGTTACTGACTAGTCTAAACTCTTACCAAATTGATTTTTGTGAACTTTGTGAATTATTTGTTTTAAACATATATATCAGAGCAGAACTTACCTGATATGGTTCTAACTTTAAATGCTCTTTTGCAATGCTCAAAAGTTCTTTATCTGCCTATGTAGGAAGGTCATCCACACTGTGGGCCCTAAATATGCTGTGAAGTATCACACAGCTGCAGAGAATGCGCTTAGCCACTGCTACAGGTCTTGTTTGGAACTACTCATTGAGAATGGCCTCGAAAGGTATTCTCAAACAAAATGCTATTTATAAAGTTTAACATTTGAGTGCTTACAGAATTTTGTTTAGGTACCATTTTCTAATGCTAGGTTTCACATTGAATGTCATGCACATTTGTCAAGTAATTTATTCTGCCTTTTCATGTGGTTAGCATTGCAACTGGCTGCATATACACGGAAGCCAAGAATTACCCTCGTGAACCAGCTGCTCACGTGGCCATAAGTGAGTTCACTGATTGATATTTGAGTTCACATTGAACAGTTATTTAATACAGTGATTAACCTTCTCCATGCCTATTTTTTCTTGTTCTAATTCCCATCTTTTGTTTGAGGTTGAGCAGGAACTGTGAGACGTTTTCTGGAGAAGCAAAAGGACAAAATAACCGCTATTGTGTTTTGTACTACATCGGCATCTGACACGGAGATATATAAGAGGTTCTTTAACCCGAAGTCCACTAAAAATTAGTTGTTTGTGAAAATTTTCCTTTGTTGGTTGACAAAATAATGTTTGATTCCTCAGATTGCTGCCGCTATATTTCCCTCGGGACAAGCACGAAGAAGAGATAGCTGCATTGAAACTTCCTGCTGATGTTGGGGATGAGAATGGCGAGACAGTAATAGATGAGAGGAAAATAAGAATAAAACCCTTGCCCGCTGGGGCAGCAGATAGCAAAATGCCAATCCCTGCACTTGCAGATATCCCTCTTCCTGATTCTGGATTAACACGTAGAAGGTGAGGTTACAAATACACTTGTTTTCTTGGTTCCATGACTGACATAAAATACCTGAAAAGATACTCTATGTGTTTAGTGGTTGTTTATTGAAATTTCTTAATTTTATCTGGTTTATCTTGACAGGAATTCTTTTAAATTGGACTCATATTTGGATCCAGCTTTTATGTCTATTATTAAAGATCCTGATCTCCGACGCAAGGAACAGTGGGAAAAATCTGCTCAGGCTAACAAGGGGCTTAACTTGGCTAACTTGCTTGGGTTTGGTGATCTTGGCAGTCCACCATTATCCGCCGCTGAAGAATATTCCCTTCATTCACGATACCTTGCTAAAGCAAATTCAATGAATCTTTCAGATATTGCTGAAATGAAAATTATGTATGCAAACTTATCCAGTTCTTATGTCCTTTTGTGGATTCTCTTTAGCTTGCATTATTTTACCTTTCTGGCACTAATAGATCTCTATCCATCGTCTTTTCCATATTATCATTGTTGCCTATGTTTTGATTGTATTTGTCAACTACAGTTACCGTGGAGGAGTTGATAGTGAAGGGCGTCCTGTTATGGTTGTTATTGGTGCTCACTTTCTTCTTCGCTGCTTGGATCTTGAACGGTTTGTTCTATATGTAGTAAAGGTGATTTATTCTGAACTCTAATTGAACACTTGAAAATTGAAATGTCTTAAAGTGTATCAATTGTATTTCTCTCTGCCAAGCCAATGTGTGAAACCTTGAAAGTGCCCTCAGTCATCAGCTATGACTTTGTGACCTTGCATTTCTCAGTTATGGCATTCCAACATGTATGAGTTGTACAGCTTGCCCAGCCATTTTTTCTGTTATCTCAGCATACATGAATATTATTATATTTCTTAATTGACAAAAGGTTTGTTGCAATTTCTATGTGGCATTTCTATAATAGTGAATTGTGCAAAGATTTTAAATTTTAAACAAGTTATCTTATCATTGAGTATTGCTGTTTCTAGTTGAATAGTACATAGTACATTTCTTAGTTTATTTGTAATGGGGCTGACAGCCAAATATTGATGTTTCTACATTAAAATTACCGATATCCAGAAGGTAAACTAGAACTTTTAATGCTTCTATGTTAAAATTGCCAATACCCAGGAGTTATGTTGAAGTATAAGTGAATTGCCCACCTTTCCTCATCAGCTTAAGCTTTTGGGTTGAACTAGTTGGTGTATGCAACTCAATATGGTATCAAAGTCAGAGGTCTCGAGTTCGAATCCTGGTGGGCGCAATTAAATAAAATAATTGCAGCCGACTCCTAATTTCCACGTTTGAGGCCTGGGGGAGCCTACACGTGAGGGGGAGTGTTGAAGTATAAGTGAATTGCCCACCTTTCCCTATCAGCTTAAGCTTTTGGGTTGAATTGGTTGGTGCATGCAACTCAATAAGTTAAACTTGAATTTTCGATGTACGCATATTAAAACTTCTGTTTCAAATAAATTGCTGTTTCTTTGTCCATGAGTTGGCATGGAGTTTTGAGTGTTTAACGAGCGCGAATGTAATAAAAAATTAATACCAACCGTCGAGTCAGCATGTAATTGTATAATGTAATGGCAACAGTTCTCCTGTGTGTTAGGGGGAAAAAAAAAGGATATGCTGGCTGCTGTGCAGCAAACTATTTTCTACAGCCCGTCCATCTTCAGGAGTTAATATGTAATACCATTATTGATTTTGATTAATAGGTTTATTAAGGTGTCATATTTGTCAGAAAGTTACAAAAGATCAACAAGATAATGTATTTAGGGATATGTGCAACTTAACCAAGTGGGGATAATGTATTTAGAACTAACAAAAGTTGTGCAAGCATCATACTGCATAATCCTTATCATGCACTTTGAAAATAATTCCGCTAATTTCTCATTAAAACCCCTGCTATCTACTTTCTGTTGCCTTGCTGCATAGTATTCTTTATCGGTTTGGCTCATTTGAGCAGTTAGTTCTGACAGCTTCATTGTATCCCATTTTTTGTAGGAGTTTGAACCCTTGATTCAAAAGCCTTACTCAATTGTCTATTTCCACTCTGCAGCTTCCTTACAACCGTAAGTGTTGGATAAATATGCTGAGATGGAAATTACATCCTGTCTTAACCCCAGTACATGAAACTGACTTTTTCAATTGATTTATAGACAGCCTGATTTAGGATTCATGAAGCGGTTGCAACAGATACTAGGCCGGAAGCATCAAAAGAATCTTCATGTCAGTATCTTATTTTACCTCAGCATATGGTTCTAATTTTCTGTTTGGAATTTGAATTCTTGATAACACCAATCTTGGCAGGCTATATATGTACTTCACCCAACACTGGGATTGAGAACAGCTGTTTTGGCGATGCAGCTTTTTGTTGACGGAGAGGTACTTGTGGAGTTGTGTGCAGTCAAAATCCTGTTTGATTCTTTGACATGTTCCCTGCTTGAAATCTCTCTAACTCTTTTTTTTCTGTTTCAATTAGGTCTGGAAGAAAGTTGTATATGTCGACAGACTTGTGCAGCTGTTCAGATATGTACCACGTGAACAGCTAACTATCCCTGATTTTGTCTTTCAGTAAGCAATCTATACTTTTTTTTGAACCGATAAGCAATCTATACTTATTAGCTCATTTAGGGACCTGTTGGTTAAACTAGACTTCATCTCAAATAATCAATCCCTGCAGGCATGATCTTGAAGTGAATGGTGGAAAGGGCATAATTGTGGACCCAAGAACGAAACATGTCTACCAGAGACCATCTGCTTGATCGGTCATGAACTTGCAATGAGTGTTCATGGTACCACCCTGTACAACCTACCTGTGTAGAAGAGTTCCCTTCTAGATCTGAGCATTCTGTATGTAGTTGAGTTCATATTGTTTCTCTGTGTTATTCCTTTTCCTTATAGGGAGGCGTAATTAATAATTATATATCTTATTAATTATTCTGTATAAACAAATAAAGACTGTACCCAACTGTCTATTAAGTTCTAGAGCTGGGCATACTCCTTGTGAACTCTGAAATTTTGGCAGGTTCATACATTAAGAAATAAGGTGATAGTTTGTTCTATGTAAATGAAATTAATCAGTATATCAGATGTTTTGCTAGTGAAGACTGATATGTTTTCCTGTTGCAAACTATAGTGTGAAGAGAAGGAAGAAAGTCATGTTTGTTTTACTTTCTGGTTAAGTGCATGAGGTGGTAAGACAAAATTTGCTCGACTGATACAGTCAACTGCCCATAAACTAACAATGTCAACTCATTTAAAACCAATATAATTGAAAATTGAGATAAAATTTTCTCGACTGATACAGAAGTCAGCTGCCGATAAACTAAAAATGTCAACTCATTTAAAATCAGTATGATGGACTACTGATATACAAAACTCGAACTTACATACTACAATTGGAATCGTTGGGTATGATGGTTGATAGATTGGCGAAGTGACATGTCTGACGCTGCTTCACGGCATTGACAATTGCTTTCAATGTTGTGTGCGGTGATGCAGGGTGATGCAGAGGCAGGAATGAAATTCTATTTTCTAAAAAAATGACAATTGCTTTCAGTGCAGAGGCAGGAATGAAAATCTATTTTCTAAAAAATTGACAATTGCTTTCAGTGCAGAGGCAGGAATGAAAATCTATTTTTTAAAAAATTGACAATTGCTTTCAGTTTCGAGCGGTGTATCACAGTGTTCTGCTAACTGCGGCAATGGAACTCTTGCCATCCTTCCCAGGATTGGTATTTTGTAGAGGCCCGCAGGATGAATTTTACACAGCTGAGTTTATTCAAAACGTCATTCTTGGTGTCAAAGAATATCAAAAGAGGAGGAGAAATATTCTCCAAATTTGCAAGAGATAAGGACTGCAGCATATCATCCGTCAGCAAGGTACGGCAGGAGTAGATTGCTACAGATTTAATTGAGCCACGTCACCTGTTTAATTATAGATGATCAACGCTGCGACAGCGACCATGATCATATACAAGTATGCAAGTGAATGGCAAGTTTCGCATATTCGGATCTTGGCATAGTGTTGTCGCGTTGACAGCTAAAATTTGCAATAGGAAAAGAGGGTCTCTTAATTTAGTAGGATTTTCCGTATCTGGTAATGATCTAAGGCGTACTGTACAACGCCGCAATTAGTTCTGAATTGTGTGATTCGCCAGATTTATTGCAGCTCAAAACTGGAAGTCAATGGGTATTATAGCTGCGGGTGAAGATGTCAATCAGCCTCCGACTACTGCTGGCTTTCTACATTAACATCCTACAAAACGAAATGAATTATTATAACCAATTTCCAAAATTAGAAATGAATATATACACACAGTGTTCTCGAAATGATGAAAAAATGTAAGAGAGAGAAAAAATGTAAGAGATGTACACTATACTATATCAAATAAATATTACACGAAGAATTATGGAAAAAATGCTATTCCATTCACAATGCGTCCGAGTCGGAGTTTAGATTCTGACTTAGCATGGGCTCTTGTATTTTGGCCAATTATTCTTTCAATTGTGTTGATATGTAAATGATGTTAATATTGACGTTGTCGATTTTAAAATTTACCGGTCCATTCTCTCAAAAATATTTGTAAGGGTAGGATTTGTATGTATAAGTTCATACAGATGAGTTTACACTAAACGAAAAAAAGAAACGTTCTGAGATAATGCCCGCCAAATCCACTGTATCGGCTGCTTGGTGCCACCGGTTCCATAAGCTATTTTGAAAGTCAGATCTTCTAACACATTCAACATTTAAACTACTTCTAATACAAATGCAGATAAAATTAGCTGTAGCTCCCCAAGCAAAACATTTGACTTTCGAACACACCAATATTTTAGAAGCAACATGTCAACCTGTCAAGGACCAGTTCGGTAGTGTACGGAGCCATGCCATGCAGTGCAAGGATATTTTACACTTGGAACTAGCCAATGTGACATTGGCATCTACCAGCTCGTTGTCTGTACTCCTTTCCTTGTACCTTGGCTATATATATGCCTCACCGTCACCGATCAGGGAACTCACAACGCAGGCAAGTGCCAATAATATTCCTCTCTCTGTCTGCTCGAGGTAAGCTACATCTATCTTGCACCCACGTTCTCCTGCTGGCATATGCCTACTGACGAGCAAAGCGTCATAATCTTGCAGCTGTGGTAGCAGGACGAGTAGAGAAGAAGCGAAAGCTTGACACAATGGCGGGAGCTCAGCTCAACGTCTTGGCCACTCTCGACCAGGCCAAGACGCAATGGTACCATTTCATGGCGATCGTCATCGCCGGCATGGGGTTCTTCACCGATGCATACGATCTCTTCTGCATCGCGCTCGTCACCAAGCTACTGGGCCGCATCTACTACACCGACCCCACCCACAAGGACCCAGGCACCCTCCCGCCCAACGTGTCCGCCGCCGTGACCGGGGTCGCGCTCTGCGGCACGCTCGCCGGCCAGCTCTTCTTCGGCTGGCTCGGCGACAAGCTCGGCCGCAAGAGCGTCTACGGCTTCACCCTCATCCTCATGGTGCTCTGCTCCGTCGCGTCGGGGCTCTCGTTCGGGCACACGGCCAAGGGCGTCATCTCCACGCTCTGCTTCTTCCGCTTCTGGCTCGGCTTCGGCATCGGCGGCGACTACCCGCTCAGCGCCACCATCATGTCGGAGTACGCCAACAAGAAGACCCGCGGCGCCTTCATCGCCGCCGTGTTCGCCATGCAGGGCTTCGGCATCCTCTTCGGCACCATCGTCGCGATCGTCGTCTCGGCGTCGTTCCGGAACGCGTACCCTGCCCCGTCGTACGCCGTCAACCCGCAGGCGTCCCTCGTGCCGGAGGCTGACTACGTGTGGCGGATCATCCTCATGTTCGGCACCCTCCCGGCGGCGCTCACCTACTACTGGCGCATGAAGATGCCCGAGACGGCGCGGTACACGGCGCTCATCGCCCGCAACACCAAGCAGGCCGCGGCCGACATGGGCAAGGTGCTGCAGAAGGAGATCGAGGACGAGGACGAGGAGGTGCAGCGCCAGGTGGTCGCCGGCGACAACTGGGGCCTCTTCTCGTCGCAGTTCGTCCGGCACCACGGGCTCCACCTCCTGGCCACCACCAGCACGTGGTTCCTGCTCGACATTGCCTTCTACAGTCAGAACCTGTTCCAGAAGGACATCTTCACCAAGGTCGGGTGGATCCCGCCGGCGAAGACCATGAACGCCATCGAGGAGCTGTTCCGCATCTCTCGCGCGCAGGCGCTCATCGCGCTCTGCGGCACCATCCCGGGATACTGGTTCACCGTGGCCCTGATCGACATCATGGGCAGGTTCTGGATCCAGCTCATGGGCTTCCTCATGATGACCGTGTTCATGCTGGCGCTGGCGGTGCCGTACGAGCACTGGACGCATCCGGCGCACCACACCGGCTTCGTCGTGCTCTACGGGCTCACCTTCTTCTTCGCCAACTTCGGGCCCAACAGCACCACCTTCATCGTGCCGGCGGAGATCTTCCCGGCGAGGCTCCGGTCCACGTGCCACGGCATCTCCGCCGCGGCGGGCAAGGCCGGCGCCATCGTGGGCGCGTTCGGGTTCCTGTACGCGGCGCAGGACCACAAGAAGCCCGACGCCGGGTACAAGCCCGGCATCGGCATCCGCAACACGCTGTTCGTGCTCGCCGGCACCAACTTCCTGGGCATGGTCATGTCGCTGCTCGTGCCGGAGTCCAAGGGCAGGTCGCTCGAGGAGATCTCCAAGGAGAACGTCGACGACGACATCGCCGAGGCTCCGTCCAGAGTCTGAAACTTTGAACACTTTCTGCGTACGTGCATGGGTGATGCACGGATGATTTTGTCTGGATGATGACTACCGGTGTACTTGTGTGCTTTACATTATATTACCTTCGGAATTTATTGCGGTTTGTGTGTAATTTGAAAACATTTTTACGTAATTTCTCAATCGAGAATTTCTTTTGTGCTAGTGTTTGTCTCTGATTGACGAACATCTTCATCATCAGTAAATAAAAGTTGTGTTTCTGCATTCTCATGTGGACGAACTTTGCTGCTCGTATTCTTGTCCTGGCGTGGGCTGGAATGCAAATCTTCTTCCTACTCTAGACACGGCTCGAAGTCCATCACCATCTCCTCCCTTTGATCCCAACTCCAACCTCCTCCACTAGTCTTTGTTTGGATCCATTAGTACTAATATTTAATTAGATAACAGCTTTAACCGTATTGTATTTGGATCCACGTACTAATAGATAGTATGATAATTGGTTTTGAACAATTAACGTCTTCCAAGTAGCTATGGGCAAATTATTATCAGAGTGAAATGCTAATAATTAACAAGTTCTTTTGGATCCCAACATGCAAATTTTAACTGCTAACCATTAATGCATCCAAACAGTAAATATATTGAAAAACCTCCAAGCTCCTCGCATCCTTCTCCAAACACGCACAAACACGGCGGATTCAACGTGGCACATTATAGTGCGTTGCACATTGATGGTTAAAGTTGTGCTACTGTTGTTGTAGGTTGATATATGTTCGGTTTGATCCATCCAACTTCCTGTCAAGAAATGATGGTTAAAAATTAGAAGGTTTTGACATGCATGAATCCTAGAACCATTATATGACAATGTTCCTAAAAAGTATTGTATTAAAAAAGGTGTGTATTTGATGATGAATATAGGCATCTCAATTTTACGCAGGTAGTCTAGATAGTTGTTTGTACATTGTGTTGACGACTAAAATTGACACATATTAGTCGAATGGGCAAATTGGTCTGACCTATTGGATAAACCGGTCAGACCGGTTTCACTGTGCGCCCTGTCTAGCAATGCAAACCAGTCTGATTGGTTTACCAAATCGGTGAGACCGATTTTGGCTGGCCAAGTAGAGCTGGGAGTTCTTGAGTTTTACGACTTATATTTTGGTTTCCTTGAGGGGCAAGATCTTCCCAGCCTATAAATATAAAAGGCCACGACCGGTTGAGGGTCTATCCAATCGATCAACAACAATTTATCTTTTATTTCTACCTCTCAAACCCTAATCTTTTTTAACCCTTTATCAATCGATCAACAACACTTTATCTTTTATTTTTACCTCTCAAACCCTAATCTTTTCCAACCCTAAATCTNCCTTAATCCGGGAGCTCACGATTGTCCACCCCTCAAAAAGCAAAAATTAAAGACCCAAACCAGGGCAGAATCATCATGCCACGACACCTCGGAGGCCGCCCGACGAGTCTCCGATTCGCCCGAGGGGTTCTCCGCCTCCGAGGGGTCCCCGCGATTCGCCCGAGGGGTTCTCCGCCTCCGAGGGGTCCCCGCGATCCGCCCGAGAGGTTCTCCGCCTCCGAGTGGCTATCCGGTTCGCCCGAGGTGTTCTCCGCTCCCGAGTGGTCTCCAGCTCTTCGGGTAAAACTACCCGGCCACGTCCCGGCCCATCCTGCGCCGTACCCACTTGGTACTTGCCGCGTCAGAGCATGATGGGCGTCCGTCCTTCGCCACGACAGCCACAGTGACGCCCGTCACGTCCGAACAGGAGCGCTACAGCCCTGAGAGGAATGCATGCGCTACACCGGGCGCCCAAGTACAATTCCAGGCATCCACCGACGACACCTGGAACCCGAGCAGGACACCTGGAGCGCCCGAGGACCTCGAGCAAGTCAACCACGACCCGGAAACTACCCGGGAGCTTACCCGGGAAGGCATCGACTCCAACCACCCGGGATGTACGATCCCGGGTCCGGCGGAACGCCCACTCCGTCAACACCTGCTCCCGGTACGGCTCGGCGGACGGCGCTGGATGAAGCTCTCGGGGGCAGTAACTCCCTGTGTAATTTTCCCCTTTCTTGTCCCCCGCTCCCTTCTCCCCTTGAGGCTATAAAAGGGGACAAGGAGACATCAGTGGGGGACAATCCGAACACTAGTCGAACACTCGGTCATAGCACACACCACACGCTCATTCGCATCACTCAGGGACTTGGGACCCTCTCCCTCTCCCGACTAGTTTGTATACCCCTACTACAGACTTGGACTTGAGAACACCGGCACACACTGGACGTAGGGTATTACTCTCCGGAGGCCCGAACCAGTCTAAAACCCCCTGTCTCTCGAGTCACCATCCGGATCCTGACACGCGATCGTAGGTAATTTACTTGTCGGCGGTAGAGAACCCCGACACAAACCCTAATCTTTTTTAACCCTTTATCAATCGATCAACAACACTTTATCTTTTATTTTTACCTCTCAAACCCTAATCTTTTCCAACCCTAAATCTTTGTTCCTCCTTTGTCTTTACGACAGTCGAGGGTGTTCTAATTAAATAGCCTGTCGATCCTAAAACAATTCATGACGTGCTTGTCCTGACAGGGTCCCTCCCTCCCGAGCGCTTGTTGGTTTCTTGCCGGGCTCCCCAGCAAAAGCCGCGAAACCGGTTTAGCCTCTTTCAAAACCGATCAGACCGGTTTTCACAGGTTCACACGGAGATATCCATTCTCCGATTTGTACGTTCTAGTATATTCGGTGTTTTGACTGGATTTTTGCATCAACACATTAATTGCTTGTAAAACTTAAAGGGGTGTTTAATTCCGGTGAAAAATTTTGGTGAAAAATTTTGCAAAGAGAATCTTACCATTTAAGAGTACTAAATATAGACTAATAATAAAACTAATTATAGATCTCGCATGGAAATCGTGAGACGAATCTAATAATGGTAATTAATCCATGATTAGTAGATAATTAGTGGATGGTTACTGTAGCATCACTGTTGCAAATCATGGCCTAATTAGGCTCATTAGATTCGTCTTGCAAATTTACCCGGGGGTTATGGAATGGGTTTTGTCATTACCACACGTTTACTACTCCATGCATGTAAGATTCCCTTTGGTGAAAAATTTTGATGACTTGAACACCCCCAAGAAGTTCTAGAACCTGCAATAGTCGTGTCAGTGATGGTGGCGTGTTTAGCTCCTCACATCACGCATGCTGACATGCACCATGCACTTCATAAGAAACTTCCCCTAGCCTAGTCCCTCTCCAACAACAGATCAAAGGAAAGAGACCCGTATTGGCGGCTTCTAGTCCGAAATTTCAAACCCCGTTTCAACCACCAAAAGCGACAAGCCAGATCTGGTCCTGCAAACTGAAACCAAGAAACACACCAAGTGAATGGCAGGGCCCCTCTGCACTAGTGTTCATGAACTGAACTTGAGCCAAGTTCTAGGTCCTGGCTAGCACTGCTGCAGCCAGTTCAATCACAGAGCCAGGCAGCCAGCCACCCCACTCGAAGTGGAAGGGACAACAAAGTCAGCAATCTTGGCATGCATGCAGTGCAACTAAGGCCCTGTTTAGTTCGCTCGATTCGATCGAATTCGCGCTCTGTTTTACGCATTGAACAACGTGCTCTCTCTCTGCTTTTTCGATTCCCAATGCATTTTTCTACAGTGCATTCGATCGAATTCGCGCGAACTAAACAAGGCCTAATCTCCATTCCAATCCAAGGGGCTTGTTTAGTTGGGAGTTGGAAGTTTGCAAAATTTACTGTAGCAATTTTAAATCAAAGATTAGGAGAACCAAACATGATCTAATTATAAAACTAATTACACGGATGGATGGGAAATCGCGAGACGAATCTATTAAGCCTAATTAATCCGTCATTAGAGATTGTTTACTATAGCACGATGTTGTCTAATCATGGCCTAATTAGGCTCATTAGATTCGTCTCGCGAAGTTACCCTGGGGTTGTGGAATGGGTTTTGTCATTAACACACGTTTACTACTCCATGTAAGATTCCCTTTGATGAATAGTGAAAATTCAAAAAAGTTTGAAAAGTTGGTGTAACTAAACATGGCCCAAATCATCCTCTGAGATTTTGCTCATATTCGTGTACTAGCATCACCCGTACCGAAGATCCAATCTGCATCACTGCATGCCCAACATTTCCTCCCTGTTTTGTCTCAACGAACCTAATAGCAGGAAGCGACGTATTACCTGTTCGAATAATCCATCTCACCGATGCTTACCAGCTCGATCGCAATTTCGCTGACGAAGATGTGGCGATAAATTACGCCTTGCAAACGCGGGAAGCATGACGGCCGCGATCGAGCTGACTAGCGAGACGACTTGGTTTTGCAGTCGGCCCCCTCGTCTCCTCTGATCGCGACGATAAGGACGAATTCAATTCAAGCAGAGCTCTCGGAGCTGACTGACTGGGTGGCGATCCTCGTCGTCCGCGTCGATATATATGCCCAGACAGCTACTCCGGCTCCACGAGCAAGGCTAGTTGTATTGGAGACAGTGGCGAACAGCAGTTCTAGCTAGAAAGCTATCGAGTGAGCTGAGACGATCCGCCATGGCGGGGCCTCAGCTCAACGTGCTGTCCACGCTGGACCAGGCCAAGACGCAGTGGTACCACTTCACGGCGATCGTCATCGCCGGCATGGGCTTCTTCACCGACGCTTACGACCTCTTCTGCATCGCCCTCGTCACCAAGCTGCTGGGCCGCATCTACTATACCGACCCCTCCAAACCGGACCCGGGCACGCTGCCGCCCAACGTGTCGGCCGCCGTGACCGGGGTCGCGCTCTGCGGCACGCTCGCGGGGCAGCTCTTCTTCGGCTGGCTCGGCGACAAGCTCGGTCGCAAGAGCGTCTATGGCTTCACCCTCATCCTCATGGTCGTCTGCTCCGTCGCGTCGGGGCTCTCATTCGGGAACACGCCCAAGGGCGTCATCTCCACGCTCTGCTTCTTCCGCTTCTGGCTCGGCTTCGGCATCGGCGGCGACTACCCGCTCAGCGCCACCATCATGTCCGAGTACGCCAACAAGAAGACCCGCGGCGCCTTCATCGCCGCCGTGTTCGCCATGCAGGGCTTCGGCATCCTCTTCGGCGCCATCGTCGCGCTCGTCGTCTCGGCGGCGTTCCGGAACGCGTACCCGGCGCCGGCGTACGCCGTCAACCGCCAGGCTTCTCTCGTGCCGGAGGCCGACTACGTGTGGCGGATCATCCTCATGTTCGGCACCCTCCCGGCCGCGCTGACCTACTACTGGCGCATGAAGATGCCCGAGACGGCGCGGTACACGGCGCTGGTGGCGCGCAACGCCAAGCAGGCGGCGGCCGACATGTCCAGGGTGCTGCGCACGGAGATCGAGGAAAGCGCGGAGCGCGTCGAGAAGACGGTCCTCGCCGGCGAGGAGTGGGGCCTCTTCTCGTCGCAGTTCGTCCGGCGCCATGGGCTCCACCTCGTGGCCACCACCAGCACGTGGTTCCTGCTCGACATCGCCTTCTACAGCCAGAACCTGTTCCAGAAGGACATCTTCAGCAAGGTCGGGTGGATCCCGCCGGCGAGGACCATGAACGCCATCGAGGAGCTGTACCGCATCGCGCGCGCGCAGGCGCTCATCGCGCTCTGCGGCACCATCCCGGGCTACTGGTTCACCGTCGCCTTTATCGACATCGTCGGCAGGTTCTGGATCCAGATCATGGGGTTCGCCATGATGACCTTCTTCATGCTCGGCCTCGCCGTGCCGTACCACCACTGGACGACGCCCGGCCACCACACGGGGTTCATCGTCATGTACGGCTTCACCTTCTTCTTCGCAAACTTCGGGCCCAACAGCACCACCTTCATCGTCCCCGCCGAGATATACCCGGCGCGGCTGCGGTCCACCTGCCACGGCATCTCCGCCGCGGCAGGGAAAGCCGGCGCGATCATCGGCGCGTTCGGGTTCCTGTACGCGTCGCAGGACCCCAGAAGCCAGAGGCCGGGTACCCCCGGGGCATTGGCATCCGCAACGCGCTCTTCGTCCTCGCCGGCACCAATTTGTTGGGGACGATCATGACGCTGCTCGTGCCGGAGTCCAAGGGCAAGTCGCTCGAGGTGGTGTCACAGGAGATCGCAGACGAGGAGGAGACAGCGTAAAATCTGATGCCGCGCTCGCAGAAATGTTTGTAATGGAGCAGGTGACTGTATTTGTTACTAGCATAGTTTTAGTTACTTCGTGTAGTGTAGTGCTTGCTTGAGTGGTGTGCTCTCTGCAGAACCATGACGTAGCTGGAAAGCGCGTCCATGGCGTAGTAGATATATCCGTATATTAGTCTCAGCTCTCCACCCTGATGTGCGGAAGAAGACGCGTGTTCATGCAAGAATGAAGGTGCTTGAGAGGCTGTCGATTGTCATACCATCCGCTAGCTGCTGCAGTGTTGTGTGTTGATTCATTCAGGGGGTGTTTAGTTCAGCTCGTTTTGCAAAATTTTGCATAACGCAAGCTTCCTAATGCACTTTTCCCTCTCTATGGCACGCGACCCAATGCGTAAAAATACTATGCACAACAATATCTAAACACCCCCTCATTCGTTCGTTTGCTAGTCTATTCTGGTGATCTGGCTCTCTTGGCGTTCAGTCAAGTTTAGACTGCAAGTTGGTACTGATGATCAGGACACCAAACATAGATTGCAGGGACCATCCATGGCACACAGGTCTTGAATTTTCGGTCTCTGGCACCATCTCAAGATGTCAAGCACCACCAAGTCTTCCCACAGGTAGAAGTAGTTAGGCCGCAGAGAAGTTATCTGCAGCTGCAGAAGTGTCGAATAAACTGAAAGATGGGGAGGGGTTCCCATCTTGATTTGTCTCGGATTCTTATCCAGGTCCACAAATATTGGCGCTAGGCGCTAGCATGGCTTGATGACTAGATTTATGGTTTTCTTTATTCTAATAGGTACTAGAGATTTTCATTTGAAGAGATAGTTCATGTTATAACTCCAAATAGCTTCCATATGGTTGGGTTGGCAGGACTGTGTTAGCCGATCAATAGATCTCCTATAGACATCATCTGTTCAGTTTCCTTCCACAGCCAGAACCTGTTCCATGTTTAGTTTAAGTTTCCTAGCGTTTATTTTCTGCTTAACCTTGGTACTGAGCTGGACTTCTGTCATCTCATTGCTTTCGAGTAATGAGATCAGGGCATTCTTGCCTGTGATGGAAAAAAAAACTCCAAAATAGCTTATCCAAACTCCTCCAGGACTTCGAACAAAATCTTGTAATATGTTATGTCAACTCAAACGAAATGTATAAACCTTGAGAAACTAGTGCTCAAAGCTTCAAATAAACTAACAATTAAATTAAAAAAAATGAAAGGGCTCCAAAAAATTACGAAATTACTATAATAGATAAAATGATTAGAAATATTGTATTTTGTTTGTCTCGAGGGGAACTTAAACGGTAAGTGAATGTTAATGAAAGTGCTGCATTGTTTGAAAAGAGTAATACAAGTTCAAGGCCTGAGTATACAAGTTGAGAGTTTGCGGATGATGTCCATAAGTTAAGAACCCAGGATAATTCAGGGAATTCACTCAATTTTTTTACTGTAGCAGCAATGCAGATTCTTTACTGTAGTAGCAAGCCGAGACCATCTTGGTGCCGGCTCACAGCTTGTTTGGATCAGATCCACGCAGCTCCACTCCACCAACTCTATCATAGAGCAGACCCACCGTGGAGTTGCAAAATGTAGAGCACCTCTTGAGGAGCTTCACAAAAAAACGTGGAGTTGGCCTCCAGATTCACGTTTTTTGTGGAGCTGCAAAACGTGGAGCTAGTGGTGTTTGGTTTGGATTGTTGGAGCAAAACAGGCCCTAACCTACATTGTTTTGCTGGCCGCCTCGGCAACTGACATTTGAGCATGGCTACTTTGCTGCTTGCCAAAATCAGTTCATCACCTCAAAATTTAAAATAAATTCTGAAATCCAATACCAAAATCCTTTAAGCAAGCCTAGCTAAGCTAAAAAGGTCTTTTACCTTAACTCCTCCCAAGAAATTTGATGTATGCTACTGCTCCTAATAATCCCCAAAAGCCAAAAGAAACACGGTCGGACACATCTACTCCTACGTGATTTCCTGAAGGGCTACACCATCTGAAGTCCGGAAGGCTGCACGGCGTTGGCGCCGTTGCCGGGGGTTTCCTCGCCGTGGGCCTCGCCGGACATCTCCTCGAGCGACTTCCCTTTCGATTCCGGCAACAGGAAGGTGAAACAGAACCCGAGCAAGTTGCATGCGGCGAGCACAAACAGCGCGTTCCTGACGCCGAACCCTGGCTTGTACCCGGCGTCCACGTGCGCCTTGTCCTGCGACTGCGCCGCGTAGAGGAACCCGAAGGCTCCGATGATGGCGCCGGCCTTGCCGGCAGCAGCGGAGATGCCGTGGCAGGTGGACCGGAGCCGCGCCGGGAAGATCTCGGCCGGGACGATGAACGTCGTAGCATTCGGCCCGAAGTTGGCGAAGAAGAAGGTGAAGCCGTACATGACGGCGAAGCCGACGTGGTTGCCCGGCGTGGTCCAGTGGTGGTACGGGATGGCGAGGCCGAGCATGAAGACGGTCATCATCGCGAAGCCCAGGAGCTGGATGGCGAAGCGGCCGAGGCTGTCGATGAGGAAGACGGTGAACCAGTAGCCCGGCACGGTGCCGCAGAGCGCGATGAGCGTCTGCGCGCGGGAGATGCGGAACACCTCGTCGAGCGCGCTCATGGTGCGCGCCTTGGGGATCCAGTGGATGCTGGTGAAGATGTCCTTCTGGAACAGGTTCTGGCTGTAGTAGGCAATGTCCACCAGGAACCACGTGACGGCGGTGGCGAGGAGGTGGGAGCCGTGGCGCCGCGCGAACCGCGACGAGAAGAGGCCGTAGTCCCTGTCCCTGGTGATCTCGTCCAGCTTCTCGGCCTCCGCCTCGATCTCCACCTGCAGCACCTTGGACATGTCCGAGGCTGCCTGCTTGGCGTTCCTGGCGACCAGCGCGGTGTAGCGCGCCGTCTCGGGCATCTTCATCCGCCAGTAGTACGTCAGGATCGCCGGCGCGGCGCCGAGCATGAGGATGATGCGCCACACGTAGTCGGCCTGCGGCACGGTGGACGCCGCGGCATCAACCAGGTACGCCGGCGCCGGGAACGCCTTGCGGAACGCCGTGGAGATGGCGAGCGTGACGATGCCGCCGGCGAGGATGCCGAAGCCCTGCATGGCGAAGACGGCGGCGATGAACCCGCCGCGGGTCTTCTTGTTGGCGTACTCGGACATGATGGTGGCGCTGAGCGGGTAATCGCCGCCGATGCCGAAGCCGAGCCAGAAACGGAAGAAGCAGAGCGTGGCCATGACGGCGTCGGGCGTGCTCCCGAACGAGAGGCCGGAGGCGATGGAGCAGATCACCATGAGCAGCAGCGTCATGCCGTAGACGCTCTTCCTGCCGAGCTTGTCGCCGAGCCAGCCGAAGAAGAGCTGCCCCGCGAGCGTGCCGCAGAGCGCGACGCCATTGACCGCGGCGGCGACGTTGGGCGGCAGCGTGCCGGGGTCGGGCCTGGCGGGGTCGGTGTAGTAGATTCGGCCGAGCAGCTTGGTGACGAGGGAGATGCAGAAGAGGTCGTAGGCGTCGGTGAAGAAGCCCATCCCGGCGACGACGATCGCCGTGAAGTGGTACCACTGCGTCTTGGCGGCGTCGAGCGTGGTGAGCACCTGCAGCTGCTGCCTCGCCATGGCGCCGCGCGTGGTCTCGACGTGCTGCCGCCGCCGCCAAGCGCCTAACCGCCTCGCCGATTATAGATCGGCTAGAGCGCAGGGCGGAACCGAGAGGAGGAAAGAGTTTGTTACGCCGTGGAAACAGCTGTCAAAATGACGGCGCAGGTTGTTGCTCTCCATTTGCCTGGGGTGGGGTCCACTGACCTTTGACACGAGGGTTAGGCGGCGTTCCCGGATGGATCTCATCTTGGCCGTTCGTACGGTACTCGCGCGGAGCATCTGCTGGAATTTATAGGGAGCGCAAGTTCTTTTTGTGTGTGTATTTCAGAACTTGTGTCCATTTGGATCTTGAATGCCAACAACACTTGACCCCCGAGAAAACGCAAATTGCGAGGCGGTTACGGGATCCGATCTTTCAACGCCAGGGGTCCATTATCTACAGTTGACACGAGATCAGGCGTGTGATCTCATCTTGGTCGTTCGTACAGACTTTTTTTTAGCGAACTCCAATCTCTTTCCAGTTCATAATTGTAATCAACTCCTTCAAATTTTTGTATTCAGAACACTTGATGTTTCTGTCGCCTCGGCTGTTCGACAATCGCAATTCGGCCCCAAAGAACCCAAGTGGCCTGGGCAAAGGCCCATATCCCACGTGCTTCCCTCACGCAGCCCAACCCATCCGTACCCCTCTAAAAGGCCCATATCATACGTGTGCTAGAACTCCCCCGCCCACACCATCCGTGCGCGGCCCAACTCTACTTCCCCTCCCTGGTAGGGCCGGGCCCAGGCCGCGGCTCGCTGGCTGGTGGTTATCCCCGACCCGATCGCGCGCACGCGGCGGGAGTGGCCGCGACGAGACGGCATCGGCGGCGGACGGCGGCTATGGCGGCAATACGGGGCGGAGGGCTGGCGGTCTGGCCCGCTTTGCCATAAATGCGACGCTGACTGCTCCTCAGGCAGTCGGGGTCGGCAATACGTGAGCTCGATCTCTCCGCTGGTCTCCGTCCGCGCGTGAGGAAGCTCGCGCAGGGGCTTCCTCGCTCGCTCATCAATGGAGTGGAGAATCAACAGCGGTCCCATCAACCTTGACTATGGGCGACTGGTGGAGACGTCGAGTGAAAAAGGGATAGGGGGATCTTTGTGGTACAAAAGGGGCATTTGCCATTTTGTCGGTGGACGATGGTGACTGCTGTGGGTTAATTGAAAGCACATCAAGGTTGGTAAACCTGAAAATGTTCATGTTCTAGCCATCTAAGATCCAATAAAGTATAGCTAAAAATAATGTTATATATAGGTGTTGGCAAATTTTGAATTCTGTGAATTTTCATATGAATTTACCCCTTATTTTGGCTCAATGTACTCCACTCAGGTGGTCCAATCTACCCCTTATTTGAATTTGTCTTTTTCCATTTCTCTGTATAAGAATCATTAAGCTTTAAAATCCAATTCTGTTAGATGATAAAGGACATTATATACTAGTATATGTTAGAAAAATAGTTTAAGAGTACATTGAGCCAAAATTTTGGTTAAGGAAAAATGAAGTGGATTGCTTAGGGTAGTAAAATGGACTTTTCCGATAAAAAGTATAGTGAATCCATTGTAACCAACCCCGATTCTAGTTTGTGTGAAGTATCCAGTATTCCTTTGTAAACTATATTATTCTCTCTAAGATAGAAATATTTGACATTTTTTTGGCAGGATCAGATCAAACTTTCAAAACTTTAATTATCAATAACTTTTAGTACGTTTAGTTTTGGAAATATGAAAGTTGTCACACATGTAATATTCTCTTAAAATTTACTTTCACTGTCTCATCAATTGTAAGGTTTTTATAATGTCTAAAGACACACATTAAAATGTGCGACATGTGTAAAATGTCGGGTATGTTTTTAGCAGAGGGAGAAATATATATGTTTGGTCAACAACAATGAAAGTGTAGACTGAAAAAGAAGAAAGGGGTAATATGTTAGTTACTCGTCCTCTCTTAAATATATGACGTTTAGAACAAACAATTTTTTTACTTTTGAACTAATTACTTTGTCGTAAAATCGTGTTTAAGGACGTAGGTAGTATTACCAAACAACTTAATTTACGGACGTCCTGGACCGTTTGGTTCATATATCATGTGATAATAGCACAGTATAAAGATATTCTCTCTTTAATTTCCTTTTCACCTCCCCGGTTCAGGCTATAGGACCATCCAACTGAGAGCAGTACGTCCAAATATATTTCCAATAGTTTATGCGGCGTGGATGCCCCGCTGGCCCACAGCGCACATGCATCGTTGTGAAGATCTAGCTACACTACACAAGTGGCACAACATAGATAAATTATAAATAACAGTATAATAAACAAAAACAAAATATTCCGCGAAGTAACAAAACCTTAGATCTTAAAATAAGAATATTCCCTGTCATTTTCAATTCTCTCCTTATCCTTTTTTTTTATCGGGAAGAAGGGACCATACTCATTTAGCACGCTTTTCATGCACAAGAACCAGAATTCTCATAAGGAGGAACCAAATCTTGAGAATTTCAGAAACAGCTGGCTATATTTTCCAAGTAGACGGCAATTTAAAGTAGTCTAATTTGTATGACATATGCGTACACGGTGTATATTTCTTTCGGAGAAAATGACTATACGTGCATAATCACATCTTTATGTACTGTAAATACTGTACCGCAGCATTCTGTACTATGCAAATGCATGCATGCATCGCCTCGCCTACTAGCTACTTCCGTCTGACCGTCGTCATGCATGCTGGAACAATGACGTGTACGCTGTTCAGTGTACACGTGTGTCCATGCAAGTCATATGCACGGCTAGTTATGTCCATGCTGCACCAGCAGGCATCGAAAAGAACAGAGCAGGCTAGCTATGTATATATATTTAGTGGTGTATTACTAGTGCCCGGCCGGCCTTTAGTGGAAGCAGCAGCGATGATCTAGCAACGGCCAGCTGCAGTGATCTTAACTTTAGTAGTTCTTGTTGTACTCATCTGCGAGCATCTCCTCCAGGATGCTGTCGTCGAGGCACTCGAGCTCCACCTTCTCCGAGTCAGGGACCCGCCGGCCCCTGGCAGCTGTGGCCGGGGCCGATGTGGAGGCGGAGGAGGAGCGGCTGCCGCCGCTGCTCATGCTGGCAGCGGGGAAGTTGAGCACGGCCGCGGCGCCCTTCATGGCGAATGCGGCGCGGTCGTAGGCCCGCGCGGCCTCCTCGGCGGTGTCGAAAGTGCCGAGCCAGACGCGGGAGCCGCCGCGCTCCGGGTCCCGGATCTCCGCGGCGAACTTGCCCCACGGCCGCTTCCGCACGCCGCGGTACTTGCCCTCCTTCTTCTCATCCTCCATGCACGCACTAGCTCGATCGTAACAAGCTGATCTGATGACGAGTTGGCAGCTTGGTTCTGCTGGGCCTCAGCTCATCAGCTTGGACGCTTGGTCCTGCTGCTCTACTAGCTACTGCTCCNGAGTAGCGTGTGTGTCTCTATATGTATATATAGTAGCTGGATATTTATTACTACACCTCCGTATCGAAATATTTGTCACCATTGATTTTTTCTAAAACGTTTGACATTTCGTCTTATTCAAAAGTTTTAAGCAAATTAAGAAAATATAAGTCACACTTAAAAAATACATGTAATGATAAATTAAACCACAAACAAAATAAATGATATACACACAATATTTTAAATAAGACAAATGGTCAAAGTCACGATAAAAAGTCAATGGCAACAAATATTTCGATACGGAGGGAGTATGTGTTCCTATCCGGGCTGGGATATGATTGATCTGGTATATATCGTGCATGCAGGCAGAGATGCAGCTAGCAGGTATTTGTACACACGGCGGGCGCGCGGCATACGGTATTGCATGCATACCATATACCATATCCCGTGGTATACGCTTTCCGATCGATCCGCTTTGGGCCCATTCCCATTGGAACTGTTTCAGCTGGAATGGATAAGTTTATTTATATTAACAATGATCACTTGGATAATTTTTGGTATAATCCAGGTGCAAACGAACGGCCCTCTGCACGGATCGATCCGGCGGCCAGCAATTAAGCAACTGCATATATGTAGTTAAAGATTCTTCATTCTCCGAAGGGAAATGGTAAGCGCCGTCATTTGATCCGGCCCGATTGGCGACAGTTAAAATAAAATGCATGATGGCGGCGTCTCGCTATCGACGGACACATCGCCTACCAATGAAAGAAAAAAAAGTGCCGGTTAAATCTTGAAATAAATTCAGAAAAATGAGATACTCATGCTGAATCGAAGACTTGAACTCGGGTGGACAGATTTCAACATAAGAAACCTAACCAACTAAGCTACATTTAATTTCACCATAGTGTGCAAGTTGGAAGGAAGCAGTTGAAGGTGGAGGTCGCTGCGCGGTGGAATCTCGCTCACGTGGGTTGCACACGGTCTGATAGCGGACTAATGCGAGAAAAAGCTAGCTGCATGCTGATTTTCACCGCGCCGGCCAACTCGATGGACAGCTAGCCAGTACTTTTTGGGGTGTTTAAATTTGGTGAATCGGTGAAAAGTGGTGAAAAATTTTGTACCGAGAAGGATGTCCTATAAGAGAAGACACGGTTGTTAGTGTGAAAACTTTTTGTGACTTTTTGATAATTTTTGAGAATTAAACAAGCCCTTTATGCTGCTGCCGCGGCCTCCCAGTCGTCAGCTCGTTTGTACGTGTGCCGCTAGCTCACCACATGACTGCCCAGTATCGGTCGAGCTGACCAACAACGTACACCACCAGTTTTGGAGCTGCCGCCGTGTGCGTGCGCCAGACCATACGCCGCGCAGGCAGCACCCGTGGATATGTATATCCAGTGTTAGTGTTGTGCCTTCCTCTGCTTCGTTCCGAGAAAGCCTGCATCTATACGACGCTTACATCAAAAAGTTTGGACACACTGTACGCAGACGGACATATGGTACTCACCGTTGGTTGTTGACTTTCTAATGCACATTTGACCATTTATTTTATTCAAAAAATTAGTACAAATAAACACAAATATGAGTCACACTTTAAGTAATTTTGATAATAAAACAAATATGAATGAGACTAATATAATTTATTAAATAAAACGAATGGTCAAATATATATTAAAAAATCATCAGTGAACTATAATTTGAAACAGAGGGAGCTTCATATGCCATTGAAGAAAGAAACAACGCGGGCCGGAAATAAGAATATATAGGATCGAGCTAGATAAGATTGTTGCTGGGTGCTGCCACAGAGCACAGACACTTGATGCTTATCGGAGGGCGATCCTGTGCCGTGCAGGCTGTCATGTATTGTCTGCTACCACATTCAGCGGCGTCGATCGCATGCATATGCGTGTCAGTTCCTGCATATATAATGTAAATCAGGTGTGCTTGCATGCTGCATGCCTTCATTCGCCACAAAAAGAAAAGAAAAGAAAACACACATACTCCATGTATGGCTACTGGACAGACGCGTCTGAGATTCCACATCTTTTTCTTTACCAAAAAGTCCACTATACATCCTCTAACAATCATAAGAGTCTGATTTTCAACCTTTTTCTACAAAACCAGACATCCTAGGCCATCCAACTATCCAAACCGTGCAAATTTGGCCCTTCGAGTGGTTTTGAGGGTGATTTTCTATTTTCAGAAAATTTTAAAAAATCTAGTTTAATTTAAATAATTCATAACTAATTCATTTTAAATAAAAAAATATGAAACCGACACCAAAAAAATTATAAAAATCTAACCTATATGTTAGTGCTCTATGGAGAATTATTTGGATCTTATAAACAAAAGCATAAGTAGAATCAATAAAATAGTAGAAACAAGAACAAATAAGATTCAACTAACTCCCAATGGAGCACCAACCTACAGGTTACATTTTTAGAATTTTTTTGGTATTAACTTTGTATTTTTATAATTTAAAATGAATTAGTCATGAAATTTTAAATTAAGCCAATATTTTTACATATTTCATAAAATAGAAAACCACCTTTGAAACCACTCAAAGGGCCAAATTTGCA
The DNA here is from genome assembly GCA_004135705.1 of Alloteropsis semialata. Taxonomy (NCBI): domain Eukaryota; kingdom Viridiplantae; phylum Streptophyta; class Magnoliopsida; order Poales; family Poaceae; genus Alloteropsis; species Alloteropsis semialata. Next base: position 72,772,683 of record CM014278.1, read on the forward strand.
TTGTTTCGATAGTTGAGTGGTCTATAATGTCTGGTTTTGTAGTGGAAGGTTGAAAATCAGACGTTTGTCATAGTTGAAGGTTGTAAAATAGACTTTTTCCTTTTCTTTAAGGTATAGTAAACACACGCATACTAGTCCTGAATGAATGAGCACACACCACTTGCAGCTATAAGTTTTATATCTAGAAAGGTTGATGTATTGCTACATATATGCATGCCTATGGTGTGCAGCATTGCCCGGTGAATGTATATATGTTAGTTTCATGCACGGTCTAAACGTGCCTTGGGAGTTGGGAGCTACTTTCTTCACGGTCCCTACAATACTCTTGTTGCACTCTATATATCTAGAGTGTAATTTTTCACAAACACTATATATGCTAAATTATAAAAAAAATATTGTAAACATAGTAGTCCTGCTCGATCATAGCCTACTTTGACCTGACCCGAGCCGCCAATAATAGCCTGATACCACCAGTAGTTCTGTCATAAGTCACTTTAGCCAAGTTTGCTTTATATAAACTTTGTTGAAATTAGATAGATTTGACTTAGACAACAAACTAACGTGACAGTAATTTTCAACAGAGGTCAGAGGGAATATATAAAGTTTGTTCTAAGTCTCTAAAAATATATAAAGTTTTTGCCCAATTTTATAGAGATGAGTACTTAACATTTACCACATCAAAGAAGTGAACTATATGAAAACATATATATTAATTTCATATTGGATCTAATGATTTCCCATTTGCTATCACGTACTGTTATTCTTTTTATATAAGTTTAACCAAACTTTGAATTGTCTGACTAAGGATAAACACATCATCCATTATTATATACTGTGGACGGATGAAGTAATTTGGACAGCTATGGATGAGCAGTCGCCCTGTCAATTTTATCCAGAAGCAAGAAAGTATAGAGAGAATAGAGAAGTGGGTTCAAACACTACGGGAAATCTCATCTTTGCCAAGTGCTAAGTTGTTTGCCGAGTGTAATTTTCGGGCACTCGGCAAACAAGTTATTTGCCGAGTGCACTTCAAAAAACACTCGGTAAAGATTTTCTTTGCCGAGTGCCAAAAAACACTCGGCAAACAATATCTTTGCCGAGTGTTTTTTTGACACTCGGCAAAGATAAATTCAAAACACATTTTAAAGTAGTAAATCAATTCAAATTAAAAAGTTTTGAACTACAAAGTTGTATAACTTCTCAAGATGTACAACTTTTAGTTTGGTCATTTCTTCATTCGACAAAAAGACAGTAACATTGTTCACAAAATTTATATCTCTCATATGGTTTCCTGAAACTAAAAGAGAGATATATAAGATTTGTGAACAATGTTACTACCACTATGTCGGATGAACAAATGACATACACAAAAGTTATAGATCTTCAGAAGTTATACAACTTTGTAGTTGAACTCTTTTAAATTTGAATTAATTTTGACAACGAAAAGTGTGTTTGTAGTTCTCAAAATTTGATTTTTGAGTTTTTTAAAATGACCCCGGATGAATAAACAGTCAAAATAAGAGTTGTAGATCACAATAAGTTATGAAACTTTGTAGTTGACAACTTTTTTTATTTGAAATCATTTTGTCAGCTAAAACTAAGTTTGAATGTTCTCAAATTTGAAATTTGAATTTTGTAAACGACCTCGGATGGAGAAACTACCAAAATAAAAATTGTAGGTTTCAAAAAATTATGAAACTTTGTAGTTGACAACTTTTTGACGGGTGGCGGTCAGTAGCCTTCCCACATTACTTTTTTTTGCTATTATTTTCGGATTTGTTTCTGGTCATAGGAAATAAACTTTGCCGAGTGTATTTTAGCACAGGGCAAAGGCTTTGCCGAGTGCCCGACAAAGGACACTCAGCAAAAAACTCTTTGCCGTAGTTTTCTGTGCCGTACGGGCTTCGCCGTGTGCGGCCCACGGCATTGCCTTGAGCCAAAAGGGCTTTGCCGAGTGCCCTAGGCACTCGGCAAAAAGCTGGTTTCCCATAGTAAAAGTTAGTAGAAAATTACTATCCGCAATCATAAAGGTTGGAGGGCAAGATGTTGAAATAGTCCTAGCTCCTGCGTATAGATAGCGCCGTTACGAATCAGCTAGTCTCAATATTCCTCTTACTAGCAATGGCGGATACGAATCAGCTAGCTAGTCTCTAATATTCTTCTTCGTAGAACGAATCACGTAGCCAAGTATTTGAAAAACTTAAGGGGGCCGGGCTCATGCATAGCCAGTCCTTTTGTACGTGTTGGTGGTAAACTTGTCGTCACCAACACCTAGCCATGGACAGTTTTAATTGGAGGGCAAGATGATGTGGAAATAGCTTGTCCTTCTGGCTACTGCGTATAGGTAGTGCCGGTACGAATCATCTAGTAGTCTCTAATATTCCTCTTACTGGTCATGGCGGATTTGTAGAACGAATCACACCACACGTAGCCAATCTTCCAAATACTTCAGGTGCCGGGCTCATGCATAGCCAGTCCTTTTGTACATGTTCATGTGCGAGGTTGGTAGCTTTAATGTGTTGGCGTGATCGTGTTTGCCACAAATTTTCACTTTATGAACGGAGCAAGTGAAGCTGTTGCCCAAGGGGATCTAGCTAGAGCAGCGGACCGATGCTGACATGCGCAAATGGACTAACGCCTGCACATGCATGGGTATATGATGAGAACCTTGCAATGCAAATGATGGGCATAGATCAGACCCGGCCGGGAACAAGTGGCTTGCTGATATTACCCGGCGACGGATCGCGAAGGTTCTTCAAGCATTCAGCACGACGTGTGGTTCGTGGAAACAGGAGGGGAAAGATGTCGCGGCAAGTTGCTGGCGACTGCCGGGTAAAGCAGACAGGGAGAGACACGGACGGCGGCCGGCTGTGGCGGCAATGATTTGGGCGAAAGCCGCGCCATCCGCCGTCGCCGTCTCGTCATCCGGCCGGCCCCGCGATCACCTGCCTAGGCGCGGCCCCGTTTTGGCATACCGAGCGTCGTATCCGTCGATCCGCTGCCAAGTCGGCGGCGGCCATGTGAAGCCCGGGTGGGCTGGTCGCGCGCGCCGGTAGCTGCCCCAGCAGCTCGCTTTGCTCTTGCCGAGGCGTGCACGCTCCTGTGCCATCCACGCCCGCGAGCGCACTGTGTAGGGCCGCGGCGCGACCACCTCGTCTCCCGCGGCCGCCGGAAAACGTGGCGCAGCGCGGCGCCAGAGCTGCGCGGCGGCAACAAAGATGGATGGATCATGGATGGTTGCGTGCGCCCTGTTCGGCTGGCTGGTTCAGAACCAGCAGTACTCCAGTCTCACATAAAATCAGCACCAGCCACCAGCCAGCTAGCAGTACTTTTCTCTCACAGAAAATCAGCACCAGCCACCAGCCAGAATCAGCACCAGCCAGCCGAACGGGGTGGACGGCGACGCCCGCGGGAGCTGACCGCCACATATTTCGGGGCTTCCTCTTGGACTTCAATTAATTTTAGCAAATTTAGCAATTAGCAACAGATCGAGTATCTCCTGATGGCGTCTCCGTACGTAGTCTATACTATACTGGGAGATCGATCGATCGGAAGCCGCGGTAGTCGTGGTCCCACGCGTGCGCATCACAACATGGCTACAGAGGGATCTCGTTGCTAGCTAGTGTGGCTCTCCAAGAGCAACAGAAATGGAATGGATACGCGGCTTATCGTCTGCCCTCTTGGCCAACCAGCGGATGGTAACACTTTGTCGCTGAATAATGCAGTCTTGACAGTGGCTAGAGACCGCATATACTCTTCGCTTTTGAAGAGGCGATCACATTATTTGTAAGGTGCTCTGCATCAAAATCATCACCGACTAATCCGACATATGTGGTTTAATGAAATTCAGATAGGGACTTTTCCACCCCTGGTGACTTCTAAAAAAAAAGAAGTGATTGTCGTGGTAACAGTAGTAATGAGGTGTCAAAGACATTTGATTTAGGACAAATCCAAAATAAGTAGCAATCTAGGATGGTGGCCGTAGTTAGTAGTGATCACACACATCTATTTCTACCGTGCATATATGTTAGGCTAATAATTAAATGCATGCAGTGAGACAAGAAAAATAATAATATATAACCAAACTTTGATATGGTTGACTAATTAAGGGTGTGTTTAGTTGGGCCGTGAGCTGTGAAAATGCTGCTGTGGGTTGTGAGCTGTGAAAAAGCTGCTGTAGGCTAAGAGCTTTGTGAAGGAGAGAAAGAAAAGAAAGAAACGAACCGGTATCTTCGTGACCAGTGACACGTGGATAATTTTTGCGAAACTTTGAAAGCCAAAAGCAAAGTGGAAGCAAGAGAAAGAGTGTTGTGAAATTTGTACTAGCCAAAAGCTATTTTTGGCTGTGGCTTTGGGTGACAGCTAATCTCTTTGGTTGATTTTTAGCTTTTCTAAAAGCAAAAGCAGGTTGAAAAGCCAAACCAAAGGGACCCTAAGTCACTCAACCTAAACGCAATATAAAAAGATCATGCATTTGCGACCAAAGGGAGTTATGTCTACTAGTGTATTTCAGATTAGTCAAGCACTCAAGCTTAAGAAGGTACACAGTACACTAAGCCTCTGCCTAGCTACGAAACTATGTCAACACTAAAGAAAAAGTTAGCATTATTATTGTGCTATAAAAACTTTCCGAGTTTGTTTCCATACTTCTGTCCCTTTTTTTATGAAACTATTTCGCTGTCTTTAGGCTGCCAAGTATATATGTCTCTACTACAGGGGCACACAAGGCGAGGTTGACACAAGCTGAACAACCCAACAACACTTCCCTGCAGCCTATGCATCCAGCCTCCGTTAAGATATACTGTTGCATCGTCGCAAAACAAATAAATAAATAAAAAGATATACTGTTGCAGTGTGGCCTGCTCTACCGAGAAATCCAAGTGTGCTAATCTGAATTCTGCAGCATGAGTTTGCCGTTTTGTTGCCATGCATATGGCCGGCGCTCCAAGAAGCCGATGTAAATGACGTGCTAGCCTAGACCAGGTGTGGTATGTGTGAATGACGATATTTGTTCAGGGGTATAGTATTCCTCTCTGAATTTTACTTCTGTTCCCGCGCTATTTAGCCCCGTATTTTTCGTCCGAAAACCAGCACGATCTCAAGCTAGATCGGGTCGGCGGCAATTTTATACTCGTAGTTCTTTTAAAAAGAGTTTTTTTCTTTAGAAAAAAAAGGGAAACTGGTATATTGTAGTTAACTTGTCACACATGCGTTGCAGCTCAGCTTTGGGCCGAGAAGCGTTAGCGACATGGACTTCAATGCCCAACTAGAGAGGTAGGGTTCCGGAGGGTGGCTGGGTAGGCGGGGCAAGATTAAACGCTGGAGGCCCATAATAAGCGAGAGCCCACTTGAATCCTGAAAAGGGCCCACATAAGTTTCTTTTTATTTATTTTAATTTTTCAAGAAGCTTCCTTCTTGTTAATTATGAAAATCAGTTATCCTCTTAATAAGTATATAATGACATCACATAAGCAGGTAGAACAGTGCGTGTCCTTTTGCATCCAATTATTGCTGAAATGAAATCATCGTATCTTTCAAATTGCCATCATGCATGGTGGGGGTTAATTAGGTACTAAACAAAGCAGCATCAGACCAATTCCATTATATATGCTTCCAAATGATATGCAGTTATGCACTACTAGCTAGGTATGCAACCGGTGTTGACTTTGGACAGTTAAAAAAGAGACAGATCCATATACGAAAAATATATAATATGCTAGTGTGAACAGAGGCAGGCAAACAGTGTATTGGACTGTATTAGGGCTTCCAGGAAACACAGCCGAAACCCTGTCGATCGATCTAGACAAAGCGTTAGTTCGACCGAGGGATATAAAAACCGGACCGCGGTTTCGAACTCATCATGCATATTGTTCATCTTTCATCATGCATATGGTTCGTCCCTTGGAACCACTTCATCAGTTAGTAAACAATGAGTTAGGCACGCAGCCGGGACGGTAGGTGCGTAACGATAGAAAATGGCGCTATGAACAAGCTCATCACACCGTCCCTTGCATTGTTAATCCTGCCCACCGGCTACACAGAACCTTAATCAAGCTGAGTATTCAGATTATCTATTCCGTGGCGACTTGCCTGGACTGTTTTTATGCCCAATTTGATCGCTCTGGTATAGCCTTTGGGGTTTCCTCCTAGTAGCATGATAATTAGCGAAAGGGCACAGAGCCGGACTGGCTAGCCCGAGTAGCGCTGGGCCTCCCGTGGAGGTCGTGGGTCGAATTCGTGGAAAAAAAAAACTCTCTCGTCTGTCCCACGCCAAAGCACATGGAAATAGAACCGGCCGGTCTCACAGGCAACGGTTCCCTGTGTAAGCGTGGGGCAGGGGTTCGGGGGTTTTCTCGACCTGTGTGAGAAGGTCTTCTTCTTAATACAATGCCTCGGGGTGGGTCTTCACCCCCGCAGGTCGAGTTTTTTTAGAGCATGATAATTGGGCTACACAAGTGAAGTAGTACTCCACTTGTGACGTGGTTACGGCATCTAAACCGCTGCAGATTTTCTAACGCGTGCGTTGCGTTATCAGTTTGGACTAGAGCTTCTGGCAGCCTACTGATCGGGACAGCTGCCGACCGCCGAGATGAACTCGGATATAGCCCTCGGTTTTACTTGGTCTACTCCGCTCTTCATCAGTCTCAGTCCATCGTGGCAAGCGGCAGCCAGATATGAGGTCGGCCGCGTAGAGCGTCGCGCTCTAGGAGGAGCCTGCACACGCGAGCGGCGAGCCGCGAGGATATACACCGGCGCGCCGCCGGCTGTGCGGGCGGTCGATGGAGACCGGGGGAGAGTCCATACGCGTTGGCGCGCACATGTTTTGCACAGCAGGGGCACCGGCGCGGCCGAGGAGTTGACCAGAACCCAGGCAGGAAGAGGCAGACAAACAACAAGGCAGCAGGGAAAGCCAACCCCACCAGACGCGCGTCCACACAGGAAAGGCACGGCACCGCGGCTGCTGAGGCGTCGCCGTCGCACGCCACCCGCGGGCACGTATAAAAGCGTTTCCTTCAATACTTGTTCGCCCCCGCCCCGCACCGCGACCTCAAGCCCCGCCCTCGCGTGCGTACCGGCGGTCATCTCTTTCGCGGGTTGGCGCGGCGCAGTTTTCTATTAACCGACGCCACCATCGCGCGCTAGCACTTGCACGGCACGGCCGGCCACCGGCTAGTACAGCCCGCCCTCCACCTGCAGCCTGCATCTCTCGCTCTCTCTCGCTTCCTTCCTTCCTTGGATCACTCGCCCCACGCTCTGCCCTCCCTCCCTCCTATATTTCTTTGCTCGGGTCTGTCTTGGCCAAGGCATTGACTTTGCCCGGGCAGGGCGCGCGCGCGTGTGGCGATGGACGCGGCGAGCATGGCGGCAGCGGCCGCGCCCATACTGCCGCCGGACGCGTCCCCGCCCCCCGACGCCGGGCAGGGCGCCGGTTTCCCGATCGCCATCGTCATCGCCATCGGCTTCATGGTCACCTCGCTCATCCTCATCAGCTACTACTTCCTCGTCGTCCGCTGCTGGCTCCGCGGCGGCGGGCCAGCTGGGTCCGGCCTGCTCCACCGCGCGCGCCGCGACGACCTGGTGGAGCGGGTGTCGGCGGTCTTCTTCACCGACTACGAGGCCTCCGAGCTGCCGGGGGGGCTCGACCCGGACGTCGTGGCCGCGCTCCCCGTCGTCAGGTACCGCCGCGCGCGCTCCGCGTCCGAGTGCGCCGTCTGCCTCGCCGAGTTCGCGCAAGGGGAGCGCCTCAAGCAGCTGCCCAGCTGCTCCCACGCCTTCCACATCGACTGCATCGACACCTGGCTACACCACAACGTCAGCTGCCCGCTCTGCCGCACCGTCGTCACGGGCGGCGTCATGCTCCCGCTCCCGCTCGCCCGCGACGACCAAGACGACCTGCAGCAGGCCGGCGACAGGCGCATAGGCGCCGCCGCCAGGATGGGATACGGCAGCTCCTGCAGGTTCCCGGCCAAGACCGGCGCCGCGCAGGAGCCCATCATCACGCGCTCCTTCTCCATGGACTGCTTCGCGGGCGGCCTCGGCCGGAAGCCGCACAAGGACGATCCTGCCGGCACCTCGGAGGCCGGCCCGAGCCGCGCCGCCGCCGCCGCCGCCGTCGGCAGTGGCAACAGCAGCGTTGTTGCCGCCGACCGCGGCGCCGGAGAGACGAGCGGGCGGTTCCGCCGGCTGCTATCGTCGTTCGGGCTCGGCCTGAGCTCGCGGAGCACGGTGCTGCCGATCCACCTCGACCCGTGACGGCGGCGGGTCCGTGTCGTCCACTCGTCGTTGCTCCATTAACCCGTTTCATTGATCATTCATTGAGTCGTGTCGTGTGCATGCAATGTACAGCAATAGCAGAGACTTTGGTTCGAATTTTTGGAAAAAACTTAGGTGCAGTCCGGCTGTAAACTCCATCGTTTGCATACCCTCCTCTGATTGGCGACACGTGGATATCCTCAGGATCGAACGTTCGCCTACACTCGCTCGCTTGGCTGTCGGCTCCCACCTCCCACTCCGATGCGACGGACGACCTCGGCTTGGCTCCACTACGCCGGCTCTCTTTCCATGCCGTTGCCCGGGCTTCAGCCCACAGCGCCTCCTTGGACCGCCCCACTGCCGTGATGCTGCCAATCGAGGTCCCCTCGCGTCCAGTGCTGCATAGTAACGAAGCGGCCGTGCTTGTGCCAATGGTCGTGCCTTCACGGCTGCCGACGCCCCCATTTGCCACTTAGGAACCGCCGCAGCGCTCCGTCGCCTGTGCCGATGTCTACCCCGGCGCCGGTGCCGATGTCTACCCCGCCGCCACCACCGTTTATTCTTCAGATGGTTTAGAAAAGAAAACGAAATCTTCATAAACCAAAGGTTCAGATAAATTGGAATGAATTGAAATTGAAAAAGATGTTATATGGATACAAATCCGATGACAACCATGTTCTTGCATTGATGGTCAAAGTATAAACCCGGTTGGCAGCAGGGTACGACAGCTGCACGTCGATGGCTGCGGGGACCTTGAGCACCTCGGCATTATCTGCAGCACGAGCGTCGGGGTGAACTATGTGCTGAAGACGCAAAGCCACGAGCGTCATGGCTAGCGCCGGCGCGCCGCGCAGGAAGCCGTCGCGCCTGTTGAGTTATGTTCCAAATTCACAGATAAAAGGCTAACTTCTGACGGAGCGTAGCGGAGGCCCATCGCCGGAGGCTTGGGCCGGAGCGTAGCGGACTTATGGGGTCCTTCTCGTAAGCCTTCTCTTGGTGGTGCATCTTATATACCCTGTGTTAGGGTTTCCACCAGGAGTTCGATCCATATTCTTGTAAGCCGCCGTCGTTGGCGTTGTAACCTGACTCTCGACATAGTGAAGTTCTTGCTGGCTGGCGCCCGTGGTTTTTCCCTTCCGCATTGGTTGGGTTTTCCACGTTAAATCTCGTGTCCCCTTTGCGGTTTGATTTACTTGTTCCATCGATTTCTTCGCCATCGTTTATAACAGCGCCGAGGAGCACGACGACGTTACACTGCAGCTTCCGACACTTCCTCAGTCCATGAGCTTCTCACCGTCGTTCGAACCTGCAATTCGTGACTCATATATAAGGCCACACGTCAACGGCACAGGCGAGAATGGCGCTCAAGGACGGCGCACTGCGGCCGTTCCCGGGCGACACCAACACACGGGCGTCAACGGCCGTGATGGCAGCTTCCGGCACAGGCGCGTCCATGGTTCCTAACTTCCTATGCAACGTCTTGGTGGATGAGATGGAGCGCGACGGCGCGCACCGTAGCGACGACAGTGGGTTCGAATGAAGCGCGCTGGGCGGCGCCGTCGAGAGAGAGAGCCGGCGCGTGGCGGAGCCAAGCCGGGGCTGTCCGTTGCTTCAGCACGTTGAAGCCGACAGCTGAGCGAGCGGGTTTAGCCGCGTAGGCGAGCGTTCGATCCGGAAGACATCCACGTGTTGCCGATCAGAGGAGGGTATGCACAGGATCAAGTTTACAGCCGGTCTGCACCTAAGTTTTTTCCGAATTTTTGGGATCACTAGCTAGTAGATTGTGTTCGTGGATGGCATTCCGTTCCGGTGATTGGTTCTTCCTTCCGCGTCCGGCGTCTTCCTGTTCGTACTTGATTCCGTGCTTGCCGCTGGTGCACCAAATGTCGTCGGATGACATGTCAACGAGTGCAAATTTGCCATTGCCATTTCGTCATCATTTCGTTCGTGATGATCGTTGACACTTATCCCAAGCCTTTTTTTTTTCTCTCCAATCGATTAAGCCAGGATATTTGAGATTAAACCGGGATATTTGTTTACCAGACTTCATCTGGTATCCACTACTTTCATGCGCCTAGCTAGACAGTCCAAAATTTGAACATGCCCGAGCTGGTTAGGGGGAGGTGGAGCTGCTGGGCAGAAGGATGATCACCGCCGGCTTAGAAGAACACCTGGGAGCTGGTAAGCGGGTCTAGTGCAGGGGCGAGCGCGGGCGAAGAGGCGGGACACCGGCGGCACGAGTTAGACCAACTCTAGCAGGGTCCATACTCAGGTCTCTATTCAAAAAGTAGGGACCGAGAGCACCAACGCTGAAGCTATTGCTGTGGAAAAGAGATGAAAACTATAGAGTATCCCGAGGAAGAACAAAGCGAATCTATTGTTCATTTTGTGATTGAACTGTTGACTAAAATCAGCTTGATTTTCACGGGTTTGTACTTACATTACCTCCCTAGCTTCAGCGAAAAACTGTTTTTTTTCCTTTCTTCCGAAAAAACAAAAAACAAACAAAAATATATGGTATTGCTTATTGGCATGCTTGTGTCATGCTGACACAAGCACGATCATGGCAATCCTTTATTCTGTTGCCACTTAATTTGTCGTCTTAACACAGACAATTTCTTTTTCGCGTGGCTTTAAAATTACGCGTGGACGGTGACGATGATAAGATCAAGGGGGGGCCGCGCAGGGGATCCTCCACTCGCTCACCCCGCTGGGCCGCGCAAGGCCCCGGGTCAATGTCGTGAGGTAGGTTATGCAACCCCACACATCAGCTCTTTTGTTCATCAAAGCAATTAAACTAGCAACGTCACTCATGGAAGCAAAAGAAAAGCCACTACTATTTGATTAGATGATCTTCTAACCACCCTACGCCATCGCCCCTGTCAAACAAATTTAAAAACCAGGTTTGGTTAACCAAAATGATCGAAAAATAAACTCTTTTTTCTTGACCACCAGAAGTAGTATATTTGATATGAGCCATGAGCTAGGGTGAGGCGAAAGATTTGTTTTATTTTTTTGCTTAAATTATCAGAGAGGATAGGGAATTATATATGCTGTGACCGGGGAACGGAACCTTCGTCCATACGCGAACCGACGAGTTGCGGGGGTTGACTACGGATGGCGCCACCATGGCCAACTTGCATCCACGCTGACGCCTCGTCTGCGCAGAGGCAGTGTAAACAAATGCAGGTTGCAAACACAGACAAGGGCAGCAGCGGCTCGATTACGATTCAGGAACAGATTAGTCTTGCTCTTGCGAAGCTAGTTGCAGCGTTGTCCCATGTGGATCTCCTCCGTCCGCTTGATCATTACCAGCAGCGTCGCGGGGTTGACTTGCATCTGGCGGGGGCCTTGTTCCGCGGCGACGAATAAGACGCACACATGATTGATACCGCTGCCTGCCTGCAATTCTGCATCGGACAAATCGGACGCGCGGTTCGGGAGCATGCGCTCTCTGCATCGCCGTTGACTTGCTCTCAAGGTGCACAGTGTGGCCGTGTGGAGGGGGCATGGCTTTGGCTTGCTGTTGACAGCAGCGCACCATGAGGGGGAACTTGGCCGCGCTACAGTGTAGCATCGTTGACGCCCATGTTCTTGAACACCAAAGCTTGCTGTTCTTTCCCCCTTCTTATACGCTACTCCTGGTAACGTAATTTGTCCAAATTTTAGAGGAACTAGCCCTGTTGGAATATGCAGAGACATTCGTACGATTTTTTGGACCAGGCCACGCGCGCGTGTTGTAATCGTAGCTCCGCCGCCAGAGGAACGCGTCCCTATATATATATATCCGGCCGACTGACCGTGATTTGCTTGTGCCCGCGCGATCCATCGACTTTGGGCAGGCAGTCGAGTCTCCATCGTGGTCGGTGTCGCGGGTCACGCCATTTCAACGAAGGAGACGCCGGTGCGGTGCACCGAGGGTTTGTCGAGCTAGGAAACGGGGCACGCGGGCAAAGCCATAACTGCTCGCTCGTCCAATGGCTAGTCCGGCACGAGCGCGCGCGTGACGGCGAAAGCAGGTCGGCGGCCACTTGTGGGCGTGGCGGGCCGTTACACGGCAGAGAAAGCCCACGCAGGCAGTACGCGGACGATGAGACGAACAACTTTTTAGAGGCATACTGATATCCGCTCGGCCCAGCACAATTAGCTCGGCCTCTATGCCTTTTTCGGCCCGCACGCGGTAACCACCCCCATAACCAGCAGCCGCGGCCCATTTGGGCGGGTGTTGTAGGACCCGGCCCACGGGAAGGTAGCCCAAGAGCGCCCTTTGGCAGCCATTTTGTTGGCCGGGCGGCCGCGTCCCGTCCCGTCCCATCCGCGCCGCCCGACTAATCGCCGTGGGCGGCAACATCCCCGCTGCTGCTGTTCCTACATGCTCCCGGCTCTACCACCACAGACTGACTGGTCACCAGCTGCACCGTCAAATCGCCGGTGAAAGCGGCCTCCTCCTCTGGGCTCCGGCCTGCCCTGCTCTCCTGGGAGCCCCCGAGCAGCCCCCCGCCCTGTGGCGCACTGTTGGGCTGTCGCGGCGATCCAACACGCAATCGCACGGACGGGTGGTGGTGGCCCCTTTTAACCGCCCGCCCCCAAGCAAAGCCCGACGGCCGCTAGCAACACCGCGATCCACCACCACCGGGCACAGGGCACGCGCTGTGGCGACTGGCGAGGGTGAAATGAAATGGACGGCGTGCGTGACGCGGTGCCCCCCGGCCCCCAAACAGGGGGCCTCTACAACGTAGGAGCCTTGCTAGTTCTGCTACTGCCCGGGGGCCAATGATTTTGGGCGCTGATATATATTACTCCCCGTGCCGTCTCCTCGGCAGCATGGGCGGTACCAAGTAATGCACTGCTCATGTCCGATCAGTCAGCAGGAACCTCGCCACGCATGTCCTCATGTGCACCACCACGTACAGTACACGACTAGTAGTATCTGTCTTTCTCTCGCTGACCCTTCCAGTAAGTTTCTGCAATTCAACCAAAAGTAACGTATTGAATAACGTGTCTATCTTTCTGTTACACATTTTTCAATGCATTTTTTCTAAAAAAATTCAACCAACTTGCACGAACAATACAAACAGGAGCTAGCGCCGATATTTTACTTCTTAAATTTTACTTTTTAAATTTGGGACGCGCACGCACTGCACGTCTGCACCGTGCACGACACGAACGCACGGCTCTTATTTTTTAATGTGCTGCTGGCGAAGACCAAGCACATAACAGGCAGAAAAAAGGAGGATGCACGGACGCCCAACCCTGTCTGCACGTCAAGGTTAGGAGCAGGACACTGGACTGCCACAACCAAGGGATGTTTAGATACCATAGAATGCAAAATGGTTTGCAAAATGGGTGTCTCGATCCGCGTGTATAGAGAGAAAAAAGTGTATTGAAAAACGTGTAGAATACAAAATGAAGATAGAATGCAAAATGAGGTGGTATCTAAACACCCCCAAAGCTTCGGCTTCGCCTGCCTTTTCTACAGACCGGGGAACTGGTGCACGGCGTGTACGAGGGGTCGCGATGACAGGCCTGTGCTCCGCGAGGGGGGCACGCTTTTCGCCGTCTACAACTGCCACTGCGAGCCATCGTCAATGCCTCGCACCAGCTCCAGAATGTCTTTATCAGTCACCTCACCTGCTCGATCAATTCGGTGGCCGTTCAGACTTTTAGTAGTCCTCCAAAATATATTACCACAATTATTCAATCAATTCTATAAACTAACATGGTACTATATTACTTGCCGTTCGATCGAGAACGGAGGGTCAGGATCTGGATCAATCCCTTATTCGGCACTCAAAACCCCACACGGTCCCACCTGATGACCTGACATCTCTCTGAACAAGACATAACCACCGATCGATTAACAAGCCATGAAATCAGAACCCGATCGGAAGGTTGCTGCCCATGGCGTCCCCTTTCTCCATATGAAAGTGAAACCTCTGCCAAAGAAGCCTCTCGGCATCAGCCTCACTGTTCACACAGCACAGGCTCCCCCTCCATCGCTTGGTATAATAGTGGCCATCCGTCCGTTCGTGGTCACTGCTACGTTGCCGCTCTACGTCTCTCTCACAAGCTTTTCTTTCTTCCTGCAGCTCCCCCCGTACGCTTTTCAGCCATCAACTGTTCCTGCCGAGCCTTGATATCCTGGCTGCCAGGACGCTTGAAATGGATCCGCCACCGGCGCCATTCGCCAACTTCTCGTCGTCCTCGTCCTCGCCGCGGCCGTCGGGCGCGAGCGCGAGCATCACCATGGTGATCATCACCGTCGTGGGCATCCTGGCGGCGTTCGCGCTCCTCGCGAGCTACTACGCGTTCGTCACCAAGTGCCAGCTGCTGCGCGCGCTCTGGTCGCGCCACCCGCCGTGGCACCGGCGCGCGCGCGGGCCCGGCGGCGGAGGCGGACGGGAGCCGTCCGTCATCCGCGCCGCGGCGAGCGACGGCCGGCGGGGCCTCGGCCTGCCGCTCATCCGCATGCTCCCGGTCGTCAAGTTCACGGCGGCGGCCTGTGCTGGAGACGGCGGCGACGGCTGCGGCGTGGCCCCGAGGATATCCGTGTCGGAGTGCGCCGTGTGCCTGAGCGAGTTCGTGGAGCGGGAGCGCGTCCGCCTGCTGCCCAACTGCTCCCACGCCTTCCACATCGACTGCATCGACACGTGGCTGCAGGGCAGCGCGCGCTGCCCCTTCTGCCGGAGCGACGTCACGCTGCCGGCCGCGAGGCTCCCCGCCGCGCGCTGCTGCGACCCCGCGGCGTTGGCGGCGGCGGTCCCCAGCGGCCGCCGGGACACCGGGCTCGCCAGCGACAGCATTGTGATCGAGGTGAGAGGGGAGCGCGAGAGGTGGTTCAGCCACAGCGGCACGGACGCCCCGCCCGGCGGCAGAAGGCAGAAGCAGGTGCGCAAGTCGGAGAGCGTCGGCGACGAGGCCATCGACACGAGGAAGACGGACGAGGAGTTCGCGGTGCAGCCGTTGCGGCGGTCGCTGTCCCTCGACTCCTGCTGCGACAAGCACCTCTACGTGTCCGTCCGGGAGCTGCTCGCCACGCAGAGGCAAGTAGCGTGCGATCCATCCGTGCATTCATGATGGTTCATACAAATCCATGGAATGCCATAGCTGTGCAGAATAGCCTGGCTGGCTTGTGATCGATCAATTCTTTTCTTCTTCTTAGTAGTTACTACGATTTTTTTTACGCGCGGCCTTTAATTTTGTGCCCGACACGACATGGATCCTGCGGCGTCCCATGGTTGGGAGTCTCTTTCTTCCTTGTTTTCTGGTTCCCAGGGACAGAAGATTGCAGGTCACTTTCTGATCGGCCATGCAGTGCAGTTTTGGTTGGCGACAGGGGATCGAATCGAGGCCGTGCACTCCAGCATTTTCCACGGGACCGTTACCCGTGGTTTGCTTAACCGTCTTGATGATGGCATTGCTCCTCATTCCAGGACGCCCACATGACATGTAGAAAGAGGCAGCAATTTGTTTTCCCCATCAGTCATCACTCATCAGCACTGCTGCCGGCGTTCCGTTCGGTGAGCAGTTAAGCGGACTGGACATTTCCGGGGTGAAAAAGGTGAGGTTACGAGCGAGATAGGCCCCGGGCCCTACCCTAGGAGGACACGAGCCAGGGGAGGAGGGGCTCGCTCGAATCCGTAGGCCAGCGCGGCGAGCGTGCAAGTGTCGCGGCAGCCTGCGCGTGCGCGCGGCCACGGCAGCTCAGCTAGCATTCCCATCTGCCCCCGTACGGCCACAGCTAGAGACGGTCCGGCCGGCCGGCGCTAGCTACAACAGACGGGGTAGCCAAGCCCAGCCGTCGGCGATTCAGCGCTGGCGGCGGCGTCGCGAGGCGAGGCGGCACCGGGCACCGGCCATGTGCTCGCTTCGCTTTGCCTCCCCGGGCGAAATGGACGTGCCTTGAAGCCAAAACACCCCCACCCGGCCGGCCAAGCCAAGCCTCCCGTGTTTTGCGATGCTTGGTGCCCGCGTGCGCCAAGGCATGGCACTATGGCAGCGCGCCCGCCTGGTCCCGGTCCCGGCCCGGCCCCCAGCGAATTCTGATGGCGACGACGACATACGAAGAACTCTCATGTCATGCATGCTTTACTTTAACATGCTGATGAAATCGTCAAATTCCATTTGCTTTTGGCTGATGGGCGAATGGGTTGAGCAGAAAGTTAGTAGTTTTTACGGAGTCCTTTTGCTGCGTGGGTAGATTTGGTTAGCTGGTCCGGCACACGCAGCCAGCCAATAATTTTGGATCCGGCGGGGGCTGATGGAGGGTGGGATGTCAACGTTGGTGTGTGCTTTCCGGTGCGGCATCCATCGATCACCAGCGATGTTCCCAGGGGACCAGAGGGCGCCAGGCCAGGGGGCGAACTAGCTTAGCTAACCAACCCCCAATCGGAATAATTGTGCGAATCGGAGTGCACCCCCGGCGGCACGGGAAAAGTAGGGCTCTCTGCACGTTTGGGCGCTGTACGTGCTTCATCGATCGATGATCCAAGCATCGCGTTTCCATGGTTGGTGCCATATGCTACTGCAAGCCTATAGTCGTAGGCTCTCATGTTACTGCTGCTCTGAAAGAACTCGATCTGGAGCGCCATTCCTTGGTTTGGGAACACAACACTATTGGAGCAACAACCGAACATCAATACCTCTTTTATGTGGTGTGTTTAGCCTACCAAGGACCCTGTTTGTATAGTGAAGATATGCATCCAAATCATTCTAGAACATCATCTGACTGGAGTCAAAATTCTTAGTCACATGTATCCGAATGGCAAGCAAATTTGACCTAAATAGTGAATCATCGACGCACACAGAGAAAGCCAGGCCCTGCTACACTCATATATACTACGCACTAGCATGGCTTTGCTGAGACCGTCTTCACATGCAGAACAATGGCATACGCAGATACAATTTTGTCCGCAGCGCCGCTCACAGGACCAGTAGAGTTTCTGACAATTCGGCAACGACGAGAGGATCTTGGAGGTTGCCACTGGGGCCATCCATAGCTGTCCTCCCTGTAGCTTATGCATCCGCTTACCTGAGCCTCTCAGCAATAGATTGTCGTTTGCTATCATGAAACCTCGCAGGTACGTGCCATGAAAGAGAATGAACCAATGTATTCCCATGTATATCGTCTATGGTCTTCAACTGTAGAATGTGCCTGCAAAAAACGATATTGACTGCTAGGGACGAGGGCGGCTCCAGTGTCGGCCACTGCTGAGAGCTCTTACCGCTACTAAAAACAGGTGCAATGCAAACAGCCCACGCTCCATACAATTGTGCAAAGCAAGAACAGCTACACTACTGGTACCAAGTGGTGGCTACTACAGAGTTTCGCTTACTAGCAGACAGCACCTGGGTTGTACTCCTGTTTACAACAACATGGTAAGTAAAGGATTTCACTAGTAGGTTGTAAAGGTTGCCAAAAGTTATTGCTGTGACAGTTCAACAGAGTTCTTGTAACAGGCTTGGAATGTTCTACCCGATTGAGATGATAATGATCGAATCTTTAACCCGAGTACAGAGTAACACCATTCATTGTTCCAGTCGAAACTTGTGTACATTTTACATCCACATTCGGCTGGCAACTGCACCATCATGCATCACAAGGGATTGGCATCACACTGCCAAAGTAACAAGGATGTGGTTGTCCTTTGCTTGTACATGACCTGCATATCCTTGCAACATTCAGTTTCTTCACCAAATTAACTATAAATTCCAGAAATTATGGGCTGCAATTTTAAATAAAAATGTATAAAGATGCCAATGTCGAAACTCAGGGTTGGAACAGCATCGAAAAATTACGGACTGCTCTGATAAATGAGTGAAAGGGGACCAGAGCGCTGCTTTATTTCCAAACACCAGCATATAGACGACACGAGACAAATGCATAACGACCTCACTCCACTTAAGACCTGACAACGGCAACTGTATGTGACCATGGAAAGAGAACTAGCAGTCAGTCGGCGTGTCAGAAACAATCAAGCACAGATCTCTTACCCCAAGACCATAAAAGTAGGGTAGTATACCTGATCAACCTCACGAGACTTCGTCCAAGGTAACAGTCTAACAGAGAGAGTGGCGACATTTCTACACCCAAGAGACTGCCACGGCCACGCGTTAATACTCCAGTAGCACAGCAGACAGCAGAGGCATCGATGAACTTGCACCAAAACAGGTGCTGCAACGTTTGGCTCCCGAGTTGCCTTGTACCCAGTTTCCTCCATGCCCCAACTAGCACAAAATTTCCACCACTGGTATGATATCCACATGCCCCTACTACTGGCACATCGAGTCCTCGCCATCCATCGCCAAATGAGGAAGTACATCACAATCACATCCAAACTGGCAATCAATGCCGATTGATGAATGCAAAGACAGGCGACTAAACGAGAAAAATGTGTAGCCCTACTGTCTCTGAGCGCATGCAACTGTTGAGGCAACAAAATGATGGATGCAGTGAAAGAGCCGAGCAGCTTGCACAGTCGTAGGAGTACTGGAAGTTAGAGAACATGACTGAGGCCTTGTTTAGTTCGTGAAAGTTAATCGAATTTCCTGTAGAAAAAGTGTATTGGGAAGCGTGTTGCAGAGAGAGGGCATGTTTTTCAATGCGTTACTTTTGGTTGAATTGCAGAAACTTACTGGAACTAACAAGGCCTGATGCAGTGATCTCTGGGGATGTCTGGTGTTACTGAGCAGTCAACCAGAGCTGCAGCAGCAGGCCTCACTAACTATCAGCGCAGCCATCTCTGATGCATATGGTGGAGCTCAGGATACCCATGCATGACCACGGCTCGCAGACTGCCTGACTGCTGAGCTCATGAACAGAAACGTGCCATTGGGATTCCAATCAGTAACACACTTTTCTGAATGCCTTTTGTCTGCCAGCGTCTATCACTCTTCTGAATCCTTGCCTGGTGCCTTCCAACACTTGTGATAATTAACCAATGTAACATAGCTTGCAATCTGCAAATTCTAATCAATCGCACATGTTGAAGATTAATTGTCTTTTCTTCAGTCCCGTTACTGTGACGTAAATATGCTCTTATCAATGGTAACGCAGCTCAGCTTGTTGCCACCAAAGATAACAGAATTGCTGACAAATTTAATAAATATAAATGGGCCACTGGTACTCGTACCATGAACTGCAGTGCAGAATGCATGAAAACTTGTCCACGGTCCCACTTCAGTGAAGTTACTGAATTGATGCTTCCAACTTGCCAAACATATGCATCCAGTTGCCATTGAACAAATAAACTGAAGGTGAGCATCATCAAACAGTGGACACAGAATGATTTCTAGTCTTCATTCACAATATGTGCAGTGCTCTACCTGACAAAAAGACATCAAGATCCACCAATTTATGTTACAGTGGTTGCACACCTGGATTCCAAAATAGCTATAAATTTGAGTTTAGTTTATTCAGCATCCGTGCCGTGCAGGATCTTCTCAGAAATACAGATCTGCTGATTTGGTTGACATTCGTGAAGTACAGTGTGCACCTCATAAGTATACATTCTACACCACTTTGTAAGGTTCAGTATCTCTTAGAAGGTACAAGGTCAACATCATAATAGGATAATACAAAAAAGTGTGGCATTTTACTCAGAGCAGTCTAAGTGAAGACAATATTATTGGGAAAAGAAAAAAAACTGACAGAATCAACCAAATCAATATCGACAGGCTGTCAATAGAACTGCATTTGTAAACTAATAGCTGTAGCATGCTTAGTGGATTAGTAATTGAGAGGGCACAAGATTCCAGATTAAGATGGACTCATGAGCTTCATAAATCAGTTCAATTCAAATGCCAAAACTTCAGGCCAAACTTTAGCTAGGTAAACAACCTTCAGTTTACTCTTGACTATATATTCAATGTCTTCCTGTAGATTTTGCAGAAAGCACATGCACAGTAAAACAATCTAGTAATTCTACACAAAGCAAATAATAAGACTGAACACCAGGAAGCACAAACATGCATTTACTGACCGAACTATTTGGCCATAGAAACAGCATCAGAATAGTAAGTGCGGGCACCTTTCACAGGACAATGACTTGTCATTTAGCCCAACTGCCCAAGTAGTAGCCATCTATTCAAAAGAAGAGGAAAATTCTTGACCTGGAGATTTGGTGTTGCGCATGTAATCTGGAACTCGGAAGATAATAATGTCACTATCCTCATGTAAATACAGAAGCTCAATAGATGCATTTTGAAAATTTTCCACTACGAGCATCATCAAGCTTGTGCCTATGTTAGGATTCCTCATTCTCCACAGGGGGGTTAAACTGAAAGAAAGATCTAAATCTATCAAACGTGTAAGTCAATGGGCTGGACTGCCGGTGGCCTAACAATTACAGACAGATTCAAACATTCAGGCAATTTTTGGTTTCCTGAAAAGGGCTGGGCCCGGTTCAATGTTCAGTGAGGCTCCTGGCAAGCAACAAATGCTTGAATTGGGTCAGTCCAGCCCTGAGACAAACACACTCTTCAGTAAACTGAGGTAAATACATCAAAACTTTCAAGGCTATGCTGTATACGCCTTAATGCAGTAAGTATAGCTAAATATCAAAAACTCACATAGAAAATGTAAAAGGTCTAGTAAAACATATGACCATGCCTACTGGGAATTAACCATTCTCTCTGCTGCCTCCACGACAGTCCTTATGTTACTTGGTTGGCAAAGTATTAAAAGGCAGTCAACTATAAAAGGCCTGGTAAAGTAGATTAAGATAATCAAATCAATTGCAAGCTAACTACATTGGTAAAAAGTTTCATGAAATCAGGAGGTATTATCTAAACATGAGTGGAGTAACTTTAAAGGCAACAATATATGCTGCCTATATGCTAGCTATAAACTCAGAAGACTTCCCTTATAATATAATGGGAGAATTAGATTTGTGCCACTGTCAATTACGATATCTGTATTGGCCATTGATTTTGTAATATCAGAGTCACGCCTACCTATCAGAGCTCAGGAGGGCATGTGCAAAGGAGTGTCATTGCCTCATGGGTGTCGTCTGGGCCATCTGGGTCTGTTGGGCCAAGCCCATTAGGGTCAGGTTAGGGATAAGATCCGGTCTATTGCTTAGGTTTTAAGTAAGCCTCTCTCTATATGGAGAGGAGATGTATCAACTGAGGCAAGCAGGAGTTAAGAAGGAAAAGTGTTATAAACTGGATAGGTTTTACACAGTGATGGCATGATCCTAAATATCACAAAAGCAATGGAAAACATCAAAGCTGTGATGGGCACAATAGCATGGACCTATTATTTTCTAATATAATATATCCGCCCCGTGGGAGTGAATTTCAGGCTGGGGTTAAAGAAATCTCATCGTCCGTCCCACACCAAGGCATAGGTCAAAAAGGCCTGTCCCAGCTCTCACAGGAGCAACGGTGCCCCTGTGTATGGGTGGGACAGGGGTTCGGGGATTTTCTAGACCTGCGTGAGAAGGTCTTCTTCTTAAAGCAATGCCCGGGGATGGCTTACCCCCACAGGTCTAGTTTTTTTTAATATATATCCAGTCCTGCCCTCCTGTGTCTGCAAAAAAAAACTCAGAAAACTTGATGCTTTATCGTAGAATATGTATGGTGCCACTTACAGGCTACAGTTCTACATTGCCCACACCTCATGATAACTGTCAATATTTTGATTCATTATACTATGAGATAAGAACAGCATATTTATACATCCAGTCCTGCTCCTCCTGTGTTTCATAAAAACAAAAGAACTCAGAAGACTTGATGCTTTATTGCAGAATATGCATGGTGTCGCCGATTCATTATACTAAAGGTACAAACAGCATAATCATTGGCTAGCTTTCCTCAAATAAGATATCTGGAATGTTCAAATCACCACTTACATTGTAGAGTAATAAAAACTAAAGAACAATTAAAATGGCACTAAATAACAAGCTTGAAGGAACACTGGTACAATAACAATTTACCGTCAAATAATCTAAATGTTGACATTGATGAGAAGCACTAGTTGCGATCACGTAGCACTGGCAATGAATTTGCAGGAAATACTGCATGGCGCAACCCTTGGGCCTTCATCTTGATCTGCTCTAGAAGCCTACAAGCTTCCAAGAAATCCATTCTGGAATCAGGGCCAAGGTTTCTGTAAGCATCTATGACCTGTTCTTGAAACTCCATAGCAAGTTTGTAGCTGCATCCAAAGTATTAAATGTTAAAACAGCCAAAATGGTATCCATGGTGTATAAAAAAAACAGTCACTTCACAAGGAACCATGCTATTCAGTTGTAAATATGAATTGATGTTATTGAGTGTAAATATGAATTGATGTAAATATGAATTGCAGTTTCTATATTAGAGGAAACGGCAAAGTCAAGGTGCACACAAAGTTATTTAATGCTACTTTGCAGTCCTATGTTATGGTATCGTCTCCTATCTCTATTGATTTGCAATAGATAAGGATACATATAAGGTTATGGTATGGCTTTGCAATTTCCATACTGGCAGCTTGGTAGCCAAGATGGCCAAAAGGCCACAGTTATTTGCTTAATGGACACTTGGATAGTACAACGGGGCTAACTTGCAAGCAATAATTGAGTACTAAGGCAGTACAAAAGCGTAACCCAGCAGTGCAAACAGTCAAAACATAAGCATGTGGAATGAATTACCTTCCCATGACTCCGTATGCATTTGCAAGGGACTGATTTGTGTCAATGGAATCGTCATGTGTTGGCCCAAATGCAGCATGTACAATACCCCTTGCGAGTGTGAGGAACTTCACGGCTGATTCATGATTACCTATCTCAAGATAGGCCTGCCCCAAATGCTTATACGCAAAACCTAACCCAAAGTGTTGCGGTCCAAAGCAATTCTTCAACTTATCGACTGCAGTCTCCAGATAAGGAACAGACTCAGCAACTCTTTGTGTGAGCAGGAGGAGCCAACCCATCCTTGCAGAGATGCTGCCTTCGATGTGGTGCATCTCCTTGACGCCCTCGAGAATCGCAAGTGTTTTCTTCATCAAGCTCAAAGATGTTTCAAATTCTCCCATTTCCTCATACAACAGTGATACCTCAGCAAATGCCTCAGCGAACCGCCCAAGGTTCACAGAATACTTTGTGTCGATAATTCCACGAGCTATTTCCAAGCAGCGTTTTGAGTCACTGGTCCTCTCCTGGGAGTTCAAGATCTTTGCCATTGTAACATAAGCCAGTGCACGTTCCTCGCTGTCCTTGTCAGCCCGCTTCATCACCTTCTTAAGATCATTCAGCGCCTCTTCCGATCTCCCCAACAAAATACGGACATTGGCCCCATCGAGTTCGACCTGGGAAAGGTCGACATCCAATCCCAATCGCTCATACACCATCCTAGCAAGCTCAATTTGATCCAGTGCCTCGGCATGGCGACCTAACCCGGTATAGATAACTGCAAGAAGCCGCCGGACCTTAGCCACTTCTGCCGAGTCCTCGCCGAATCGCCCCTCTGCAATCCCCAACGCCTTCAAACACAAGGGCAACGCCTTGGCAAAGTTCAGCACGCCCGCATACGCCTCGGCGGCGTCCCTGTAGGCGTCCCCCAGCTCCCTACTCCCTCCATCCAGGCAGCGGCTCTTCAGGTCCAGCGCGCGCTGGAGGTCGCGCACCGCGTCCCACCGCTGCCCCACAGCCATCTTATTGCGCGCCAGCTGCTCGTACACCGCGGCACCCACCGCAGCCGCCTCAGGGTCCACGCGGCGCTCGGGGGCCAGGTAATCGACGACCTCCGCGGCGGCGCCGAGGGACTCGAGCCCGTCATTGGCGAGGCCGACGCGGGAGGCGGCGGCGCCGGCGAGGCGGAGCGCGCGCGCGACGGGGAGCGACCACCCCCCGTGGGACTCCTGCAGCGGGGCGAGCGCCTTGAGGGCGAGGTCGAGGGCCTTCCGGTGGTCGCCCCCGGACTCGTGGAGCTCCGCGGCCTCCAGTAACGCGAGGCCCGCGGGCTTGGCCGCCGTCGCCGCATCGGGAGGAGGAGGAGGGACCTGGACTAGAGCTTTGGTGGAAAAGGGGAGGAGGCCGGGGCGCGGCTGGTGGGGAGGCGGCGAGCGGAGCAGGGGGAGCGGGGATCGGGGGCGGGTCGGCCTGGAGAGGTAGGCGAGGAGGAGGGGTTTCGGCAGCCGCCGCATCGCAGGGGTTTTTTAGCGGTTGGTGCCGCCGGGGGCAAGGGGAGCGAGGGTTTAGCTAGCAATTCCCAACCAATTCCGGCACGAGTTCGCGAACGCGCGGCACGCCGGCACGCGACGGGTATATGGCCAGCAGAACGCGCGGGCGAGAAGGCAAGGCTGGGTCCTGGTCCTGGGTGGGAATCGCCGGGCGGGGAGCCGGCGGCGATTGGGACGTTTGAGTCGGCCGGTGTTTGCTGTCCTCTGCAGCGGCGGACTGCGGTGCTGCCGCGACCGCGTGAAGGCGTGATGGGCTATTGGGCTGTGTTGCGTGTGGGCTGCAGCCTGACGGTGCTTGATGGGCTCGGTACCGACATGTGTGTTTCTATAAACAGTGTTCGTAAATGTATCGATCCATCTGATCATCCCTCATGCCAGTGTCGGCACATTGATGGTCTCCTTCGCAACTTCTGGTGGGGACATCATGGTGCAGCCCAAATATCTGGGCGGTCTCGGGTTCAGGGATCTAGAGATGTTTAACCTAGCTCTCCTTGCGAAACAAGCATAGCGAATTCTTGTTGATGGATCTTCTCTGAGTGCTAGAATACTGAAGGCGGTATATTATCCTAATGGAGATTTCTTGGATGCGTATCTGGGAAGCTCACCTTCACGCATCTGGAGATCCATCAAAGATAAGAGTATTCTTGTGGCGGCTTGCTAGAACAGGGGCGGAGCCAGCCGATGGAGCCACCGGTGTCATCTACATTAGACACCGGTGTCAGCTCCATAGCTCAACACTCAGTAACAGTATTTTCTATTATTTTTTCACAACTTCATTGTTGTCAGCTGACAACGGCAAGGACATGTAGCTCCGCCTCTGTGCTAGAAGCTCATTGCCTTCTAGAGACGTTTTGCACCATAGGAAGATGGCAGATAGTAGTTCTTGTTCGATCTGTGGGGCGGCTGACTCATGGAAGCATTCTCTTCTGGAGTGCAACATGTCTAAGAGTGTGTGGGCACTAGAAGATGATGACATTGTAGAACTGCTAAGTGAAACATGCGAAGTGGACGCAAAGGGCTGGCTACTGTCAGTAATGAAGGGATTGTCATATCACGATTTTGTTCGAGTGTCAGTGACATTATGGGCAATCTGGTATGCGAGAAGGAAAGCGATACATGAGAATACTTTTCAAAGTCTTCTATCCACACATTGTTTTGCTACCAGGTTTGTGGCAGATCTGCAGAATACAAAATTACACAAGACGGAGAACGTAGTGGTGCAAACTTGCCCTCGGTGGATTCCCCCACCGGCAGGATTGGTGAAAATCAACGCGGGTGCAGCTCTATCTAAGAGCTCAGGTGTTGCATCAGCTGCAGCAGTTGCAAGAGATATTGAAGGCAATTTTCTGGGAGCATCAGCTGTGGTCTTGTCTGGTTTAACGGACCTAGAAACTATGGAAGCGATCGCATGCAGGGAAGGCATGGCGCTGGCCAGTGATCTAGCTCTCCAAAACTTCAGGATAGCGAGTGACAATTTTTCGGTCATCCGGCGAATAAGAGAAGGAACGTGTATGGGTCCCTACGGGCACATTGTTCGTGAGATTTTATCTGGAGCTAGAGAGTTCAGGAGAACGGAGTTTGTCCATGAGTATCGAGAGTCGAACGAAGATGCTCATATATTAGTTAGAAGTTCTATCTATAATAGTGTTGGTCGTCATGTATAGTTTATGGCGCCACCAGGTGACGTTTGTATCACCCGCAATGTTTGAATAAAGTGTGGTGTTGATTCTCAAAAAAAAAAAAAATCTGATCATCCCTCATGCCCCATGCAGCGCAGACGATAGTTCTCATAAAAAAAAATGTAGCGCAGACGATGCGACAAGTTCCTATCTTCTGAGCCAAATGCCCAAATCCACATGAATGAACAGATACAAAGCATGCAGCCCTATGACGATTCAACGGCGCCACGGTCGCGTGATATATGTTTGATGTTTGGCAGTAACAGATGATAAGCTTTTCCTTGTCTTCTTGAAGAAAAATAGATCTTTATATCTTTGTGCACAGAAGCTACTTTTAATAAATGGAAAAAAGGCGAGCAGCTGAGCATGATGGTTTGACGTTTGTCCTCCTGGCACCGTCGAGAAATTGAGCACGGAGCATCTGATTCTTGGCCATGTTGGCGCTATGTTTTGCCTTTACCATCATGTTGTAACCTTCAAGAAGCTGAAAGAGAGAGCGTACATTCTGAAACTCATTTGCTGCTGCTCCCTAGTTCATGTAGACTATACAAACATAGGCTGGTGTTACCCCAACCCAAGTACCGAACCAGCAGCTTAGACACTCGTACTACACACTTGTGCTTGCGCTGACTGGTGGCCTTGCACTACACTTGTACAGGGAACGCTGGCTGTCCGCCTGTCCCTTCGATCACGCTAAGTCATGGCCGTCATCCTCAGGTGATACTACTGATACCCGCGGCCACTCACGCGTCACAACTCACAGCCACGGAGGCATAAAACTCCGGGCACAGCCATCGACGTTCACAAAGTTCCACCCCTGGATCGCAAGCCGAACAAACAATTGCTGCATCATCGTCCGTTGCAACTTGCAAGCGCGGAGCAGTTGGAGCATCATTTCCATATTCGGCTTCCTGCTATTACGTTGTTCTGTGTCCCCCACGCTGTTCCGTTCGAAAAGGCAAAATTGTGCAACGGCCTAGGCCAGGATCGGAAGACCACGCCCCGGCCCCAAGTGGTAGCAGTACGCATGTACCATTCTGTCGTGGAAGAAACGCCGGATCAGGCCGGGTAGAGTTCCTGCACTCAGGATATGCCCGCGCTTTTTTCCCAGTGGATCGATGCTGCTGAGCTGAAGAAATATGTAACGCTTTGGTTCTCAAAAGTCAAAACTACACGAAACGAATGGGACAGTCACGCTGTACATCCAGCCCAATAATCCGCCCAAATGGCGTGCACAAAGTTCTCGCTGCCGTCAGGGACCGATCCAGATTCCAGAGGAACAGATTCAGCTATTCAACCGCATGAGTGTTGTTGGATCGAGGATCGGTTCCTTGCATTGCAGACCAGCACTAACAACGATCCGACTGGCATCAGAACTGTGAAGGAACGAAAGAAAGAAAAAAAGAGAGGCAGAATGCCAGTTGATCCGTGACACATTATGCCTACCTGGACGCCACTAGAGATGTTTGCCACTTATACCTGATGATATCTGACTAGCTTTTGCACAAAAGCCGTGTCCGGCGTCGAACCGGAGCTCCTGCTACGCTACGCACCATAGACCATAGTATCGCACGAAGAAGCAATCCAGCGATCCGGCGCGCGCACGCATCCGTCCTCTGAACGGCCGAGAACGCATTGCTCGCTCCTGCCATGGACCAAGTGAGTGGAACCGAACTCCAATCCGCAGCATGAAGCTGCAGAGGACCAGAGGTCAAATCATATCCTGGATCGCACGCTGGTTGGCAGAAACTTACGGAGTGGTAAGAGCGATTACTGACCACAAGTTAATTACGGGCGATTGTTTTATCGGTAGAGGTGAGAGCAATTGGCAAGTGGATTCTCCATTGAATCTTTAGGTGTTGTAGGTTGATAAAACAAGGATAGCTAGCTTAGCGGGGCTCAAGCTTTAGGCAAATGCTACGTCCATCCTTCAAGCACTTGGTGAGCAATCGAGCCTAAAGCCATTTGCTTTTTGTCCGCGCTAGTGTTTTGGCTTTGCCGATTTGCTTTGAAACGTTTGGCTTTCTTAAAAGAAATGTCAAACTTTTAATATCGGTACGCAGCCAGCCAGCCGTACTTCAGTCTCACATAAAATCAGCACCAGCCACCAGCCACTAGCCAGCCAGCAGTACTTTTCTCTCACAGAAAATCAGCAACAGCCACCAGCCAGAATCAGCACCAGCCAGCCGAACGGGCTGCGGCGAACTAAAAAAATCTTGGCCTAAACTGAGCTCAGAACGGCGACACCGTCGATCAGAATCAGACATGATCCTGTCATTTCTGGGGACCAGGCTAATTATATTTGCTAATCTTTCCCACTACAAACACTGACGAAAACCGAAAGCATCTGCACCTGCACTGCTGCTAATGCAAGTCTAGCAGGAGCACTGGGGTTCAGCTTTCTTACAACGCCGAATCATCTCTTACTAGCCCCCACCATTCTTCCATCTGTCCTTCCCAGTATTAGCATCTGCTCGGCTCGTCCGAGTCGACGCCGACACCCACGAGAAGTTTTCATTTCTTCTTCAGGAAGACGAGAAAGAAGAAGCTCCACCCGGTGAAATTCCTAGTGCTCCTTGCCGTTGTCTGCTGCTGTTTCAGGTTGCTTTCAGGCTATCACACTCACGTTGACAGCACCATGCATCAGGTATTCAGGTAGTGG
Organism: Alloteropsis semialata; assembly: GCA_004135705.1. NCBI lineage: Eukaryota > Viridiplantae > Streptophyta > Magnoliopsida > Poales > Poaceae > Alloteropsis > Alloteropsis semialata. The sequence continues at coordinate 72,801,439 of CM014278.1, forward strand.
GCGGGATCAAGTGCTTCGCCACTCCACGGCACGGCACCACAGTCCACAAGCCAGATGCCTACATAAACCTTACCAGGCTGCTCTCAGCCTCTCACCACAACCGATTCAGGTTTTTCTCCTGAGAAACACCTGTGGTCATCACACTCTTGGGCTGAGGGGGAGCGGTCGAGCAAGCAAGTAGAGTTCAGCAGGAATGGCTCTCGAGGTCGCTGGGACGGGAGGGGTGTGGCGGCGGTACGCGCCGCACGTCCAGATGACCCTGGCGCAGCTGTGCTACACGCTCATGTACTTCATCACCGAGGCCTCCTTCAACAGGGGGCTCAACCCCTACGTCTACGTCACCTACCGGCATCTGCTCGTCGCCGTCCTCCTCTGGCCCTTCGCCTACTATCTTGAGAGGTAAGCTCAGGCGCTCAGCTAGCAAGATCTCTTCAGTTACGATGCGTGGAGAGCTGAACAATACAGGTTCTGACTTCTGAACCTTTTTGTTGATGCGTTTGTCTCTTTGCTGCCCTTCTCTTGCAGGGGGTTGAGGCCCAAGATGACATTCATGCTGTTCATGGAGATATTTGTGCTGTCGCTTCTCGGGTAAGAATAGATCACGCTGGGCAAGATTAGTAACTGAACCTGTCTTGTTCTTCTCTTTTTCGGAAGAGATACGGAAACAAACAAAACTTTGCACGAAAATGTCACCGTGAGTGAGAAGAAATTTAACATGCCACGCCTTTGAGTCATGTAGGGTGAGCTTAACTCTGAACATGTACTTCGCGAGCTTGAAGTACACGTCCCCAACGTTCGTCACTTCCATGGTGAACACCATCGCCTCCATGACGTTCGTCATCGCCATCATCCTCAGGTGATCGATAGTGATACGCCTCGCCTGGCCGGTTTCAGTTTGTCAGTCAGTTCGGCTGACGTACGCCGTCCATCTTGGGTTCAGGATGGAGATTGTGGACGCCAAGAGCCTACGGGGGCTCGCGAAGATCGCAGGGACCGTGGTGTCTTTCGCCGGGGTCACCACCATGACTCTGTACAAGGGAGCGGCGATCACGAGCCTTTGGAAGTCGCCTATCCACATACATGGCGGCGGCGGCGCCGCCGCGCATGAGAGTTGGGTGAAAGGATCCGTCCTCGCCGTGGCCAGCTGCATCTGCTGGTCCATCTGGTACATCATGCAGGTGCTTAACCTCCGATCCGTCACACACGAAGAAACAATCACCACTAGCATGAGTGTCTTGCATTGGAAATAGATGATGTAATTGGGAAAGCTGATGGCTTCTTTATGCGTCTCATTTTGGTCCGTGGCTGCATGGCAGGCGTCATCTCTGAAGAGGTACCCTGCCCAGCTCTCGCTGACGGCATGGATGTGCACGGTTGGGGGAATACAGTCAACCGTTTTCACGGTGTTCATGCAGCACAAGCCGGAAGACTGGCTCATCGGCTTCGGCCTCAAGTTCTGGTGCATCGTGTACTCGGTAACTTCTTCAGAACCAAAATGGGCTTACATTTCAGTAGTGATGATTTTGTCCACCGGCTCCTGAACCTGTACATGTGTTGTTTCAGGGACTCGCCTGCAACGGCTTCACGGTCTTCGTCCAGCTGTGGTGCACCGAGAAGAAAGGCCCTGTCTTTGTCACCATGTTCAACCCTCTCTCGACGCTCATGGTGGCCATCCTGGCCTACTTCATCTTCGGCGAGAACCTATACGTCGGGAGGTACACAAGAAACGAATGATGTTATACTCTGAACTTCAGTGTTCTTGTGTTTCCGTGACTGAATTCTGATGTTCTTTTGTTGACGCGCAGCATCATCGGAGGGGTGGTTGTGATTCTGGGCCTGTACATGTTGCTGTGGGGCAAGGAGAAGGACCAAGAGCACGGCGCGAGCAAAGAGCAGGAGCTCGAGCTGGACTGCGAGAAGCAGCAGGCGAGGAAGCTGAGCGATGTGTACGCGGTGGAGCACGGAGCGAAGCGGCCAAGACGATGAAGTAAAGGGATCAGATCAGATGTTACCCATGGGCAGCAGATGGCTTAAGCACCGTGCTGCACAGCCTGCGCTCCAGTTCGGTTTTCTGATGTACAAAATTTCGCCGATGCTCACCTGAACGGCTGAACCATGCAACGCGGAAAACAGGTTGTCTGACTGACAGTCTGACAGACATGGGTCATCCCATGGGTATACCAACAAATCCAGTATTCTGTGCGTCTGTGATCCCTTCATGACGGAAGTGAGTCGGTGATCCTGAAGTAGACGTAACGCCGTGGTTTTCACCTTTGCCGTGCCGAACTGAAAAGAAATAGGGCATCCGTGAAATGGTAGAATCATATAAATCTCGTTACAAACTGACAGAACGGAGGTAGGCCAAACGGGCTAACAGGATAGTGGGCCTGCCCAAACTCTGCCGAACAATAACTACGTTTGCTTTCATGGGCTTAAATTTGTTTGGCGGAAAAAACGGGCTAGTTTGCCACCATTTACAAGGATTCGTGCGAGACCTTTCACGCTAGCAGCTTTCAAAAGATTGACATTTTTTTCTTCTCACTACTAACTACTAAGTAGATCACATACCTCTATGAATATCTCTAAAAGTGTAAGGCATACCTTGAATTCTTTTGAACAAGGCAACGACGTAGTTTCGAGAGAACTCTCTCGAAAAAGGAGAGGAAATGCCAACCTAAAATGTAACCAAGTGGGTTTTCATTAAAAAGAAATTTGCACGCAAAGAGTTGGATAAGACTCGAGCATAAGTGTTTAGGCTATATAACCATACTTTTCACTCTAACCAATTGAGTCAGCACGCCTCCTTAAATCCTTAATTCGAGGAGTAAGAACGACATGTCACCACCAAAATAGTGACCAACAAAAGAGAACCCCTTAACTGCGCGACCTATTTAGACACGTCACCACAAAAATAGTGACCAACGAAAGAGAACCCCTTAACTGAGCAACCTAGCTAGCCACAACTCCATACCAAAGCAACGTAGGTCAATAAAAGCAAGGTGCAGAGGCATACACGTGTTTGGATGACTCGGGACAAAAAATTGTCCCGAGGAAACTTGCATGCATGAAGTACTAAATGAAGTCTATTTACAAAACCTTTTCAGAGATGAGTGCAACTTTGCGTGACGAATCTAACGAGCCTAATTAATCCATGATTGGCTACAGTAATGCTACAGTAATCATCCTCAAATCATGCGGTCAAAGGCCTCATTAGATTCGTCTCGCGAATTTACCAGGGGGTTGTGGAAGTAGTTTTGTAATCTGACTTTATTTAATACCTCTAATTAGTGGTCAAAGTAGGGTGCAAAAAATTTGCCCCCCCCCTGACCACAGCCAATAGGTGAATAGGATGATGTCAAAGACATACCCCATCATCCATATGCCAAGGCATAGGTCGAAATTTCAAGGTAAGGCAGATCCATGAAATAATTAGCTGTAAACACGAATACGAGCCACATGGCGAATTTACGATGATTCTGAGTAGGAACAAGAGTTCCGGATGATTAGCCACCTGAGGGCATTTGTTTAAAGCTTCTCGGATGATACTCGGTACGGGTAATATTCAAAGGTTTGAGAGTTTCGAGCAACTTCACGGGTAAAAATCACGAGACTTTTCTTGTAAGCTCCACCGAACTTTGTCGCGACTCTCACGGATGTACCGACTGGCAGTTCCTACGGTCAAGGTCGTACCAATGTTTTTCAACAGAAAACTACCTCGGTCACCGTGTTTATATCGCAGCATTTTTCCCATTTGGACTCCGAAGGCACGAGGGGTGTTTATGAGTGAAAATGATGAAAAGCATTGGTTCACGTGCATAGAAAAAAAATACATTGAGCCACGTGCATTAAGTAAAATTTATACATAATGGGTGAACTAAACACCTCCGATTCCCCGAAGGCATTTCTGCCCCTCTGAACAGTGAGCGTGGTGTTTATTTAATCTCGCATCACTGGAACATCTGCAGAGTGCGAGTTTTTTACGCCAACACCCAACGGTCCCAGCTGTAAAAAGTCATAACCATCCTGGCCCAGCTGGAAAAGGAAGCCGCAGGAGTAAAATCAGCACATTTACGCCACCCCTGCTCCGGCCGTACCCTGTGCGCGACTGAGCTGTGCCCACGCTGTCGCTGTGCTGTGGTGGTCCACCCCCCACCACGACGCGGGCACCACGCCACACCGCCGCCTCCGCCGCTCCGCACCTGCACCTGCACGCCATTCCCTCTTCTAGTTTTTTTTTTAATAAAGACAGGAGCACTGCCACATCATATAAGAAGAAGAAGCATTCGTACATAACATGTCGAAGCGAACACCACCACCACACAAACAACTCACGCAAACAACACACCCAACAAAACACTACACCACCACAAACTGGGAGAGGAAGCGAGAGAAGCCGCCGCGACCAGCGCCGTCGTCGCCAACGTTGTGCCACGCCAAAAGCCGCGGCCCGCTGCAAGCCAAAGCGACACCTCAAACTCCTCCACCATGGGAAGTCACCCTCAAGCCACACACACGATCGTCGATCCCTCCGGCCCCAGTGGAGCATCAGCAGAACACTCCCGTCGCAGCGCCGATGAAAAACACTGATTCTGGCCACTCTGCGTGGGGGCCTCGTCTCACCCACCGCCTCGCACTCCTTTGCCAAGAACTCAGATATCTGAAACCGCTATGAGAGCACCGCCTCGGCCACACCGTCGCCGGGATCACCACCGCACCATGCGCACCAGCCCGAGGATACACACCCATGGGCCCTCTGCACCTCCCCGCCAGCACGGACCGAGCGCACCACCAAAGCCACAGTGCACAGGCAACACCACCAGCCAACCACCACCACACCACTGCCATGGGTCGAGACGAGTCTCCAGATGCGGCGCCTCCAAGGAGGACACGACGCCAATGGCGCCGTCGTCGCACGTCCACAGGGGACTAGGTTTTCACCCTGAGAAACCTGTGCAGTAAGGACATGGTTCCCCGCAATGGTGCCCTCATCAGGGAAAAACGACGCCCCAAGGGCGCCGCCACCATTGCCACCGACGACGTCAATGAAGGCTTTCGCCCGGTACCACCATGCCTACCGCACGCGCTCGTTCATGGCAATAGCCTGCACCCCTCCGCCTCCGCAACACCGCTTGCCGGAAGAAACCCGGTACAGCTCGAGACACCACCACGGCACCACCAGCGAGCACCTGACAGCTCCTGACTCCACCACCAAGATGACGTCGGACCTGAAGCGCCATCAAGGCACCACCAGCGAGCACCTGACAGCTCCTGACTCCACCACCAAGATGACGTCGGACCTGAAGCGCCATCAAGGAGAAGAAGGGGAGCACCACCACCTTGGCGCACACCCGCTGCCCGCACACCATGGCCAGGCACAGGCCGCCGCATCAGGCGCCCCCGACCCCAACAAGTCCAGGCCAGAAAGGCCCGGCACCGGCAGGGGCAGCGGCGCCACCGCAGCAGCCACAGCCCGCACCAAGTGCGC
>CM014278.1:72809137-72822883 GCA_004135705.1 Alloteropsis semialata
GGTGTGTGGAGGTGCCGTGCGACATTGTTTTTGTTCGTACCAGGGTCTATATTTTGTTTACCTTAGTGTTAGTTTCAATTGATATGTCCATAACTTTGTTCGCTCAAAGCACACCTCCCAACTATAATATGTTTTCTTTTGCTGCCTAGTTCTACCTCACATGCAGAAGTATTCAAGATGGCTACTGTTCTATTACTTGGCCATATGTTGAATTAGTAGTCGTGGTACTTCATACCTGGTTTCATGCTCATTTATTAAATCATACCTGGTTTTGGGTGCAGGTTCAACGAATTCGGAACTGATGGTGGGCCAGCGGCAAAGGCTCTTGAGCCAAAGTTCAACGTGTTTGTCAAAAATATCTCTTCACATTTGGGAGTAGCTGTGCCTCATATTGAGGTGATAATCACTTGTCTCATCACATCTTTCTGGTTGCTATGTTGTGGATCATTGATTTATGTATCTTACATTCTTTTATTTACTCAGCTGAAGCATGTTATTGCTGCTACAATTGCTCTTAAGGGCCTTGGAGGTCTCCTTTTTATCTTGAGCAGCTCTCTCGGAGCTTATCTCCTGGTATGTGCTCTGCTTGCTTTTCTGTTATCTATTTCCTTTCACCTTTCACCTTTTTATAAGTAAATATTTACTCATGTTCGCATCCATCCCTTTTTCTGAGAACTCTGTTTCTATGTCTAGAAGCACATGACACCTGTCCAGGCTTACAGTGCTCACGATGGAAATACTGCTTTCTGTAGTGAATATGGTCATGTAGAGAGCATCTTCATGGAGTTACTTGCAGCTTTAGTTTCAGTTGAATTTAAATGACAGCAACTTAATTTAGTTTCATGCCCTAAAAAAACTTAATTTAGTTTCAGTGTTCGACTTGGGAGTTTGGGACTGTTCTGCGAGCATATTTAGGTTTTCTGTGATAATCTATATTACTTACATAATTGAACTTGGGTACCTAGTGAAAATATTTTTTATTGTTGAGAAACTGATAAGATATCCTTGCACTTTCATATTCTCTTTATTCTGTTGCAATCGGGATCTAAAAATCACTGTGTAATGATGCATATGGTTATGTTGAAATCTGGATAAAAAGAATGCCCACCAAGCTTGGTGTGATCTTCAATGCTAAGCAACAAAATTAGTGTTTTTTTGTTCCATATGCTCTACCCTTGTCTTGCATGTAAGTTTCAACCTAGTACTGTTTGGTTCTATACTTGTGAAATAATAGAGATAAGATTACTATACTCCCTCCGTATTTTATTTATGACATATAGGACAAGCTACTTGCTAAAGAATGTGCGCTCCAAATTTTGGCTTATTTAAATGACCTGACACTGTAAGATTCATTGGCTGCTGTACATGACATGCCCCCAGTAAATAGTGATAATCAATGTTTGATCTTGACAAAGATGCACTACTGATTTATGTATTGCTCACCTTGGGTCCATAGCCCCAGGTGTGCCTTGTGACACACAATGTTTCCTAAGCATCATCACTTCTTTTTTTTTTCGAACAACACAGGAGATCTGTGTGTCATTTCATTAAGGTAGAAAAAACGAGTACACGAGTCATTTCATTAAGGAGAGCTGTGTGTCATCATCGCTTCTTTCTTGATGTTACTCCTGTGAATTCACTGCTATAATAGATTATGTTGATTTGCTTTGGGCCTTTGGTCATAATAAGCTTTTCCTGTGTCCTGATCCCTAGGCACCGCTGGGACATGTGCTATTCTTTTTATTGTGAATTTAGACAAATCAGATCTGTTGGTTTCTCTGTAGCCACCCTAGCCGCTACTAATGCAGCCACGTCATCTTTGCAGCTGTTGTACCTTGCTTTGATCACCCCTATCGTCCATGATTTCTACAACTATGACATGGAGAAGGCTGAGTTTGCACAGATCTTTGGGAAGTTCACCCAGGTAATTGATGATTTCTCTATTTGAAAATTTGCCAAGAAATGCATAGTGTGTCCTAGTATCTGAATGTCCCATTGAACCTTGTGATTGCAGGATGTTGCACTCATTGGAGCTCTTCTCTTCTTCCTGGGCATGAAGAACTCCATTCCGAAGCGGCAGGCAAAGAAGAAGGCTCCGAAGGCGAAGACGAACTAAGGCTCTCTAGATAGTTGCAGCCGTAGGGGGGGCCTCAGGTGGTGTCAGGAGACGGTCTATTTTGAAGCAAGCTGCGATTTGAGCCAATGCCATGGCGTGGTGCAGCGCTTTATATGTATCAGATTCCATTTTGCAGGGCACGGCCCGAACGAAGGTGTGAGGCGGATTAGGCGACTAGATTGTACCAATATGTACTTCTGTGTTTGTTGGACTAGGTTGCCAATGATTAATCTTCAACATTTGATTTATCTTGCACTGGCATTGTTAGATGTGCAGGAAATCTTTATACTGATTCAATGGTTGGGATTTTTTTTGGCTTCGTCCAATGTCAGATTATGCGTTGCTGTTTTCTTTCTGCTTTTAGCACGGATGGAGTGACAATTGTATGAGAGCTCTGGTGGCTGAGCAACCATCTCGACAGTGTGAATTTTTTTTATTTTAATTTTCTTTTTTTTACGAATTTTCAAAAACAACTCTCGGGTGACAGATTTTGCAAATCTGTCACCCAACCGCCGTATCATATCCCGCAACCGCCAAATCAAACGGCGGCGAACCGCCAAATGAAATGGCGGTTAGCTACAGTACCACGTGGTACTGTAGCAACCGTGGCATTGTTATAACTTTTTCATATGAATTCGGTTGGAGATAAGCTTCATATGAAAATTGTAGAGCTCGATGAGATCTATAACTTTGTTGTTCAAACTTTTTCATTGCGAATAATTTTGGTGCTCAAATAATCGAGACAATGTTCAGATCTAAAATTCAAATTTTAGATACGAATATTGTGTGGATTATTTGAACATAAAGATTATTTCAAATGAAAAAAGTTTGAACTACAAAGTTGTAGATCTCGTCGAGATCTACAATTTTCGTATAAAGTTTAGCTTCATTCAAGTTCATATGAAAAAGTTATGATTTCTTTTAACAGAAAAGGAGGAAACGGTCGTGGTTGCTACAGTACTGCATGGTACTGTAGCTAACCGCCATTTAATTTGGCGATTAGCTACAGTACCACGCGGTATTGTAGCTCACCACCATTTCATTTGGCGGTTTTTATCGCCGCCGTTTGATTTGGCGGTTGCGGGTTATTATCGCCGCCATTTGGCCGTTTGATTTGCGCCGTTTGATTTGGCGTTTGCAAAATTTGTCACCCGGGAGTTGTTTTTGAAAATTCGTAATTAAAAAAAATTAAAATAAAAAAAATTCCGACAGTGTCTCCACTGACCTATTGGCATATTGGGCTGTGCCTAAAATGCGTCTCTGGGCCTGTGGGGAATCACAGGGACGGGGGGAACCTCAAATACGTGGTACAACGTTATTTAATATGTATTGTGTGTGAGTACTTTTTTAAACAAAGTTCTTAACAGATATTTCATTAAAAGACATGTTACAACAACATACACAAGAAACCACACATCCAAATCCCGAAACCTAGTCAGCGATCAAACACTCGTGACCTACGTGATATGCGTTAGGGCCATCAGTCGTAGAGCTGACCTATCAAATACGCGGTGATTCTTTTCTTTAAAGGCTCCAGGCGATTGCGAGTCAGCAGCCACTGCTTCGCTCACTAGAGTCTGATGTGTGAAGACTGAAGTTAGTAGAGTCAGCCGGTAGGTGACCATGGTTACCATACCCTGAGACTGAGTGACGACCACCGTAAGGGCACGTTCGTTAGGCTGGAATGACCCTCTTGGAATTGTTTCAGTTGGAATGATAAGCTTATTTGTACTAACATTTATCAGCTGGAATAGATCCTGGTCCAATCCAGGTGTAAACGAACGGGGCCTAAGGAGCATGCCATTTCAGCACTTAACGATGCGGTTTCTACTGTGTAACAAGTTACAGCATTTGCTGTGTTCCCTACTAACCTCAAGTCATCGGCATTATCAGACAAACCTGGAGCGTCAAGTCCATATCACCCACAGCAAACGCTTCGGCTCTGGTAGCGAGCGAGCCGTCAAACTCTACACGAGTAGGATCCTGCCCCAAATTATTCCCCGCCGTTGCAGGCGCGTTTCTTCCAAACTTCCCCAACCGGCTGGCTACCGGCGCCAACACGCTTTCCTGCTGCAACCTTTTGGATGAACCCAACCTGTCGGCATCCGGCGGTACGTGTCATCCATCCTTTATTAACCACTCGCACCCACGCATGTGGTAACAACTGCCACAGCGAGTGTTTCACGGCAGAACGCAACCTGATTCAGAACATGCTCACGGGGCGAGTCCGAAGGACGGCCGGTCAAGGCCTCAAAACCCTTTGGTCCTCTAATACGGCCAATTCCACAGCGGCCAACCTACCTCATCAACCTCTAATTCGAGGATTACTTCTTTTTTTAAAAAAAAAGAAATAAAAACAAACCAGAACGCTCCCCTGTTTGCCACGGCCTGCCTGATGGCACCAAACTGGAGTCCCCGTCACGAACCCTCGCCTCCATTGGACGTGCGACGCCGCATGAGGTGACTCGATCGCTTGTCTTCTTGCGCCCAAAAAATTCAGTACATACGCATCTTATATTATATATACTGCTATAAAATCTAGTATAATTGATCCTCACGAGTCGCACAAATTGCAGAGTCCCAAATAAACATAATCCACTGCGATCTACTATCATCATGCATTATAAATATGCCTAGTTTGAGATAGTTTTAGAGGCGGGTTGGAAGATCTGTCCCCCGCCGCCGCTCCACGCCTAATAATCAAGCAGGAAACGGGAGCGAGAACTGTTCCACAAAATCGCCTAGTTTTTAACGGGGTGTTTGTTTTTGGCCCGCTCAGTGCAGATAGCGACGCGATGGCGTCGTGTCCCGCGACCGTCGGGCAGGCCGCGCCCGTGTGGCCTCCCCTGTCCCCGACCCTGCTTCGGTTTCCACACGCTACAGGGTCGTGCGCCTGCAGGTCCCAAATCAACCCATCGCGACTCCCTCCTGCTCCGGCTCCGATTCTCTCTCCGCTTCCAGCTCCAGTTTTCTCTCTCCTGCTCCTGGCCCGGGCAGGCTCAAGATAAACTGGAGCTCTAGTTCGATTTTCACTCTGGAGTTGAGTTTCCAGCTTCGAGGAAGAAGCCCCACTTCGGTCTAAGCTCTTGAGAGATTGTGTAGTTGCTTAATGCTTATTGTTAGTGGCGAAAATGTTATCCCGAGAGTGAGAGCAGGGCGCCATGTTGTTGCATAAGAATATGTTTTCTGAGCAACAAGGCGCACATGAAAAGAGGATATGTTATTCAGATAGCCCTAATTCGTGTTAGTTCGGAAAGTGACAAGGGATCTGAATGGGATGGATGGTCAAGGGGGGAGTGAGCCAACACTCCAACCGATTTGACCGGGAGAGGCTCTTTGGGTGGTGAGCTTGAATCGCTTTCAGAAGAGGGTTACTCATCATGTGGTTGAGCTCTGCTGATGCAGACGGACGGCTCCTTGTGTTGGTTTCAGTAAAAGGTTCAGGACCTGCAGATCAGATTTAGAACAGAATTTACACAAGAGACAAGACTGAGGTTCATTAGGAACATCATTTGGCTTTGTGAAAGCTTGCCACATTTGTTGGGTACGATCGTTTGAGAGGCATCACTGTGGTTACGCCTCTTCCATGTTTGGAGGCTTGACTGGTCTCTATAGAACGAATGCTACTTGCAGCCCAGCAAGCTGGATCCACGTAGCATGATGTGCTTCTATCCATTGTAAATGACACCGACAAATCTCTTTTTCTGTAGGTTAAGATTTGAGATTGAGATGTAACCTTTTTTTTTTTTCTGAAGGCTTCAAAAGTCCAAACTCCAACTGTACGTTCAAAGCCGAGCGACAGTTGGGCGATCTGGATTCTGACGTACAGTATGGCTCCCGGCATTGCGTGCGCTGTCATTCACTGACAGAGATCCGATGAACTCAAAAGGTCTGCAATGCTGAACCATGCATGGGTGTCCATTGCGCGTTGCAGAAACAACAAGAAAGAACAGTGGGTTCGATGATGCTCCTTGACGACAGAAACAGTGTCTCCTCATGTCCCTTTCTCAGCTTTCGCGGCGAAAGTTACACGCACAACGCACAGGACTGCAACGATCTGAACTCTCAAGACCAACATTTTGGCTCCATTGTAAGCACAGCGTGAGGAAGAAGCTTGCTGGAATAAACAACTGCTGCTAATCGTCATTACTTGCAAGTTTCGCGTAAACTCGCAAGATCGCTGCACGCAAGAAGGTAAATAAGAGTATCACGAACTGAATAAACAGCTGATTGACCATGCATGTGTATGTATACACACGCCATTACATAGTTTTTTTTTTATCGAATACGCAAGAGAATTGCATATCTTTGCATTAAGAAGGAGCAAGAGTTTACAACCGCACATTCCGTGCTCACGGTGGGAACAAAAACTACATAGCCGTATCACATTGAGAAAGAAACCTTACAACCTGCTGGAAACGAAAAAAACTGCTCACGTTGGGCTACTACTCGCGAAATAGACGATCCAAGTTTGCAGCGCCTGCAGTGATCCAGAGCTCGGCCTGCTGTTTGATGACGTTGACGGCCTGCAGTTTGATCACGTTCTGCAGTGATCCACACGCCATTACATAGTAGAAGATTAACATAACACTTGCAAAAGGAAACCCCTTCTTACAAGATGATGCTAGAATTAAAAATCCAGATTAGATTGAGGAAGCTGGCAATCATGTTGGCACGTGGCGCGGCCCCACACGTGCGAGCCTGCCGTTACGTGCAACGCAAAAGAATTTAGTTTTCCGAACGGAACGGGGTTGCGGACAGTTATCTTGGACCACCGACCGGGCGTTCCACGGACGCGGCCAAATTTGACTAGCCACCCAACCAACCGCCTGGCGCCTTGCGGGACGGGAGCGTCTGCTTATGGATGCCATGTGAGCCGTGACGCCGCGGCCTTGTTTTCCATTGGGTTAGCGGCTTCTAATTCTATTTCTGATCCCCCCCGTTTCTTTGACCGGTGCTGATGATGAACATGCCCGGCCCCCAACTCGCGATGATCTATCTTTTCCTCCTGATTTGTTTTTCTTCCTGTCGTTGTTCTAGCTAGCTACCTGACGAGCTGGAGTCTACCTGACGAACTGGAGTGATGTACAGCAACACAAATGCCGAGCGATCAAGTCTAGAGCGTCTTCCCGTTGTTTTGCTTCTGATCTTCGGGGGTGTTTAAATCCAGTGAATTGGTGAAAAGTGGCGAAAAGTTTATGCATTAGGCCGTGTGCACAGAGAGAAAAAATGAACTGACACAGTTCTCAATGTGAAAACTTTTTGCAAAGTTTGAGAATTTAAACACGCCCGAATCTAATAAAGTTATATATATATATAGGCAGCAAATCTCTTGCCGTACTTTCGAGAAAAAAAAGAGAGGATATAGTGGTTTAGTTGGCTTTGTGGAGAGATTATGCAAGAAATAGAGGGCGGGATGAGAAGAATTACTTCTACATCTCCACCTAAATTCTGGTGAAATCTTGCAATCTATACGACGAACCCAGAAGGATCTTTATTGTCCTATATACGCACGCATTTGGTCAAGGCAAGAAAGTCGATCTGTGTCTCTGTCATCCCCTAAAGTCTCACTATGCAAAAACACTGCAGAATTATCACCGCCAACTATGCATCACACGTTGCCGAACAGCGGATTACATCAGCTACATGTATACGCGGTAATGGAGTAACAATACGCTGACCAATAATGGCTCTGTATCAGTGTAGTATTATTTGGAGCGGGTCGCTGTCGAAGCCACATATTCGTCTTCCGACCAGTGTATGCGTGCCTGAATGATTATCTGTCCCGCTCGTGCGCGCGGAGAATATTGCAGTTGCAGTTCATGCCGTGTTCATCTCCGGCCACCGGATTTCCGGGCCGGCGAGCTCAAGCAACCGCCCGTTTAATTCGGAGGACAAGGCACACGATGCTGGCAGTCTCATCGATCGCAGCAAGGAAAGAATGTGTTGTTGCCTTGACAGGTTACTGCAGAGCTTGTCCAGTCAAGGTCTGTCGATCGATCCACTGATAGATTGTTCTTCTAAGAAATGGGAGGCTTGAAGCGAAGCCTTTCTGACTTCACTGCTGATTGGAGCAAATACCTAATGCTCTGATTAGGGACGGATGACGAAGAGTGCTTGTTTGTGATGTACATATATTTGCAGGTCTGAACATGGGCTTCTTCTTTATCAATATACATATATCTGCAGGTCTGAACTCAAGATTTATAAGGACGTTTCTAAACTGTATCTTATGCTTAAATGATTATTCATTCGGTTGCTTACAAACTACTATTATAAAGCAAACAGGTTAGAGAGTGAACTTCCATTAGGTAGCAAATGCCAAGATATAGACGACCTGTGTATAATCAGTTGTATCCAAGACCAAACATGTCGGTGACCACTGAAGCCAGGTACATATATGCAGTAGAATGAACTTGAAAAGCAAACCAACAAACTTAGTGCAGTAGTTACATAGTGTTGTACTAAAGACGTAGCATATGAACCTGACATAACACACATACCCGGCCTACTCAGCTATTGGCATTTGGTACCAACTTTTTCATATGTGTGTGCCGGCCGGCTCCGTGGATGAGAATGAGAGCAAGCACTGGTAGCTGTTCATCAGTCCATGGAACTTGTGGGACGACAACAAGACCCACCACTGAGCAACCTGCCTGCGCAAAGGCACTGGAGCCGCCAAGCTTCCTCTGCTCATCCCCAGGAATACTTGGGACATGTCCTATCCCTGCTCCTCATCTGCATAAGCACAAGGCACGCGATGCCAAATCGCCAACCCTCCCTCAAGGTCTTTTTTGGTAGTTTTTAGCCCCCACTTCTCTCGGTTTCCCGGCCGCTTAGTTTGGGCCCCAGATAGGGCACATCTAAAGTGCTACACGCCACGCAGCAGCACAACTTTCTAAAACATGTCCTAAATTGTGAGGAGTGATGGAATATAATTTGGATTCTTATCGCCGAAATCATGCAACTACAGGCCCCATTTCTTGCTACTGTTCCTTTTCAGCACTGTGCCATGTTCACTGTTCAGTGTCTACTTCTGTGCAGTGTACTTCGTTAGCATCTCTGATTGTTCTGCCATTGTTTGGAGCTTGTTCATGGCTCATGACATGGAGGAGAGAGTTACTATCTCAATGAGCACAATTTTCCTTTTTGATAGAAAAATCACTAGGAGCTAGATGACCCTTAAATTAACGTAGAGAAGAAAGTTGGACACATGAACAGCGTTCTTCATATGTAGTAACCTTGCGAGATGTGTAAAAGAAAGGCAAAGATGGAAAGAAAGGCATGAATCTAAAAGGTTTCTAGCATGAGATGACAGGAAGATGAGCATCGATCCCAGAGAAAAGGTTAGTGGCGACTGGTGAGGCCAACTTGGATCAGAACTCGGGAGCAAGGTAAAGCTGCTGGCTCATCACATGACATTCACGTTTCAGGCTGCTGCTGGAAGGTTGATTGGATGAGAGGGGAGGGAGCCCCCCGAAATGACAGGCGCTGGGCACGCGCAGCATTCCAAAGAGGCAACAATCGCTTGCGGCCTTCAAAGGTTTCAGGGCCTGCTTGTCCCCTTCTGTTCCTGGGGCTCACCGGTCACAGCGCTTGCCGGCCAGTTTCAGAACTGCTCCCGTGCCCCTGCGCCGTTGTTGACGATCAAAAATGGCACAAGGCAGTTCTGTCAGTAAAACCGATGGGACCGCGCGTGCTCTGATTTTGTCTTGGTTTTTCTTTTGGTTTCAGGTCGTTTTTTTCCTCTGCAGTGTAGCCAGGATGCAATCTTCGGTTCCGTTCCAGGCCACTCCAAATGT
This sequence comes from Alloteropsis semialata, assembly GCA_004135705.1. NCBI lineage: Eukaryota > Viridiplantae > Streptophyta > Magnoliopsida > Poales > Poaceae > Alloteropsis > Alloteropsis semialata. Next base: position 72,819,056 of record CM014278.1, read on the forward strand.
AGTACGTGCAGATTGTACTGGTACTGAAGAATCTGGTTCACTCTGATTTCTGACAACAGGAAGATCCTTATCGTGTACTCCCTCCGGTTTTATTTAGGTGTCGTATCTCCCTCCGGTGCACAGACCAAGGCGATGGTTAGAGGCACCTTAATTCTCTCTCTGTGATTTAACCTTTCTCGATTAACACTCCTGGCCATTTAATTCTGCATTGGAATCTCCCTTACATGCACGTTCATTCCTCCCTGACGCATGGACCCGGCAACAACATCACGCGGGAGTAGTAACTGCACCGGCTCTTATACCAAAGCGTGACGGACGCCAGACACAGCTGCGACATCTAATTTCGACGTTTCGTAAAAACGAGATACGACATCTAAAAAAATACGGAGGGAGTACTATACAAAGCATAATAAAAGTCCATGACAGATCAATGAAGAAATGAAATACAGTATATTTCACAATCATCTCAAATGTGAACAAAACGGTACTAAATAATTTAGAAATGTTCCTGCTCCAGGTTCCAATGCTCGACAGATTAACACTAGTCCCCAGAGGACGAACAAATTTGCAGGATATATAAATAAACAATGGGAAAGAGCTGCATTAGTGGTCACTGTGGGAACAATAAACCTGAACCAAAAATAAGCACCTGGGGTACGTACCAGACCTACCCTAGCCTTTCCATTTCACTATTTTTTGCCACCTCCTATACATGGGTTTGATGTGACACCGAAGCAAACAAACACGTAAAAACTAACGAGGATATCCAACATTCCAACCAGGTAGCGTGGTGAAGTACTACCTAGAGGTGTTTCTGAATCTAGTGACAGCCCTACCTAGCGAATCCAGAGAAATCCACATACTTCTATGTCAGAGAGAAAATCGTAGGTGCTCATTTGCATCTCTACGGGACGAAACCAGCGGAGTCTCTCCGGCCTGTGAGCGTGACACGTCGCTGGCCGTTTCCGACCGTCGGATCGGGCGCGTGAACGGTCTGGATCAACCGATCTCCAGTTATTTTGTAAAAAAAATCCTCCTTTTAAACAAAAATTATGCCCTCGGTCCACAGATTTTTACAAATAAGCCCCTAAACTTTGAGGAAAATTCGGTTGGCTTCTACACTTCCGCAAAAAACCCTTCTACTTAACAAAAATTGTGCCGTCAGTCCACGAATATTTAAAAAAAAGCCTAGACTTTCGAAAAATCTGATCGCCATCCATAATTTCGCAAAATCACCCCTCGCTTTGCAACAACTAACTCGCAATCCCTATCTACTACTACACATTTCTACGACAAGACCCTATCCTTTACAAAAATTAACACTCAATCCACAGTTGAGTCCTGGATCAGGCAAACTCCGGTCATTTTGAAAAAAAAAACTCCTATTAAACGAGAATCGACGGTCCACAGATTTTTACGAAAAAGCCTCTAAACTTTTGAGAAAATTTGGTTGACATCCACAATTTCGCAAAAACACCCTTCTACTTAGCGAAAAATGTGCCGCCAATCCACTAGTACATAAAAAAGCTCCTAAACTTTCAAAAAATCTGATTGCCATCCATGATTTTGCAATATTACCCCGCGCCTTGCAACAACTAACTCGCAATCCCTATCAACTCCTACACATTTCTACGGCAAGACCCTATCCTTTACAGAAATTAACACGCAATCCACAGTTTAGTCCCAACTACGTTCACAAACTAAACCCTCAACTTTACAAAAATTAATCCCGTAATCCAATGCAGCTTATAATTGTTTCACAAAGCAGTTCGGAGCCCATAGTATTTTTTTCAAACCTCCAAAATTTTACTGAACTTTTAAAAAAATTTAGATCAAAATTTTAAATTTGAATCGCTTCTACATAGATTCTCTGCTTGCAATAAATTAAAAGACAAAATTTGCAAACATACAACTAAGGCTTTCACGTTTCCATCGTCGCTTCCTTATCTACTTAATCCCCATCTCCATATGTATTGCATAACTATCTCCACCTCCAGATATCGACAACGCTAACATACTCACAGGTCATCTCATGAATCAACCCAAGCTGGCGCGCCAACGACGCGCCCTAATTTTCTAGTTTTTTCTTATCAGCACATCCGACTGAATTTATTCTATGAGAACGACCCTGCTCTTTCAATGGTAGTCAACTACCGGCCTAGTTTTTCAAGGGTGCTACTCTACGTGGGTGTGTTTATAAAGATGAATACACGGGCGTGTATGTGAATATGTACTAAGTTATTAAAAAAAGGTCTTATTTGCTACTTACTATGTAGGAGTTGAGACTTTTGCACATATATATAATTGCTGAACTTCAAACAGGGTCTTAGGGTTCTGAATAAGGAATGGCTGAATGTTTAACTGCGATACATGTAACGCATAGCAGTAAATGCATTGTAGGTTTTGGTGCTTTGGTGTAACTAGCTTGAGAAGATGATTCAGTAATGTGACAATAATCACATCATCAGTAGTTCATACGTAGCTTATCAGGATGAGGTTGGCTGCTCTAAATATGTTACTTGTAGTAGTTGGATACTGAACTGCAAACATGCCTGTCTAGGACGCTAGTAGCATAGGGCAGTTCAAATATTCTACTGTAAACATGCCTGAAGAGAGTGGTATGTACTTGTTAGTTTGTTACTGATCCATCTTAAGCTCCATCATGAGATGAGAGCATGCACGCACACACTGGTCTGACTTTTGATATTCTGATTGTGGCCTCTGTTATTCCTTCTATCCGTGATTCGTCTGTCAGAGATGAGAATCATTCAGAGCATAAGTGACCAGGTCCACAGGTCCACCATGTTTGGACATAGAAATAGAAAGGAAGAGGACAGCTGAGGGCAGCATCCCTTTCCTTTCCATCTGTTTTGGTTACTAATTACACGAGCCTATTACTCTAGAAAATTACATGAGCCTATGAATCTAGGATGCAGTAGACTGATGTTTACAATGTCATCAGTAATGCCAGGATATGCTAGTTTTGGAATCATCACCATAATAACGTAATGATAAGCATAGTCCAAGAAGCCACGGCCAACCATCTACCCATAACAAATTAGGATAGGCCTTTTGAACATTATGTGGAGCAGAGGCAGCACAGTTTCAGAAGTTCTGCTGCCCTGCTACAGTCTTTCATTGGTGCAATTGCTGTATTGTAGAAATAGTACATCTTCAGCCAAGAAATAATTCTTTTTTTTCCAAACAAATTTAAGCTACAAATTGGCAGGCCATTGCTAGATTGTTTTCTCAGGGGTTGGACTTACATGCCTACAGTGCAAGGATTAAAATAAACGGCAATATCGTTTCCTGATAATTAAAGGGAGATGTGACAGCAGAACTAGTTCTTTCCCATCACTCATAATTGTTTGCTTTTCCTCCTCATCTCAAAAAATACAAAGAAAAGAGAGAAAAAAAGAATCAAAGGGACGAGAGAGCAGACAGCTTCACGTCTGGAGCCAGGTGATGTATGAGTGTACGTACTAAACCATACACCGAAATTTAAAACACATTTATCCCCCGAATTATCAACTGGACTCTGCCCGCTGGTCTCGCAGCAGCCGAGCCCAACTGCACACAAAAGAAATGGTTGCATGAGCAGGCACAGAAAAAACTAAACCAAAAGTATTAGACCAAACCCAAAACCCTTAAGCAAAAGATTATCAATGATTGCTTCTCCAGCCCCCATTGTCCTCTGCACAAGTACTGGACTCCCCTGTGCAGTGCTAGCCTTCCCTTCCTTCTAGGGTGCCCCATGCAGATTAATGGCCATAAAATTTAGCGGCAAGGGTCGAGCGCGATTGGAAGCTCAAAATAATGGAGCCGGTT
>CM014278.1:72829410-72839944 GCA_004135705.1 Alloteropsis semialata
TGTGTGGTAACATCTGTCATCTTCCTCTTATTGTGTGAATTAAGTTCAGATTTCAGAGCGGCAATGTGCTTCAACACAATCTGATGACCCTGATCATCATCCATAAAAGGCCTAACCATTTTTGTGAAGTTTGTACATATAGTGTGGTTTCTAACAGTTTGACGTCCCTGATTTGAAATCTGTGTGGGTTGCAAAGGTTGATTAGCAGTGTTGTCATTTTCATCTACATCAAGTCTTTCAGATGACCATCTTGGCAAAATATATCTATCAGGTACTTCTCGTGCTGCAAGTGCATCGAATACCTTTAATATGTGGCAACACAAGACTCCATCTCTCTGAAACTTGCAGCACTCACAAGTGTACACACTAGCCAACTGGTCTGCAGTGACTCTAATAGTTCTTTTACCGCAACATTGTGCTGCAACAAATCCATATGGAATAGCATCTATCAAGTTTTCTCCGTCAACACGATTAATGTAGTATGCTGAACTGTACTACAGCTCACTTTGGATCCGCCCCTGACACGGCCCTATCTATTCCATCCAAGTATCTTCCATAATCATGAGTTGTTTGCTCCATCTTGCAGTAACATGTCCTAGCCTAACTTTTTTTAAAAAGAAAATTTTTCTAGCCTTAGAATAATTATGTTCATGGTCATCTAATTAAGCTAACCACTTACTCCCCGTTTTTAAATATATGATGTTTAGGACAAGTTTTTTAGTTCGGGCTGAACTAGCATTTCTACATTAAAATCTCTATCTAGCATTTCCAAAATTGAATCAAGACTGGTACAGATTTTACAGAGCTAATTCCCACAGGGCTGTTTGCCCTGAGAGTATAGTTCAGTGGGTCATTCCGAGAGTTAGCTTGGTGTGTATAGTCCTCGAAAAATCTAAGTGAAGGCATATATATTAGACACTTAGGAGGAATAAGTATATTTTTAACTGTGTTCTGTTAAAAGTTTTTTGAATAAATACTCATTCCGATTCATTTTGTTTGACGGTTCAGACAACAATTCTGGCTTGCAACCAGTTTAATTTGCTTGTCGGAACGTCAAATAAAAAGAACCGGAGGTAGTTAGTAAGGACAATAAATCCACATATAGCATACTGCAGTTATTATAGGATTCTCTGTGAGACAAAGGCTCTATTATAGATCTAGCTATGTAGAAGCGATGTGTCCCATCAGCAAGAGTTTCAATAAAAGGAGTCAACAAAAATAGTAAGCTAATTGGATCTTCCACGTGTGGCCATGAATCAATCAGCTGTCTCTCAATACGCTGGCTTCTATATTGCTTGCAGTACATTTTTCCCGGCATCACAAATCTAGCCTTATCTGCAGACTGCTGCATTTAGAGAGCTGAGACTGAGAGAGAACTAGGGAGAAGAAAACACAACTCTAAACTGGCCAAACTAGCTGCTGCATAGTCTATAGCCATAACGTTTTCCCTCTCTAATTAATTATATTTCTACACTGATCAATTTATAGATCTATAATGAATTTTCACACATATGCATGCATCATATGCTTCTGAATTATTTCTAGCAGAGAAGATCGAACCGGTTCGATCGAAAATCGCACATATATTACCCAAGCTCTAGTCCAAAACATGATGAGGAATTGAGAACAGATATATATATCTATATATCTCTTGTGATATATTTTCTGCACTAGTACTAGTTCTCAGTTCTTACGAGCGATGGTTCAGGTAAGCGTAAGCCACGCTCTGCAGGTCCTCGCAGTCTTGGTACCCCGACGACGACCTCCACCCGCTCTCCTCCGCCCCGAACGACGAAGAGTCGGCCGCTGCCTCGAAGGCGGCCGCATCGTCGGACGCGCCGGCCTGCTCGAACGCGTGGTACATGTAGTCCGATCCCAGCAGCGCGGTCAGGGACTCGTGGCCGCCATTGCTGTACGCGCTCGGCTGCGCGGCCGCCGGCGCGCCCACGGCACTCGCGTCTCCATTGCTGTTGCACCAGGGGTAGCCGTACCCTAGCTGCTCGGCGGCGGCGCCCATGTAGCCCTTGGCGTCCTCGTGCACGCCCTGCCCCTGCGCCGCCTGCGCCTTGAGCGACGCCAGCTGCGCCTGCAGCGTCATCACCTGATCGAATCGAAGCACGAAGACACAGATCGATCAGCAAACCGTGCACGCGCGAGCGGGGGCAAGAAGGTCGATCGGCGATCGGCGAGAGAGAGCACCGTACCTGCTGCTGGAGCGCGAAGATGTGGGCGACGCAGCCGTAGATGGGGTCGCGCAGCCGCGCCTGCGCCTCGTAGGAGATGGTGACGGCGGCCTCGGGGCGGTCGGCGACCGGCAGGTGCGCGAGGAGCTTGGACACGTTGCTGGCGCCGAACACCTTGTGGATGGCAGCGAAGTGCGCGGCGCCCTGCTCGTGGCAGAAGTAGGGCGCGAACACGCAGCCGCGCACGCACTTGCGCCGCAGGAACTTGCACGCCCCGCACGGCGACCCGAACCCCGTCATCTTCGAACTGAACTCGCACGGTGATTTCTTCGACCTTGTTTGCCTGCGCTGTGTGTCGCTGTTAGGTAGTAGCTGATCGGCGCGGTGAGGAAGGGGTGCAACGCCCAGCATTGCTTATAAGAAGGGGGCTGTGGGGGATTAGGGCCAGCGGCCAGGGGATTAAACAAATCCGCCCTGTCTCCCCAATGGGCAACCGGCTCCATTATTTTGAGCTTCCAATCGCGCTCGACCCTTGCCGCTAAATTTTATGGCCATTAATCTGCATGGGGCACCCTAGAAGGAAGGGAAGGCTAGCACTGCACAGGGGAGTACCAGTACTTGTGCAGAGGACAATGGGGGCTGGAGAAGCAATCATTGATAATCTTTTGCTTAAGGGTTTTGGGTTTGGTCTAATACTTTTGGTTTAGTTTTTTCTGTGCCTGCTCATGCAACCATTTCTTTTGTGTGCAGTTGGGCTCGGCTGCTGCGAGACCAGCGGGCACAGTCCAGTTGATAATTCGGGGGATAAATGTGTTTTAAATTTCGGTGTATGGTTTAGTACGTACACTCATACATCACCTGGCTCCAGACGTGAAGCTGTCTGCTCTCTCGTCCCTTTGATTCTTTTTTTCTCTCTTTTCTTTGTATTTTTTGAGATGAGGAGGAAAAGCAAACAATTATGAGTGATGGGAAAGAACTAGTTCTGCTGTCACATCTCCCTTTAATTATCAGGAAACGATATTGCCGTTTTTTTTAATCTTTGCACTGTAGGCATGTAATTCCAACCCCTGAGAAAACAATCTAGCAATGGCCTGCCAATTTGTAGCTTAAATATGTTTGGAAAAAAGAACTAATTTTTAGCTTAAGATGTACTATTTCTACAATACAGCAATTGCACCAATGAAAGACTGGAGCAGGGCAGCAGAACTTCTGAAACTGTGCTGCCTATGCTCCACATAATGTTCAAAAGGGTGATCACTGGTGCCTGTATTTTTATCCTGATCGGGCTTTTGCCTTCCACTAACACTTGGAAGAGTTTGCTCAATCAAATTAGGCTGGCCTGTCCTAATTTGTTATGGGTAGATGGTTGGCCGTGGCTTCTTGGACTATGCTTATCATTACGTTATTATGGTGATGGTTCCAAAACTAGCATATCCTGGCATTACTGATGACATTGTAAACATCAGTCTACTGCATCCTAGATTCATAGGCTCATGTAATTTTCTAGAGTAATAGGCTCGTGTAATTAGTAACCAAAACAGATGGAAAGGAAAGGGATGCTGCCCTCAGCTGTCCTCTTCCTTTCTATTTCTATGTCCAAACATGGTGGACCTGTGGACCTGGTCACTTATGCTCTGAATGATTCTCATCTCTGACAGACGAATCACGGATAGAAGGAATAACAGAGGCCACAATCAGAATATCAAAAGTCAGACCAGTGTGTGCGTGCATGCTCTCATCTCATGATGGAGCTTAAGATGGATCAGTAACAAACTAACAAGTACATACCACTCTCTTCAGGCATGTTTACAGTAGAATATTTGAACTGCCCTATGCTACTAGCGTCCTAGACAGGCATGTTTGCAGTTCAGTATCCAACTACTACAAGTAACATATTTAGAGCAGCCAACCTCATCCTGATAAGCTACGTATGAACTACTGATGATGTGATTATTGTCACATTACTGAATCATCTTCTCAAGCTAGTTACACCAAAGCACCAAAACCTACAATGCATTTACTGCTATGCGTTACATGTATCGCAGTTAAACATTCAGCCATTCCTTATTCAGAACCCTAAGACCCTGTTTGAAGTTCAGCAATTATATATGTGTGCAAAAGTCTCAACTCCTACATAGTAAGTAGCAAATAAGACCTTTTTTTAATAACTTAGTACATATTCACATACACGCCCGTGTATTCATCTTTATAAACACACCCACGTAGAGTAGCACCCTTGAAAAACTAGGCCGGTAGTTGACTACCATTGAAAGAGCAGGGTCGTTCTCATAGAATAAATTCAGTCGGATGTGCTGATAAGAAAAAATGCAAATGAGCACCTACGATTTTCTCTCTGACATAGAAGTATGTGGATTTCTCTGGATTCGCTAGGTAGGGCTGTCACTAGATTCAGAAACACCTCTAGGTAGTACTTCACCACGCTACCTGGTTGGAATGTTGGATATCCTCGTTAGTTTTTACGTGTTTGTTTGCTTCGGTGTCACATCAAACCCATGTATAGGAGGTGGCAAAAAATAGTGAAATGGAAAGGCTAGGGTAGGTCTGGTACGTACCCCAGGTGCTTATTTTTGGTTCAGGTTTATTGTTCCCACAGTGACCACTAATGCAGCTCTTTCCCATTGTTTATTTATATATCCTGCAAATTTGTTCGTCCTCTGGGGACTAGTGTTAATCTGTCGAGCATTGGAACCTGGAGCAGGAACATTTCTAAATTATTTAGTACCGTTTTGTTCACATTTGAGATGATTGTGAAATATACTGTATTTCATTTCTTCATTGATCTGTCATGGACTTTTATTATGCTTTGTATAGTACTCCCTCCGTGTTTTTTTTAGATGTCGTATCTCGTTTTTACGAAACGTCGAAATTAGATGTCGCAGCTGTGTCTGGCGTCCGTCACGCTTTGGTATAAGAGCCGGTGCAGTTACTACTCCCGCGTGATGTTGTTGCCGGGTCCATGCGTCAGGGAGGAATGAACGTGCATGTAAGGGAGATTCCAATGCAGAATTAAATGGCCAGGAGTGTTAATCGAGAAAGGTTAAATCACAGAGAGAGAATTAAGGTGCCTCTAACCATCGCCTTGGTCTGTGCACCGGAGGGAGATACGACACCTAAATAAAACCGGAGGGAGTACACGATAAGGATCTTCCTGTTGTCAGAAATCAAAGTGAACCAGATTCTTCAGTACCAGTACAATCTGCACGTACTACATTTGGAGTGGCCTGGAACTGAACCGAAGATTGCATCCTGGCTACACTGCAGAGGAAAAAAACGACCTGAAACCAAAAGAAAAACCAAGACAAAATCAGAGCACGCGCGGTCCCATCGGTTTTGCTGACAGAGCCTTGTGCCATTTTTGATCGTCAACAACGGGGCACGGGAGCAGTTCTGAAACTGGCCGGCAAGCGCTGTGACCGGTGAGCCCCAGGAACAGAAGGGGACAAGCAGGCCCTGAAACCTTTGAAGGCCGCAAGCGATTGTTGCCTCTTTGGAATGCTGCGCGTGCCCAGCGCCTGTCATTTCGGGGGGCTCCCTCCCCTCTCATCCAATCAACCTTCCAGCAGCAGCCTGAAACGTGAATGTCATGTGATGAGCCAGCAGCTTTACCTTGCTCCCGAGTTCTGATCCAAGTTGGCCTCACCAGTCGCCACTAACCTTTTCTCTGGGATCGATGCTCATCTTCCTGTCATCTCATGCTAGAAACCTTTTAGATTCATGCCTTTCTTTCCATCTTTGCCTTTCTTTTACACATCTCGCAAGGTTACTACATATGAAGAACGCTGTTCATGTGTCCAACTTTCTTCTCTACGTTAATTTAAGGGTCATCTAGCTCCTAGTGATTTTTCTATCAAAAAGGAAAATTGTGCTCATTGAGATAGTAACTCTCTCCTCCATGTCATGAGCCATGAACAAGCTCCAAACAATGGCAGAACAATCAGAGATGCTAACGAAGTACACTGCACAGAAGTAGACACTGAACAGTGAACATGGCACAGTGCTGAAAAGGAACAGTAGCAAGAAATGGGGCCTGTAGTTGCATGATTTCGGCGATAAGAATCCAAATTATATTCCATCACTCCTCACAATTTAGGACATGTTTTAGAAAGTTGTGCTGCTGCGTGGCGTGTAGCACTTTAGATGTGCCCTATCTGGGGCCCAAACTAAGCGGCCGGGAAACCGAGAGAAGTGGGGGCTAAAAACTACCAAAAAAGACCTTGAGGGAGGGTTGGCGATTTGGCATCGCGTGCCTTGTGCTTATGCAGATGAGGAGCAGGGATAGGACATGTCCCAAGTATTCCTGGGGATGAGCAGAGGAAGCTTGGCGGCTCCAGTGCCTTTGCGCAGGCAGGTTGCTCAGTGGTGGGTCTTGTTGTCGTCCCACAAGTTCCATGGACTGATGAACAGCTACCAGTGCTTGCTCTCATTCTCATCCACGGAGCCGGCCGGCACACACATATGAAAAAGTTGGTACCAAATGCCAATAGCTGAGTAGGCCGGGTATGTGTGTTATGTCAGGTTCATATGCTACGTCTTTAGTACAACACTATGTAACTACTGCACTAAGTTTGTTGGTTTGCTTTTCAAGTTCATTCTACTGCATATATGTACCTGGCTTCAGTGGTCACCGACATGTTTGGTCTTGGATACAACTGATTATACACAGGTCGTCTATATCTTGGCATTTGCTACCTAATGGAAGTTCACTCTCTAACCTGTTTGCTTTATAATAGTAGTTTGTAAGCAACCGAATGAATAATCATTTAAGCATAAGATACAGTTTAGAAACGTCCTTATAAATCTTGAGTTCAGACCTGCAGATATATGTATATTGATAAAGAAGAAGCCCATGTTCAGACCTGCAAATATATGTACATCACAAACAAGCACTCTTCGTCATCCGTCCCTAATCAGAGCATTAGGTATTTGCTCCAATCAGCAGTGAAGTCAGAAAGGCTTCGCTTCAAGCCTCCCATTTCTTAGAAGAACAATCTATCAGTGGATCGATCGACAGACCTTGACTGGACAAGCTCTGCAGTAACCTGTCAAGGCAACAACACATTCTTTCCTTGCTGCGATCGATGAGACTGCCAGCATCGTGTGCCTTGTCCTCCGAATTAAACGGGCGGTTGCTTGAGCTCGCCGGCCCGGAAATCCGGTGGCCGGAGATGAACACGGCATGAACTGCAACTGCAATATTCTCCGCGCGCACGAGCGGGACAGATAATCATTCAGGCACGCATACACTGGTCGGAAGACGAATATGTGGCTTCGACAGCGACCCGCTCCAAATAATACTACACTGATACAGAGCCATTATTGGTCAGCGTATTGTTACTCCATTACCGCGTATACATGTAGCTGATGTAATCCGCTGTTCGGCAACGTGTGATGCATAGTTGGCGGTGATAATTCTGCAGTGTTTTTGCATAGTGAGACTTTAGGGGATGACAGAGACACAGATCGACTTTCTTGCCTTGACCAAATGCGTGCGTATATAGGACAATAAAGATCCTTCTGGGTTCGTCGTATAGATTGCAAGATTTCACCAGAATTTAGGTGGAGATGTAGAAGTAATTCTTCTCATCCCGCCCTCTATTTCTTGCATAATCTCTCCACAAAGCCAACTAAACCACTATATCCTCTCTTTTTTTCTCGAAAGTACGGCAAGAGATTTGCTGCCTATATATATATATAACTTTATTAGATTCGGGCGTGTTTAAATTCTCAAACTTTGCAAAAAGTTTTCATATTGAGAACTGTGTCAGTTCATTTCTTCTCTCTGTGCACACGGCCTAATGCATAAACTTTTCGCCACTTTTCACCAATTCACTGGATTTAAACACCCCCGAAGATCAGAAGCAAAACAACGGGAAGACGCTCTAGACTTGATCGCTCGGCATTTGTGTTGCTGTACATCACTCCAGTTCGTCAGGTAGACTCCAGCTCGTCAGGTAGCTAGCTAGAACAACGACAGGAAGAAAAACAAATCAGGAGGAAAAGATAGATCATCGCGAGTTGGGGGCCGGGCATGTTCATCATCAGCACCGGTCAAAGAAACGGGGGGGATCAGAAATAGAATTAGAAGCCGCTAACCCAATGGAAAACAAGGCCGCGGCGTCACGGCTCACATGGCATCCATAAGCAGACGCTCCCGTCCCGCAAGGCGCCAGGCGGTTGGTTGGGTGGCTAGTCAAATTTGGCCGCGTCCGTGGAACGCCCGGTCGGTGGTCCAAGATAACTGTCCGCAACCCCGTTCCGTTCGGAAAACTAAATTCTTTTGCGTTGCACGTAACGGCAGGCTCGCACGTGTGGGGCCGCGCCACGTGCCAACATGATTGCCAGCTTCCTCAATCTAATCTGGATTTTTAATTCTAGCATCATCTTGTAAGAAGGGGTTTCCTTTTGCAAGTGTTATGTTAATCTTCTACTATGTAATGGCGTGTGGATCACTGCAGAACGTGATCAAACTGCAGGCCGTCAACGTCATCAAACAGCAGGCCGAGCTCTGGATCACTGCAGGCGCTGCAAACTTGGATCGTCTATTTCGCGAGTAGTAGCCCAACGTGAGCAGTTTTTTCGTTTCCAGCAGGTTGTAAGGTTTCTTTCTCAATGTGATAGGGCTATGTAGTTTTTGTTCCCACCGTGAGCACGGAATGTGCGGTTGTAAACTCTTGCTCCTTCTTAATGCAAAGATACGCAATTCTCTTGCGTATTCGATAAAAAAAAAACTATGTAATGGCGTGTGTATACATACACATGCATGGTCAATCAGCTGTTTATTCAGTTCGTGATACTCTTATTTACCTTCTTGCGTGCAGCGATCTTGCGAGTTTACGCGAAACTTGCAAGTAATGACGATTAGCAGCAGTTGTTTATTCCAGCAAGCTTCTTCCTCACGCTGTGCTTACAATGGAGCCAAAATGTTGGTCTTGAGAGTTCAGATCGTTGCAGTCCTGTGCGTTGTGCGTGTAACTTTCGCCGCGAAAGCTGAGAAAGGGACATGAGGAGACACTGTTTCTGTCGTCAAGGAGCATCATCGAACCCACTGTTCTTTCTTGTTGTTTCTGCAACGCGCAATGGACACCCATGCATGGTTCAGCATTGCAGACCTTTTGAGTTCATCGGATCTCTGTCAGTGAATGACAGCGCACGCAATGCCGGGAGCCATACTGTACGTCAGAATCCAGATCGCCCAACTGTCGCTCGGCTTTGAACGTACAGTTGGAGTTTGGACTTTTGAAGCCTTCAAAAAAAAAAGGTTACATCTCAATCTCAAATCTTAACCTACAGAAAAAGAGATTTGTCGGTGTCATTTACAATGGATAGAAGCACATCATGCTACGTGGATCCAGCTTGCTGGGCTGCAAGTAGCATTCGTTCTATAGAGACCAGTCAAGCCTCCAAACATGGAAGAGGCGTAACCACAGTGATGCCTCTCAAAACGATCGTACCCAACAAATGTGGCAAGCTTTCACAAAGCCAAATGATGTTCCTAATGAACCTCAGTCTTGTCTCTTGTGTAAATTCTGTTCTAAATCTGATCTGCAGGTCCTGAACCTTTTACTGAAACCAACACAAGGAGCCGTCCGTCTGCATCAGCAGAGCTCAACCACATGATGAGTAACCCTCTTCTGAAAGCGATTCAAGCTCACCACCCAAAGAGCCTCTCCCGGTCAAATCGGTTGGAGTGTTGGCTCACTCCCCCCTTGACCATCCATCCCATTCAGATCCCTTGTCACTTTCCGAACTAACACGAATTAGGGCTATCTGAATAACATATCCTCTTTTCATGTGCGCCTTGTTGCTCAGAAAACATATTCTTATGCAACAACATGGCGCCCTGCTCTCACTCTCGGGATAACATTTTCGCCACTAACAATAAGCATTAAGCAACTACACAATCTCTCAAGAGCTTAGACCGAAGTGGGGCTTCTTCCTCGAAGCTGGAAACTCAACTCCAGAGTGAAAATCGAACTAGAGCTCCAGTTTATCTTGAGCCTGCCCGGGCCAGGAGCAGGAGAGAGAAAACTGGAGCTGGAAGCGGAGAGAGAATCGGAGCCGGAGCAGGAGGGAGTCGCGATGGGTTGATTTGGGACCTGCAGGCGCACGACCCTGTAGCGTGTGGAAACCGAAGCAGGGTCGGGGACAGGGGAGGCCACACGGGCGCGGCCTGCCCGACGGTCGCGGGACACGACGCCATCGCGTCGCTATCTGCACTGAGCGGGCCAAAAACAAACACCCCGTTAAAAACTAGGCGATTTTGTGGAACAGTTCTCGCTCCCGTTTCCTGCTTGATTATTAGGCGTGGAGCGGCGGCGGGGGACAGATCT
>CM014278.1:72840944-72875235 GCA_004135705.1 Alloteropsis semialata
GTCTGACCGGTGTGGAGCACCGGTCTGACCGGTCACCCTCTGGCAGCTAGAGAAATTTGGGGGAAAAGTTTTATTTGCCGGCCATTCGCCTATTCACCCCCCTCTAGGCGACATCAAGGTCCTTTCACCACCGGGAGTGGATTCGACAGAGCCTGCGGCAGAAGGTCCAGGCAGTCGTTGTCCGTGACCCCAGCGGAAGCAGAGAAGCCGGGAAGCCGAGGAGGAAGACTCGCAATGACCGAAATAGTCATGATACGGGTGTCCGTGGCCGTCCATGGTGGATGCTTCGGTAGAGCTGGCGTGGCGGGAGAACGGTTCGAGTGGGCGTGGTGGTGAAAGGGAACTCCGGGAGATTGCTGTGCGGCGGCGGCCTCGCGTGGAGAGATGGGGAAAGGATGGGGAAAGACGTGGAGCGGTGGCGGAAGGGTTGGGACGGACGTGGCGGAGAGGTTGGCACTGCGTGGCGACAGCAGGGCAGGGAGAAATGGGTAAAGGATGGAGAAAATGGGGAGCGGTGGACGTGGGGGGCAGGGTGGGAGGGGTAGCGTGGGGTAGGGTTGGAGGGTAGGCGCAGGGGTAGTAACGAGAGGTTGCCTCTATCAAAAGTCTCCCATAAGCTCCATTTTGAGGACTTTTACCTCTAGTCCCTATAAGCTTTCATAAGTCAGGGTGTTCGGTACTTCAAGGACTTATTGAGACTTAATTTTAGTCCCTTTTTGTAAGCAAGAGTATCCAAACAGGTCCGAATAAACGATCTTGAGGATACTTTGTGTTTCTTCTTTAATAAAGAAGAGGATACCTTTGTGTTGAGGCTCATTGGATTGGGCTGGTATGGCCTTAATTGGGCTGGGGGAAGCGCATCGGAGGATAACCGTCAAGCAGTGGTGATTTTTTTTAATTTTATTTACGATTTTTCTAAAAGAACGGTCGGATGACAGATTTTGCAAATCAAACGGCGGCCGCCACATGATACGGCGGTAAGAAGATGTAACCGCCAAATCAAACGGCGGTTAGGTAAACCGTCGTTTGAATTAGTGGTTTGAATTTAAAATCATAAATTTGAACTGTTTGCCGAACCTAACCGCCAAATGATTTGGCGGTAGGGGGAGCCCCGCCCTTGCCGCGCCGTTGGATCCAGCGGGAAGGCTTCCCGCCGTTGGATCGACGGCGGCAGCCCCCTACCGCCGAATCATTTGGTGGTTAGGGTGCTGCCGCCTATGTAAGCCGAATTGTGTTGAAAATTCATTCTAAATCAGAAAAAAAAACTAGGGTTAGAGAGGAGGGTTAGGGAGAGGAAGAATCAGCGGCGAAGCCCTGCCGGTTCTGCGCTTCGGTTTCAGGTAAAATCCGATCTCGTAGTTGTAACTTCAATATGGTAGATTTATGACTTTGTAGTTATTTTAGTATTTAGTTTACACAGTATGAAATCGTTGTATTATTTTTGAGTTACTGATATTAGACTTAGTTACTAAAATAACTATTAGAGGCAGTTACTGATATTAGATTTAGTGACATTAGAGATACTTAGAGTAATTACTATTATTGATATTAGATCTTTATTAATATATCTTTTTATATTAGATACACTGATATTAGAGTTTACCCCACTATTTTATATATACTGTAATTATTTATTTTAGAGTTTACATTACAGTTTATATCTTTTTATATTAGAGTTTCTGTTAGAGTTTTATGCATATTAGAATTTATATAAGAGTTTAAATTAGAGTTTAAATTAGAGTTTATGTTAGAGTTAGTAATGACTTTATATTAGAGTTTATATTAGACTTTATATTAGAGTTGAAATTAGAGTTTATATTAGAGTTTATAGTACAGTTTACAGTAGAGTTTTATTGATATTATATTCTATATACGAGTTTATATTATAGTTTATAGTAGAGTATTACGCAAAAGTCCTTTCATGAGTACAAAATCGTATTAATTATTCTTATTGTCCTAGTTTGGTTTTAGGCATGTCTGAACCATTATTGATTCAATTGTACTATGGATCAGGTGAAGTTAGATATGGTCCTGAAGGGGTAGACCTGTCAGAATTTAGTTGTGTCACCAGAAAAGTAGCTAGAGCAGCAGAAAGAAATTGGGTTACAATAACAAAGTGGTTTTATCATTCATTTGGGCTTGATGAGGCCCAGCATGACCTGTCAGTGATGGCAGTGATGAACAGAAGTTCAACTACGTATTGGGAACTTGTTGCGCTTGAAGGAACCCAGCACTGGAGGTCATTTGTGACACTTTGTACGCGGCATGGTATGCCGCTGGTGTTGCTTGTGCGAGCCTTCCACAAGGCTAGGTCCAGCAGTGAAGTGCACGAAGAAGTTGAAGATGCTGGAGGGGAAAACCTTCAAGATGCTACTGGGAAGGAAGGTGAAGAAGTGGAAGAAGGTGCAGCCGGACAAGATTATTACGCACCCCCTGAACCATCGGGGGAGCTTGATGAAGCAGAAAATTTTCTTGTGATGGTTTTGGACGCAGAGAGGGAGGGCACAGAGCATCAGCAGTACTTCGAGGAGGACTGGTCGGATGATGACGACGGCGAAGCAGTGCAGGTGCCAAAGAACTGGGCCAACTATGACTTCTCACGGCTTACGATAAATGAAGGCCAACAAGTCCCCTGGGAGTATAGGTGCAACGAGGTTTGCCTCGGTTCGTGCTACAAGACTGCAGAAGAAATGAAGGATGCAATAAAATAGTGGTCCGCTTTGTGTTTGCAAAGGGAGTTCAGGGTTGTTAAGAGCAGCAAACAAGTCTATGACATATGCTGCAACACAGAAGGGTGTCCTTTTTAGGTTCACGCATTCTGTGGAAAGTGGAATAGTTACTGGGAGGTGAGCAGAATCTAGAATCACACATGTGTGCTTGAGCAGTTGGACACAGGCCACCAGAACCTCACATCTGGTTTTGTGGCTAACTTCATGTATGCACAGATCATTGATAATCCAAGCTACGAGCCCAAGTCTATAATATGTGCCATCGAGGAGAAATTTAAGTACAAAATTAGTTACGGCAAGGCATATAGAGCGAGACAGAAGGTATTCGAGATGAAGTGGGGGACTTATGAAGCATCATATGACAACCTTCCTGCTTTGCTCCACGCCATATACCAGTGAAATGAAGGGAGTTTCTATGACCTTAAGACTTTCCCCTCTGTCTTAAGGCCAGGGAAGCTAGTGCTGCAGCGGGCATTCCTGGCATTGGGGCCGTGCATTAAGGCTTTCCGACACTGTAGGCCAGTCATATGCATTGATGGGACCTTCCTGTCAGGAAGGTACAAAGGCACAATCCTCACCGCCGTTGCCGGCAAGGATAACAATCAATTAGTGCCCTTGGCCTTGGCTTTTGTGGAGAAAGAGAATGGAGACAGCTGGTATTGGTTTCTGGAAAGGCTGAAGAGTATAGTTGTGGGTGATGTGCCAAACGTGTGTGTCATACACGATAGGCACAAAGGTATTCTGCAGGCAATTGAAGAAATGAAGAATGGCAGCACCGAGCGGCAGACATTACCACGATGGCCCGACGTCGTGAGCAGGTGGTGCATCCGTCACATGGGAGCTAATTTCCATAGCCAGTTCAAGAACAAGGCACTGATGAAGCTGTTCAAGCGCTTATGCAGCCAGAATCAGGAGAGGAAGTTCAACCAAATCTGGAAGAAACTAGATGACCTTACGAAGAAACAATCAGAAGAGCTCGCAAAGAAACCCGTGACAAATGAAGCAGACGAGCCCAAGTCTCTTGAGGATGTGGGGTTGGACACTGACCAGACTAGAAGGAGAAGGGGTCGTGCAGTTAAGACTTTCAGCCAGTGGATTGAGAATGAGCCCAAAGAAAATGGGCAATGATCTATGATGAAGGAGGTGCTCGGCATGGTATAAAGACTACAAACTATGCCGAGGTTTACAATTGGGTGCTTCGTGGAGCTAGGGGCCTCCCCCTAGTGGGAATCATCGAGTTCTTCGTGTACCGCACAATCAAATATTTCCATGACCGGTATGAAAAGGCTGCGGCTGCCATGGAAAGCAACCAATTGATGTATGGGTACAAGATGACCGAGTATATGGACGAGAAGCAGAAGAAGGCTCTATTGCATCGTGCGTATCCGCAGGGTTCAGCTGAACGACGGTTCGAGGTTCTTTGCCAGGACAAAGGGAGGACGGTGGCCGGACGGAAAAGGGTCAGACAAGAGTGTGTTCTCCGGAATGATAGTTGCATTTGCTCGTGCTAGAAGCCTCAGTTGCTGCACAAGCCTTGCTCCCATGTGATTGCTGCCTGCTATGAAGCTGGGGGACTGCAGCCCCGTATGTACGTCTCTCCCTACTTCTTCAAGCAAACCATTATGGCTGCCTGGAGTTTTGAGGTGTATGGCTATGGGATATTTGGCTCCTTCACCAACAACCCGGGGAAAATGCAACTTATATCCCTGATCCAGATCCAGAAATGAGGCAAGGCCCTGGGCGACGAAAGAAGAAGCGCATTAGAAATAACATGGATCGATCTGAAGCTGGTCCAGACGTGCGTATCTGCTCTAAGTGCAATGAGGTTGGGCACACATACAAGAAGTGTACTGCGACGTCCTATTATGATCCAAGCGGTGCAGGCGGCTCATCAAATGTAGTCTCAAATCGTCCATCAAGGGGCGCTGGTCGTGACCGTCGCACCAATGAGGGCCTCATGTAGAACTACTTTACCATTGTTCAGTTTATTGTATTATATTAGTTATGTAATGTAAGTTCTGAATTATTAGTTCGGTAATATAAGTTGTGTAATGTAAGTTCTGACGCATTAGTTATGTAACGTAAGTTTTGTAATATAAGTTCGGTAATATAAGTTGTGTAATATTAGTTATGTAATGTAAGTTCTGAATTATTATAAAATATAAGTTCTGAATAAGGTTTTTTTAATATTATTGTTTGTAATAGAAGTTATGTTTTTAATATTATTTTGTTACTATTATTTTTTCTATGTCAATGTTTACCATATTCTGTTTTTTTCGACAAATTCGCTGCAGCTATGGCGGACGCAGCGTACATGACTCCTGAGTTGCTCGACAGGCGACTCAACTGCAGCACCGTTCGTACCACTCGGCCATGCTGGGGGTCGACGTCGGGAGCAGCTTTCGCTCTCGTGTCGGCATGACCTACATGCCGCTACTCCCCCTCTTTGTTCCGAGATAAGCCGTCACTTCAAATTGTCAACATTTATGATATGTTAAAAATATATATCTAATGCGAGCACTACTTTGCGTTGCAGGTTACTTGCAGCAGGCCTTCTGCCTCTCGCGCATCTGGTGGAGGGCAACATGGACCGGTCGCACGTGAAGCCACCGGACCGCATGACGCGGTTTCAGTTCGACTACTCGTTGCTGGCGGCTCTCCTCGACAGGTGGCGGCCAGAGACGCACACCTTCCACCTCACCGTGGGGGAGATGACGCCCACTCTGCAGGACGTGGCCTTCCTGCTTGGCCTGCCGCTAGCAGGCGACGCCATGGGGGCTATCGACCCTCCGGCCACTTGGCGGCGGGACCTTCTGGACAGGTTCGCGCACGTTCAGCGGAACGAGCGCGCGCTGGGCTACCAGGAGTTCACCAGCACGCACGGTCCCAGCAAAAGTGGTTGCTTCAGTTCAGCGTAAGTACCTACACCGTTCTGTTTGAGTTTTATATCTTTTTATATTAGAGTTTATATCTTTTAATATTAGAGTTTAAATTAGACTTAATATTAGAGTTTATATCTTCTTATATTAGAGTTTAGATTAGAGTTTAAATTAGAGTTTATAACTTCTTGTATTAGAGTTTAAATTGGAGTTTATATCTTCTTAAATTAGAGTTTAAATTAGAGTTTATATCTTCTTAAATTACAGTTTAAATTAGAGTTTAAATTAGAATTTATACTAGAGTTTATATCTTCTTATATTAGAGTTTAAATTAGAGTTTATATCTTCTTATATTAGAGTTTAAATTACAGTTTATATTAGAGTTTATATCTTCTTATATTAAAGTTGAAATTAGAGTTTAAATTAGAGTTTATATATTCTTATATTAGAGTTTAAATTAGAGTTTATATCTTCTTATATTAGAGTTTAAATTACAGTTTATATTAGAGTTTATATCTTCTTATATTAAAGTTGAAATTAGAGTTTAAATTAGACTTTATATTAGACTTTAAATTAGAGTTTATATCTTCTTATATTAGAGTTTAAATTACAGTTTATATTAGAGTTTATATCTTCTTATATTAAAGTTTAAATTAGAGTTTAAATTAGACTTTATATTAGAGTTTAAATTAGAGTTTATATTAGAGTTTATATCTTCTTATATTAGAGTTTAAATTACAGTTTATATTAGAGTTTATATCTTCTTATATTAAAGTTGAAATTAGAGTTTAAATTAGACTTTAAATTAGAGTTTATATCTTCTTATATTAGAGTTTAAATTATAGTTTATATTAGAGTTTATATCTTCTTATATTAAAGTTTAAATTAGAGTTTAAATTAGACTTTATATTAGAGTTTATATTAGAGTTTAAATCACAGTTTATATTAGAGTTTATATCTTCTTATATTAAAGTTGAAATTAGAGTTTAAATTAGACTTTATATTAGACTTTAAGTTAGAGTTATATCTTCTTATATTAGAGTTTAAATTACAGGTTATATTAGAGTTTATATTACACTTTATATTAGAGTTTATATTAGAGTTTAAATTAGACTTTATATTAGACTTTAAATTAGAGTTTATATTAGAGTAATGACTTATTGCACTCATTGCAGGCGGACTACATGAGGGCAGACGCTGACGACGAGACCGTCCAGCGTCACTTGGAGGCGTACCTGCTCTGGCTCTTTGGGTGGGTGATGTTCTGCAGCTCACAGGGGGACTCGTGTCACAGGTTCCTGATCCCTTACGCGACGGCCGTCGCGACGTACCCGCTCGAGCAGATTCCTCAGATCAGCTGGGGCTCAGCGGTTTTGGCCGCCACGTACAGGGGCCTGTGCACGGGCGTGCACAAGGTTAAGAAGGGAGACCCTATCTTCGTCGGCTGTCCCTTGCTTCTGCAGCTTTGGTCGTACGAGCGGTTCCCAGTGGGCAGACCAGCGATGAGCCCCGAGCCGTACGACGGGCCGGCTCCTGGCACGGACCCGCGCGACTACCCCACCATGGGGTCTTTGTGGTGCCTCCGAAAGGTATGTGTTGGAACATTTTTTATTTTTAATATCCTTTTGTTGTTGCGACTTGCTATATTATTTGTATTACTTGTGCAGCCGAGCGGGGTGGGCCAGCAGACGAGGAACTCGTACGCAGACTTCGTCGGGCTCGTTGACGCGGATGTGCGTTGGACCCCCTACTCGCCTGACGCGATCCACGCTCGGGCACCGCAGGGCCTGTCCTCCTTGTGGCAGCACGACCAGGACTACTGGACGACGACGAAGCACCTGGTCTTCGACATCCACGTGGAGGAGTACGCGGTGCACAGGGTGATGAGGCAGTTCCAACTCTACCAGGAGTCACCGCTGCCGGTCGTCCACTCCGTCGACCCTACCCACCACAGGTACGTGTGTCGTATTTCCGTCCCGCAAGTTTTGTATATTTCTTAACTTACGTGGTCAATCTTTGAATAGGTGGACGAGGAAGAGACACACAGCTGGCACACAGTGGGAGCCTGCAGTGGCGCCCTACGTGGTGGGTTGGGCATGATGCGTTGAACCACGTCGTCGACGAGCACCGACCGCACTCCGACGAGTCCTTCGCAGCGTACCTGCGGTGGTACTGGCCTCGGACCCGCGTTCGGGTCCTCCGCGTTCTGCCCCAGCCCACTTTCCCCCCGGCGCAGGTCACGAGTACGTACCTTGTACGACGCGACTAGAACTACGCGATTGGGGTAAGTACTACGTCCTTACTGCTATAACACATTCGATCAGTACGCATTTTAATTAACATAATTGAACAGTACGACGTGCTCGTGGAGATCGACGCCACAGCTGCGAGGAGCCGAGCGAGCGCGGACTTCATGACCCCCGCCGACCACGTGGCGACGTGCGACCGCATTTTGGCCCTCCTCACGAAGTTCAGGCAGGCGGTTTCGTGCCGGCACGATGACGCTCCGGCGATTCCACGCCACCCCGCCTCGTCCTCGAGCTCGGCGTCGACTGGACGTTCGTACCACGCGCCGTCCAGCTCCTCGCGGCCACCTTTCCCTCCTATGGGAGCAGGTCCGTCGACGGTACCCTCCGCGCCGCCCAGCTCCTCGCGGCTACCCTTCACTCCTATGGGACCAGGTCCGTCAACGGTACCCCCGGTGCTCAGCACTCCTGTCCTGGTTCAGAGCGCTCCCCTGGGGATACCCACGTACACGCCGAGGCTAGCAGCTGTCTACAGCACAGGTACACTATAGTATCTACGTTTTGTTCGTAACATCCTAACATTGAGTAATTACGTTCTCGACTAACGTTTTATGTGACAGGGCAACCAGCGATGACCACAGGCGGCGTGTTGACCAAACGATATGACTATATGCTTTTACTTGCGTACTAACGTGATTGTGTATAATGCAGCGTACGCTTCAGGCGGGACACCCGACGACCCAGTCGAGGAGCAGCACCCAGCGCCGACCCAGTGGACGGTCCCCTCCGAGATTGACCGGTGGTACCGACAGGGGCAGGGGTCGCAGGAGGAGATTGGTGGTTCGCAGTTAGGTGGCGCCCCTGTACCTGCTACTCAGTTCTCGCAGCAGCCACCGTTCGCGACACCGCCTCCTGCGGATGCAGGGCGCCCGAGTCGGCAGGCACCGCCACCTGACCCCCTCACGTACTCCGCGCACCACACGAGGGCCGCGCAGCAGGCGGCCAGGAGGGTCAGGCCTAAGGTGGCCAAGCGAGGCCGCATTTAGTTTTTTACTTTTTAAGGAGTGATTATGTCGTACTGGATCTTGTATTATACTTTTCATGTTCTTGTTTGTGATATACCGTTCCATGTTATAATTTTCTTTTATTCTTGTTTGTGATATATTCTCGCAAGCATTTTAAAAAATTACACCATTTTTCAATACAAAAATGAAAAAAGCATACCGCCGTTCCATTCGGCGGTAAGGGCTAACCGCCGAATGAAACGACAGTTGCAAAGTAACCGCCGGTTCATTTGGCGATTAATCTTAACCGCCGGTTTAAATGGTGGTTAGGCTTAACCGTGAAATGAACCGGCGGTTAGACCAAACCGCCGGTTTATTTGACGGTTTATCTAACCGCCGTTTGATTTGGCGGTTACATCTTCTTACCGCCGTATCATATGGCGACAGATTTGCAAAATCTGTCATCCAATCGTTCTTTTTGAAAAATCGTAAAAAAAATTAAAAAAAAATCAGCAGTGGCGGAGCTACACGTCGGCCAACCTGGGCCTCGGCCCTCCTTAGCCCAATACAATTTTCAGTGATTCGATAGCCTGGCCTGCCTACCTCGCCTGTTTGGAAGGAGAACAACCACGATGGCGTACACCACACGCGTCGCCGCCTCGCCGGCCTCCGCTCGTCCGCTACTCCAAGCTCGCGGCGGCCGGCTGCCAACCTTCAGACTCCGAGCTAGCGCTGGCCTCTGCCCATTGGCCAGTGGCCACTCCGATCTTGCGTCGCTGGCGTCGCGCGCTCTCTGGCTACTGCATTCCCCAACCACCCCCACCCCCTCCCCCACTCCCCCCCAACCCCAATCCAGTCCAGTCCGTCCTGCTGTTCTGGTTAGTGACCACGGGCTCGCAACTCATCAGCAAGAGTACCTGCGCGCAGGTAATCAGATTACTTATTTGCTTGTTTTGTAGTTTCGTTCCTTCCAATTCAGAACCTCGAGTCGTGAGCTACATGTTAATCCCTGATTTTCAGTTCATATTTTTAAGGAGTTGCACAGACAATGATTACATATAGCTTGTATTTTGTTTTGGTACGAATGGTTAAAGAGAAACCCATTGACAAATTTTTCAAAAGGAAAGGTGATGATCCAGTTGTGGAGCAAGAGCAACCTCCCCACCACGTCGATACTTCATCCTATTCAGCTAGCTAAGTCTTCGATTGTTGGAGACGCTTAAGATGCATGCCATAGGTAGCTCTCCAGACTCCAAGGAGGTGTTGTGGTGCTTGGGGACGGACCGAGAGAAGGGCCATAAACTTCCTTCGGCGGGCTACTCGCGACTGAGGGTTGTAGTTGCTTGAGGCCCAGAATAAGCACTGTGTGGGCGCACTATAGCTTCCTTCGTGTTCGTGGTTTTGCAGCGTCGACATTTATTTGCAAGCCTGGCAGGGTTCAGATATAAGAAACTTTTTGCTTTACGTTATGCTACCTTGCAATGTGGCTAAATCAGGAGATGTGTCTTTGTAGTTTGTATCATGAAGAAAGGGATGCCATAGTATCCGACCGTGTTCCACCATTATAAAGTTTACGCACCGGCTTGTGTTCTACAAGTTAATTAACAGTAACAGTCACTCATTTTCTATGGTAATTAGCAAACTCCATTGATGTCCCAGGACATCACCAAAATGCCACTGGCTCCACCTCTGACAGACATGGTGGTGCATTGCCTTGAAAGTTGTTGCAGAGGCCTGTCCACCAAGGTCCTCATATCTCATTCAAAAATTGGTTTTCTCAGTTCTCCAAGGAGAAGGTATTGAAACTAACTCTGCATTGGTTCTTGGATCGTTTCAGGTACTATATCTTTCTGAGAACAACCATTGCATGGATATTCCGTCTTTTGATCTAATTCTTTGTCAGAGCACTCACGCAACATGAGTAGTAAGATGATTTCCTTCTAGCTTGAGAAGTTTTATTTTTTAAGGTACTTTTCACCATGACGTAACATTTTCATTAATATGTTCATTACCGTCTATATATGCAAGTAAGTATTGTCTGGTGTTGTTGTCATTCTGAACTGCTTACAGAATTACTCTTATTTATATGTTGACACTATTCTTGTCCGCCTTTTACAGAAAGAAAAAGGTTGTCCTAAAAGGTGATTTACCTATCAGTATTGATAGAAGAAGCGAGGATACTTGGGTATACCTGACTTGTTTCACATGAATACTGCTACCGAAGCACCTCCTCATTATTTTGACAAGAATGGACAAGACTGGGTTTTTTACGTATAACTGGGAGATTTCAAATAAAAAGTTATGGATGGTGTGAGCTCGTTTGACAAAGGTTATTTAACATATCAGTTGATGTATGTCTGACTGGTCATATGTTCCTATTAGCATGTTGCAGATGACAATGCATGTACTTCTCTGCAATAGGTTTAGTTGGGCAATTAGACCTTCGATTCCTCTTAGTTAGGTTAGTTTCTGTGTCCGTTGAGCCAACTAAAATGGGTCATAGCAAGCCTTTCGAGTATTTTATCTAACTTGTCCTTGTCTTGCACGAGGAACTTCTAAGTGGAGGCCAACGGGATTTTAATCAAATGACTCACCATACATACACTAGTCAGGAAATTCTGGAGGCGTTGTGTTTAAATTATGTTCATGTTTCTAAATTCTTTTGAATGAAATTGCAGGACACAATAATGACATTTTTTCTCCTTTTCAGTAAAAAAATGGATCATTTTGGACAGTCATTGCAGCCAACTTTCTAAATGAATATCAGAAGCAGTGCTATGGTACCGAGTCATATTCTTCATCTAGAACATATCAGCTACTTAAGAGTGCACTGCAATCAAACATATCTATTTTGTATTCTCAGTTGGGTCTACTTTTAATGCAACTAGAACACTGAAAACAACTCTTACGCTAACTTGACCCATTGATCAAGAACAATATAACTTCGAAGACCATTTCTAGAAGACCATAATCCTGCATGAATTTCGTGGAGCCATCAAACATTTCTTGATTCAGGACAAAAGGTCCAGCTTATCACCTTTGAACAAAAATCACTTTTTTGAAAGACATGAAAAAATCACTTGCATAACTTTCTAGGATTATAATCATTGTGTAGTATCCTCTATTGCACTGTAAGTTCAAAGATGTACATTCAGAATACACTTTTGACGCACACAATTTTGACTTGATTTTTCCATTTCCACTCGCGGATATATCCACAATATTAGTGGTGAGCAATAAGCAAGCACACATCTAGATAGCTACATCTTGATGGCGCCAAAAGGGTTGTCATCTTGATGTCTAGTGACCGCCATCCACCTTGAACTCGGATATACAAAGTTTGGATCTTAGTTCATTGAACCAAACATGTATACTTAAAACTAAGAATTAACACACCATCCTGAGAAGAGAAAGCAACACGGTCAATCATATCATATTTTCATGATAAGCTGGTATTCTTAGAGAAAGAAATAATATAATCATCCTTTCTACTTCGCTATGCTTACTGATTCTCTGTTAATCATGTACCACAATCATTAGGTTGACAAGCTTCTTAGAAAATTAAACAGATGGTGTGAGAAATCTAGAAAGTCACAAATCTTGGTGTTAGAAATCTTCTAACATGGTCACATACTATCAGGTGAAAAGTAACATCAGTATATATATTGGGAAAGAAGAAATAATAACTAAAATAGGTAACATGTATAACTAATTTCTTCACCACCATAAAGAAAGGTCCACCTAGTACAGCTATTTTCTTCAACTTGCTTGCAAAGGAAGAGTATCTAGCTGAATAGATTGCAAATAACAGAACCCCCCAGCATCTCCACTACCAAGTGCCCAACCATGCATGGCTGAAGGGGAAAAAATCAGTGTTCATTACACTATTTGTCAAATGTACAATAACTATAAAAAAATGGACCTTGAGCAAAGCAAAACAATTAGTATTTGACTGTGCTGTCTTTCCAGCCAAATCCTCCGATTCTAAGATGCAACAAAATTCACAAACAACACATTTTCTTTCAACGTGTTATCTAAAATCAGAATTGGCTAAAGGATCAACACATTATCGCAATAAAAGGCAAGTGGTTTTGCAGAACTTTAGTGAGCAGCAGGATCTGTACCTCCGAGAATGCTGCTGTTCTCCTTCATGTACTGCTCCCAGTCCAGCGACAACATCGCATTATGTCTGAAAACTTCTAAAACTAAATGATCAATGATTCATCAAGCTGCTGCGAAGGACTGTACTCCCATCCATGGGTGCATGGCTCAACGCCTTAGAATAGTAATGTCATCACAGCTGTATCAGAGAGCAACATATAAACACAACTTTATTCCGAAATATAGAAGAAACTACCCTGAAAGGAAAGGGCACCTGCAAAAAATTCTGCCCAGAAAGGCACTTAAGGCCAGGATATCTTAACAGGGTATCCTGATAACTGGCACTGTCTCTATGGAAGTATATAACCATAGAAAAAAGAAGGATCTACCAAGCAGGGAAGTTGAACCTACCTCAGAACAACCTGATCAGCTCCACTCATAAGGAACAGACACGACAGCCACCAAATTTCAAACTAAACAAAAACCAGTTCAGAGTAACACTTTATATGTGTATTAATGATCTTTACTTTCACACTATTTTTAGCCAAGTAACGTACAAATTCATCTTGAAACCCTCCTGATTCAACTCACCCCTCACTCCAAGCACAAGGAAGAGGAGCAGCTGTAGACCTGTAGTCAACCAAGCATCATCTGCATATAGCAACTTTATCTAAACACCAGAAGGCACCACACATGGTTCCTTAAGAGTTCAACTGCATCGTCAATGATTCAACCAGTAAACTACTTTTAACAAGCAAATGAGATAAATATTGTAGGCTTGCTTATGCAAACTATTATGTCCTTCCTCGGCCCTTTTCTGTAACTTGCATCAGAATTATTTGTATCTTAGTACTGCATGAGTATCAACAACAGGGATTACAGTACTTCATTGCTCCTGATAGCATATCATGTGGCATCCTTATTACTACTTCTAAGATGACTATGCAAGTTAGCTGTATCTGCAACCATCATTTCAAGAGCCTCATGCAGAAGATGCTCAATGCACTTGCAATTCATAGCCATCATGTACCAGTCGCAGATTGAATGAAGTTTCCAAATTACATAGTAGTAAGCTATGTTTCATTACAGAAGTCATTTAGAATTAACTTGCTTTAATTAACGGAACATAATGTGTTATACTGTCATGTTTATGAGAAGTAAAATCAATCAAGCATAGGTTCCAGACCTTGAGGCTTGAGTGCTCTACCACGCTAGCCATGAAGTTACTCAGGTCATGCATCATTCCAAGTGTTTGGGTTATATTTATGCAACTTGGCCAAAACATGAACCGAGTCCTTTCAACATGGTTCAGCAGAATTGAGGCATTGACTGGACATAGGAACTCTGATAAAGAACAGGAACAATAAGATAAGCACTCAGCATGTTAAGGTGTTACCATGGTAGCATAAATGTACTAAAATTTAGAAAATTTTGCATCAGTAATAACCCAATCTGAATAGTAAACGTGGCATATGCTAGTTAACCATTTCATCGAACATCTGAAAGGCACTAAAGCAAATATAGAAAACAGTACCAAATACCAATCATCATGCCTCTGGTTGTTTCATCATTAGAGCTTCCAAATAATTTGGCCCCTGGTGTAAAAAGATGAATCGAGATTCATTCTATTGAGTAAGATAGGATTCAAAGAGACAAAAAAAAAAGAGTAGGGGAACGTGACATTTGCCTTTGGGCGGAGGGAGGATCTGGAGGCGAAGAGTAATGCTTGCTGCTCTCCACGAGCGTGCCTCTGATGGCCGCAGCGCTGCAAGAGCTCCAAGCCACGATAAAGCTCGAGCTCGAAGCTCGAGCCGATTGTTTGCGCCACCTCACCGGAGCTCACAATAGCGCCGCCGCTGACTCCCCCATGCCGACGAGCTCAGCAGCTCGAGCAATGGGAGAGCCGAAGCCGGCATTGAGGGGTGAGGCGCTCGGAGGGAGAGAGAGGAAGGTAAAAAGTAAGAGAGCACCACTGTGTTGTCAACGCCACCTTGCCTTCCCCTCCCCATCAAGGCCACGCCGCCGTCTTCCTTCATGGATGTGAAGCCAGCGAGCGCTTTTCCGGC
Source organism: Alloteropsis semialata (assembly GCA_004135705.1). Lineage (NCBI taxonomy): Eukaryota > Viridiplantae > Streptophyta > Magnoliopsida > Poales > Poaceae > Alloteropsis > Alloteropsis semialata. The sequence continues at coordinate 72,855,970 of CM014278.1, forward strand.
ATCGCTCCGCTCTCTGAGCTGCATCCACTGGCGCTTCCACAGAAGGGCGTCGTCTTTGACACCAGTAGCGCGTCAGATCCAGCGGCGCCCCCCGGGACGAAGGCTGCGCCGCCCAGATCCACCGAGGGGCGAGCCATGGAGAGCAGGAGGGGCGACGGCGGCGAGGCAGAAGGGGCGCGCAGCGAGTAGGAGGGGAGGGTGGCGGCGGGGAGAAGAGAGGAGGAGAGAGAGAGAGAGGGAGAGAGAGAGGAGGGTGAGGGTGAGGTAGGGTGAGGTGGAGGCGGGTGGTTTTCCGAAAAAAGGCACGCGGGGGTTTCTGAAACATAACGGGTATTATCGAATTTTTTCTTTTTCGAATTCAAATAAATTTTACATCAAGGATCTAGGCGCAAAATATTACAACACAGATACTGTTTGTTTTGGATTGGTTGGACTGCGGGTTGATTTTGATAAAATTGGAGGACTTTTTTGCAAAAATGCCCAGGTCGTCACTGTTCGCCACGTGTCCAGTTTCTCGCGAAGTCACGGAGAGGAGAGCAGATGGGAGGTGTAGTTAAGGATTTCCTTTCTATTCTTTGCTTCACTTGTATAGTTCATAGAAGATTGCAACACAAAAAAAGATCATTTCGAAGATTAAAAGAACTCCTAAGAATTCAATGTGGCTAGAGAAATACGACAGTATCCATTGTGGTATTTTTGGTTTACTACAAGTAATTTGGGTCTTCTATTGTGATTTACTTGCTTTGTTGTTGACACACTGTATTCTCCATTTTAAGACTTCTCCTAATATATCCCGGTCCTTTTTTATTTGGACTAAGTGTTGTTTGTTCTGCAAAACATTGTCCTTATCAGAGGTCCAGAGGACTCCCCCATTTCAACTGGAAGATACTTCAAGTTTTAGGGATCTAGATGAACACATGTAACGTTAATGGTTCTCAACTATAGTTTTCCATTCTCCATGTGCAAGCTATTGGGATTTGGTCAACTTGTGATTTAATCTGTAAATTTTCTTTAGTATACTAAATGTCGAAAAAAATATAGTGTAACAGAGTAAGGGAATTTTGCTATTTCAACTTTTTTTTTATTATAGCTCTTTAGGTAGTTCCCCTGAAAATGAAATGGGTACATTAGCATCTTTGCACTAGGAAGCTTTTTCTCAAGAAAACAAAATTAGCTCATACCACCTTATGTGTTGTGCTATTCCTCTTCATTTATGCAACTTGTCGTAACCAATCGGTGTTTATAGATTATTCCATCCTCTCACCGAACAATGTTTTATAGCAAAAATACCCTAAAAATGTACTAAGACTACTATTTTGTTTGCCAAGAAAATCTATGGCATAAAAATGCACAAAGACTTTGTCTGTCCGGTTGAACTTATCAAAATGCACAAGAAAATCATTCGCTTTAACTTTCCGGCTCATAATTCATGTGTTTCCTTTCTAAAATTGTATCCTTGTGTTATGATTTTTAACCTTCGTATCCGTCCCTGACTTTATATTATTTTACTTCAACCTCTTTCAGTTTTTTAAACTGAAGAATTAGAAGACGTTAAGCCTGTCTAGTTGATTTATTATCATCATGTGTAGTATAAACATTACTTTACTAGTTTATTTAAAAAACACATGCTAAATTACTCAATATATTTCATATAATTGTGGTATTGGTAAGTCATTTAGTTACTGAATATCAAATTTTTTTTATAGTTTTTTTTAAAAAGTATATTCGCTACACATAGATCTTTATTATAAATATAGAACTATTGTTGACTATATATAACTCTAAAAATTTTGTTTACTAGGTTTTTTAAAATCGTGCATGCAGTCTCTACAAGTACGAGAAAGGAAAGCCATAACACTGGTCTGAATACAAACATGAGGCTGCAGCCTACATAAGCTGTATAAGCCGAAGCGAAGGAAACACACGCAGGCCGTCCGGACGCGAAAGCCACACAGACCTCGCTACCAGAAAATTCTCTTCCCCAGGCCAGGACCCAGGAGGCGAGGCGAGAGCTCCCGGCCGAAATTCCCCAACGCCTCCCGCACCGCGTCCGCGTCCTCGTGCGGCTGCCCCCCCTGCCCCACCGCGCCACCACCGACCACCGTCTCCTCAGTCCCCACCGCGGCGCGGCCGGCCAGCGCCATGCGCATCCGCCGCTACGCCGCGCGCCTCCTCTCCTCCACCTCCCCCGCCCCCTCCTCGGCCCCGCCGCCGCCCGCCGCGTCCTGGCTCCACGCCGCCGCCGACGACTGCTGCGCCTTCTGCGAGCTCAGCCGCCCCGCCCCGCAGGTAAACCGATCCCCCGCTCGTCGCCCCCCCTCTCCTATTCCTGCATTATTCGGCCGCGTCACCGTGAAAGGGGATAGTTTTGCTCTCGTGCGGAGGTTGTAACAGTGGGGGTGTCCGGTGGAATCGCAGGAGGGCCCGGACAACATCAAACACAAAGGGCACATTGCGGGCCGGCTGCCTGCATCCGAGGTCAGGGGCGATGAGCGCGTCGGCCTACCTCAGCGACCGCCTGCTCCTGAAGGTTCGCAGTTTGCACTGTTTTTCGTCTGTGTATCATTTGTATTTGCAGGGATGACACCATGACAAATGCTAACGCTACAAATTTATGTTCTTTTTGGTGTTCTACGATTGATTTCAGTTAAGAAATGCAAGACTGATCATGGTATTCATGTGAATAAAATTTCTGTCGGACTGCAAGCCCCGAGGGGTGCTTCTGGGGTTAGTGAAGCTGCAGTGAAACCAGAAACTCTTGTTAGTGAAGCTGATGCTGAGCCTGCAGTTAAGCCTGGACCTTTCATTGTAAATGCTGGTGCTATTGGGCAGGAAGTTAGCTGCAAAACTTATCTTGTGAACGATGTTACAAAAGGAAATCCTCTTGTGAATGGATCGACCACTGAATTAGAAGTTCTCAAGGGTGCGCCCGTTGCTAGTGAAGCGGCACATGATCCAGAAGTCACAGATAGAGTTACAGGGCCATCTTCTGTTATGAATGGATCCGGCGCCGTACTCGAAGCTACAAGGAGAACTTTGGTCAATGAAGCTTCTTCTGAGCTAGAACTTACACAGATAGTTTCTCCTGCACAGATAGCTGTTACTATTCCAAGAGAAGCTGCAGAGCCAGAAGATAGTGGCAGTGCTTCTTGCAATGCAGACGATGCTGCTGCTTTAGATAAGCCACAGCTGCCTATCTGTGATCCAAACATAGGCAATGTGCCGGTTGGAAATGCTGGAGAGACTGTTACCAGTGCATTGCAATCTTCTGTACGTGATGCTGCAAAAGTTGGTGATTCTGTGAATTCCACAAGCAATGGTCTTGTTACATCCAAAGGTCGAACTATCGAGGGACAAGTGCAAAATGATAGACCTGTTACACCCAGTGTTTCATGTCTCGCTCGAAGCATCGGTACTTCAGGGAGAGCAGATGTTATTTGTTATGCTAGGCGGAGAGGTAAGAGGAAGCTGGAGCTGCTGGAGGTAAAGGAAGAAAATATTGAATTGGAAGATGGCATTATATGCAAGGAAGAGGAGACAATGGAGAGAACTGGTCATTGTAAGAGTGCCCTGTCAACAGCTGGATCCGCAGATGTTAAACTTGTCGACATAAAGAAAGAACTTATGGATAATTCAGCTGCAAGAAAGGTTAAAAAGACAAAGCGAAACAGATTTGAATGCAATATTGATTATTGCCGGATGACATTCAAGACAAAAACTGAGCTTTCTGTTCACAAGAAGAACATGTGCACGGTCAAGTCATGCAGCAGACATTTTAGATCCCACAGATACCTGAGACGCCACCAGAGTGTTCACAATGATGATATGCCTTACAAGTGCCCGTGGGATGGTTGTGGTATGGCTTTCAAGTTGTCATGGGATCGGACTGAGCATTTCAAAGTTCATGCTGGGGTGAAGCCTTATAAATGCACGACTCCTGGATGCAACAAAATATATAAGTTTGTTTCAGATTTCACCCGGCACGGGAGGAGGTGCAAACCTCAGAGGTAAAAGCTTGCTTGATACTACAGAATTAGGATAGTAGTGAAGTTTGTGCTTGCTACTGTAGATGTCTTTATTCATTTGCTAGAAGATCTATCGCGCAACTGTTCTGACAACTTATAGTGGGATTGTTCGTTTCTTTGTTGAGGAAAATGCTAAATCTTTAGCTTAGAAACTTGAGTATCTCAAAATATCAGTGTAAATTTGCGGAAGCTAGTTGATAATGTTTGCGCTGGTTACATCCAGCGCTGTACCGAATCTGAGACCTAGAGCTGTAAATGGGAAGCTATTTTTTCATTTTTATGATTTTGTTTCAGCATAGTATTCCGTGTTTATTTACTTGGGTTGACATTTTGCACCAAACTACAATATAAGGTTCTAGTCTATTTTTACTACTGAACCACTAATCTATACAAATGATTTCTGCTACAGTGATCTCATCATCTTTATACTCTTAAGAGATGCAATCTCATATCTTTAAATAATCTGTGATATTGTTTGCAACTCTACCATTGGTTATATAAAGGATGCTAAATCACAAGCCATTTGCTGCTTCTGTGTGCCTGACGAACTTCAGAGCTGTTCAATCATTAATTAATGTGATGTGTCCATTTACACGGCAAGCTCAGTGAGAATAAATAGCACATCCTTCTGTTTTGGAGTGCTGCTTCTGTGCTTTCCAAGAAGAACGCATTGCCCATGAATAAGTGGTGGGTTGATTTCAACTTAACTACTGTTGAAGCCCTGTAGATTGTGTGATATTGTCAATTCAGAAATTGCAGAAGACAATAAATCTTGAGCTCTAATCCTCTGGATTTTACCTGATGTGCATGCTGACTTGGTTTTGGTTAGGCTCTTGATACCTGAACCACTATCAAGCTAGTGAATGTGTTCTTTCATAGGGAAACAATACGAACTTGTTCTTCAAACATAATATTATAGTGTCACTATGAACCAGTCAGGATATTTCTATATAATTTTAATGACCAATGTTGCTTTTACAGACGCGTAATAGTTTATTGCATTGGTAGGTTTCTACTAAATTGCAAAAGCAAAAAAACTATGGTCTAGCCTTAGCAGTTTTGAATCATACCTCCACAAAAAAAGTCTGTCAAGGTAAAGAAAGAGTTGACACTTTTGGACTATGGGGTCCTATGATTTTTCTAGATACTGGACATTGACATTTCCTGCCTGTTGTCCATTTGGCATCTTATACAGGATCTCAAGCAATGACAAGTTGCTGAAATAGCTAGATGTGATGCTTATTGGCCCATATGGTTCTTTAAACAGTCGTAAAAATAAACTGCAACTGTGTTTTCAGGTAGCGATGTTAGATTAAAATGACTTTTACCTTCAAATCCTGATGGCTCTAATAAATTTCATGACTGAAGTGAATACAGCAGCAACTAGCAACTGTACCAAACTGTCGTTGGTTCACAGTTCTGGGCCACACAAGGATGTTTCACCATATATCCTACTTTAATGTGGTAAAGCTATTTATTTTTCAAGTATCTTAGTGATAGTTGACAATGATGAATATGTTGCTTCAATTGGGTCTTGGAGACTTGGACTGGAAGTGGAAGGCTTTAACGTCAGAAAGCCACTCTGTTTTTTTTAACCCGCAAAGCTTGTACCTCCGATCTTTTGTGACGTTTGGGTAGAACTGTCGATTCTGCCTGTTCTGCATATATCCTTGAACGGGCGGGTGCTGTAGCTGGACTCTGCAGTGCTTCCGGCCTCGTTTCATGCAATTCAATTTTCGAGTTACTAGGTGGTGATTGTGAAGAATTTTTGCCGTAATTTCGTTTCCGTGTTACCCGATGGACGGTGAATGCGGTTATGGCTGTGTCCAATTTGGTGTGATATCTGCGGTTAATTATTGGATATTCTATACCCATTCATCTTTTAGCATGAAATCCTATGTGCTCTACGAACCCCAGAGCGCTCTGCAGGCGGCCCCGGGGGGGGGGTGGGGTGGGTGGGGGGGCGCCGCCTGGAGACCAAACCATCTTGCAACAACAAGAATGGGGGGCAGCTCTCCGGACAGCTCGGGGGCGCAGCCGCGCTCGCCCACCGCTCCTCTGCAGCGGCCTCCTGCAGCCGCCGGGTGGCGGCGGCGGCCCACGGCTCCACTACTCCTCCCCTCTCCTCTTCCCATCTCGCCTCTCCTCTTCATCCCTCAGAGCAAGTATTATGGCGGGCTGTAAGCAGGCTGATGTCTACGTGGAAGAGAAATGAAGAGAGAGAATGAGACGAGCGTCGAAGCCGGCGAAGACACAATGCATGTCCTGTTATTGGCTCAACTCTCTGATGTGCATTAATTATTGGTGGGGCCCGCCATCATCTCGCGATGATGTGGCCTGCGTTGCAGCCGGCAGTCGGCGGATTCATTAGCCATGCTCTCATGTTGACCGAACCCTAGCACCCTTGAGTCGGAGCACCACCCAACCACTGCCGGCGGTGGCGGCCCCCTCCCAGGCTCCTCCCTTCTCCCTCCAAATGTCGAGTAAATGCCAGCATCTCCATATCGACTAAACAATAGTAAACATTGAAAATTTATGCAAAACGATACAACACATGTCACCAATGCAATCCAGAACAACAGGAACAAATCAGATGACTACACTGCGACACAGCACAACCAACAGACGAAGCAAGCTAAAGATAAATTAGGTACTATAAGTCATACGACAAAAACTAAGGCACATGTCGCGGGGCTTGAACGCATGGAAGACAAAATTTAGGCACCTAGTGCAACGACTCGAGGGTCCGGATTTTAAAGCGCTTCCTCGCCACCTTCGAGCTCAAGTTTTCTTCCCGAAAGCCAGCTTCGTCTAGAGTTTCTGTCCTACGTTCTACCTCTGTGGATCTCTCTTCTTCAACACCGGCGGTAGTAGCTTCCACACCACGATTCCTGCTGCTGCCACGCTGCTTTCCCCGGAACGGTCCGAATGGTTCAGGGTAGTAGAACGCTCCACCTGAGTATTCTTCTACCTTCGTCGTCCTTCGCGGCCGCTTGGAACTTCCCTTGGACGACGGCGGCGCTGCCTTTGAGCTCGCCGGCACATCACTCGCCAATGCTGCTTCGGTGCTGGATGGTGCTCGTTTGGAGCTCCCCGGAACGGTCCGAATGGTTCAGGGTAGTAGAACGCTCCACCTGAGTATTCTTCTACCTTCGTCGTCCTTCGCGGCCGCTTGGAACTTCCCTTGGACGACGGCGGCGCTGCCTTTGAGCTCGCCGGCACATCACTCGCCAATGCTGCTTCGGTGCTGGATGGTGCTCGTTTGGAGCTGGACGAGGCCTTTACCGGAGTTGCTGCTTTGGAACTGCCCGCCACCTTCTGTGAAGCTGATTCAGAGCTGGCACCAGGTGCTGGCGTTCCGGGGTTGTAGTACGAGCGGCTCTGGCGTAAGTGCTTTTCACATAGTGTGTGAGGCACAACAACCGGCTTCCCACATTTCCATTTCCTGCCGTCAGTCCTCTTGCACTTCAAGGGATCATTAGCAGTGACCATGACCACCTTCTTCTTGATCACTTTCGCCACCGCCATCGTCTTCGGCCTCCTCTTCTGCTGGTTTCCATCTGGCTTGATCAGCTTCTTCTTGTATACCTTCGGCTTCTCGTTAATCTGCTGCTGCTCTTCAATCTTATTGTCCTCCACTTTCTTCTTCCAAAGAAAAATGTTTTCCTCCACCTCACCCTCCATGTCTGCTACCTCCTGCTTCTCAATCTTGTCCCCCTCCATCTCTGCCTCCTGCTGCTGCAGCAGCACGAAGTCCACATCCCTGTAAGACAAGCCAGGATGCTCGCGGGGTTCCCTCCTTGCGTCGCCGATGGGACCATCGTTCTCTTCCTGCACGCATAGGAAGCCAACACCCGAAAGATCAAGCATTCATGTTCGAAAAAAGATCAATCACAGAACAAACCAAAGCAACCCAAGATGGCACGATGTATACGACGTGTAGTAATACACAGGGAAGCACGATTCTTCAAACACACTAACGCCCGTGCAAACAGCAGCCAACTCTTTTTTGAGAATGTGGTTGGCACGTATTTCATTTAAATAAAGGAAGTTCGACAAGTACAACAACCCGACAGATAGACGAAGAGAGGGATGCACACACATGCAGAGAAAAACACACACATTTCCGCAGCCAACTCTTAGCAGACGAATCTTGGAACTAGGGTTTGGGCGGGGGCTCCAATTTCCGTGGGTACCCAATCGGGGGCCCAAAATTTAGAGTGAAAAAACCCCGAGAACCCACATGTAGCGCAATCAAGCTGGACAATCTAGGTAAATTCCCCTCCTCCCCCAAGCCGAGCACTCCACGACCATCAGCCTCGGTTGTGGAGAGTGCTAGCGCTGTTGAATGGACACACATGCGAGGGCCACGGTGCCCCAAACCCAAACAGCAAGAGGCACAAGGAAGAGAGAGATAAGCGGGCACCATTGAACAAGTAGCGAAAACCTAGATAACACGGTGGAGATAGCACAAGCGCGCGTGTCGGAGTGGGGAACAAAGGGGGACAAGGGGTGAAAGCTGACCGTAGGATTTAGTGCATGGAGATGTGGAGTCCATGCACAACTCTGCAAGAATACTTCTGAAGGCGCGACCGCGGGGAGGACAAAGGCAGTGGAGGCATGCGAAGCCGGCACAATCACAGGTAGGGGGAGCACGGGTGCCCTAGGCAACGAAACCTTGGACCAACCCCCCTGGGCAATAGCGCAGAAGGACAAACCCAACATCCTAGAAGGGTTTCTCCGAATCCGCATGGCGGAGTTAGGCCGCCGGCGAGCGGCAGAGCTGAGCACGAGAGGATCTGGGTTAGGGTTTCTGATGTGGGCAAAACCAAAAATGGAAGTGTGAGGAAGGCGGCGGGTCTGTGTGCCTCCTTTGTTTTTTTTTCCTCTCCAGCCGCCTTTTTCCTGTCCCTCTTCTCCTTCTTTATATGTACTGTACACCGCTAGGGATTTGCAGGTTTTTTACTATATAAGAAAATACCATATAATATTTTGCAAACAAAATAAAAATATTTTATAATAAATAAAGAAAGGAAATAAGAATTATGTGTACCAGAAGAATTGCTATGAATAAAAAAATCATAGTGGCCTCACATGATTTGGGTTCAATTGTAGGTAAAAGTGGTTGGACCACATGAAAGAAGGATATGTAAAATCACATCATCTGTCTTTTTTAATTTCTCGAGTTTCTCAAAGAGTTTTCACATGGAATTGTGAATAGAGAAATTCCAGACCACGTGAAACTGTCAATTTGTATAATTGACAACTAATTCCGGCATGTATTTTGTAAAGATGTAATGAATTGCTTATAAAGGACCGTGGACATTTGTTGGATCAAAGACTATTTGGACACAACTTATAGATGTCCCACAATGGTGCAGAAGGGCAAGCCTATAGAAATAAGAATATCTACAAGCAAAAGCAAAATTATTATGAACAAATACCATAGCGGCCAGGATAATTTGGGGTTGATTGCAAGTAAAAGTGGTTGGACCATTTAATAAAGGATAGGATCATAGGTTAAATCACATCATGTGTCGTTTCTAGTTTCTCAAGTTTTTGAGTTCCAGTTTGTATTGTGAAATGTTTTTACATGCAAATTTGAAAGGGGAATTGTCGCATGCATCTCATTCCATATGATTTTTAGAATCATTTGTAAACAACTAAAATTTAATCTATTCAAATTTTTGTTAAAATATAACTTAGTTCTTTTACTAGTTAGCTAGCATAGTTAAAACCATTTTCTAATAAAAGCGTTGCTACAACTTGCATATATTTGTTGAATTTGGAGAAATTTTACAACGGTTGAAACAAATGAGAACCGTCCACTATGCTGAATCCAATGGTTGAGAGATAAAAGGTACCAAAAAGTATCTAGAAAAATGTAGCAAAAAGGTACAAAAATAGACGCGACCTATACCAAAATAATAAGAAAGGTGCCTCGTACCTTACCAAAATAGGAAAGATATCTCGGTACCTCCTGATACATTTCCAACCACTGTAATTGTCTAGCCTTAATCATTGACCCATTTCCAACTTGGCAAACTAAATTTAAATTTGAACTAAACCAAAAGCTCTCAAAGAAATACCAAAACCAGAAACCAAACCCAACCTTCTTCTTGTTTCAAACCCGAGCCCGCCCAAGTTTATTTTCCCTTTATTACGTCTCTTTTTTGTTCCTTTTTTCTCCCATCCAGCCCACACCCCTCGGCCCTTCTCCGTCCCTCCCACATGGGCCGATATTGCCAGACCCAACTTTATCCCCATGATCTAGCTTCCTAGCCTGTCCTAGACCCCTCTTCTCTCCTCTCATATCCACTATCCTCTATACCCAACCATGCCGCTATTGCGATGAGATTAACCGCCCGCTGACCTGGTGAATCCTTCCCACTTGATCACCTCTACGTCATCACCAGGCCAAGCCCCTACTCCTAGCTCTCCTTTGTTTCCATCATTGGCTCTCCTCCCTGATCGCCACCTCCTCCCTGCTCAGCTAAACACGCCACCTTCTCCCGTATGCCGAGCTAAAGCGGACATGATGAAGCAGCCATAACTTTGTAGCCATTTCTAGGAAGTTCAATCAGTTAGATGGATATATGAATTGGCAATCTCAACTGTATATCAACTTTGGTATTCGAGATAAGTAATATAGACCCACACTTCACCTAACTAACAAGGCAAATGGTAGAGCGGGAGAAGAAGGCTGGGAGGCGGAAGTTGGGTGGATGTTTACCATAGGGGTTATACTATTTGGCAAGCAAATGCCAACGTCTTACATTTACGTAAACCACCATATGCCAACGTCTTCTTCCCTTTCGGTATAAACCTGGATCGTGTATATATTTGACGTAGTGTCGAGCTGTCCGAAACTTGTCGACTCGGATAATGGGCCTAATAGGCCCGTTAGAAGGAAAATACATAACTTTTTTTCATTACAAGAGGTTTCTCTATCTGTTTGATAACATGACCCTACTTTGCGCTTCTCTCCAAGAAATCATATTTTCTATCTTTCATAAGCTTTTTTTTTCTTACATAACTTCTTGTGTTTAAGATCCATTTTATACTGGATAGATGACTAAGATGAGGTGGGGAGCAAACGAGCCATAAATTAATTAACCGTCCCCAAAGCCAACCATAAATTAATTAATGACACCCATGGAATGTTGATAGCCTAATCAAAAGATTTAATCAGGGTTAACCGATTCTTGAATCAGTTATAAGAAAATGTTGAAGCATGCGGGACAAGACCTATGTGAGGTAGGGGGACCAAGCCAGCGATTAATTAATGACCCATGTGAAATGTTGAGTTAGTCTATCAGAAATATTGAATCAGATTTCACAAATTGTTGAATCAATTGTATGAAAATTTTGAAAAAAAAAAACATCCACGGTGGGAGGTTGGTGATGCAATAGTTGAGTTAGATAGGTCTATTGAGTTTTGAAGAGACAACCCTTAACGAGATACATGAAGCCGTATTTTTGGTGCAACACGTTGGGATCAGGAATCGTAAGACAAACTATACTAATGTGCTGCTTGTCAGGAAAGCTCTGAGTCTGGATCCAGTTCCAAAAATGCGACACTGAGTTCTTCACCTCTGCCGTGACGGGGCACAGATTGAACATCAACAAGAAAAAAATACAGCTCCCGAAAGTTGCTCATAATACACAATGCATTTGCTTAGTGGGGAAAACAAGATTCTTCATGCATCCACCTGTATAAGAAAACCTACCAGATATACACACCATTATATACTCGTATTTATACATGTTTGCTCAGCAACATTTTTCACGCTGTATATAGCAAAGACTTGTAAGAGAATTTTTCTGGTTGCTAGCTACTAGTAGTAGACACACAACATCTAGGAAGGCTATCAGTCCCGTCCACGACTACTTGCAGCAACTGAAAGAATCCCGGCAAAGCAATTGGGTGATTTGCAGCATCAATCTTTGAAGTGAGGCAAACTGGAATGCATCTTTTGTTCTTGATTGCTCCAGGCGAGCTGCTTCAGTTCATGGCCGAGGTAGGTACAACCAACTCCCTGTAATCTTTACGTATGCTCCACAGAATCTCAGCACATCGCCTCATGCTTGGTCGATTCTTCTTTGTTGGAGCTAAGCATTGCAGAGCCAGCTCGTACATCTTCTCGACTGCCAAATTGATTGTATCATTTGCTTCCAGATTCGAATCCAGTGTTTGGATAGCATTTCCCTCCACAAATTTCTCCATTGCCTGTAAAAACCGGTACAGTAGTACATTGAGCAAGCACATTAAGACCAAATGTAAACTGGTTGTTACAATATAGTACTGCAAATTTGTGTTTCTGCTGTTTCATCAGGTAATGGAAACCTGTGGTGATGCAAATAAGTACAACATCTAGAGTGACACAAACTAACCCATTTGGCGGTAACACGCTCAATGATTGACCTCTTTGGCTCTATAGGCCGCCTCCCAGTAACCAACTCCACCAGCAAGACTCCAAAGGAGTAGACATCACTCTTCTCATTGAGCTGGTATGTTCTGAGATATTCTGGATCGAGATAGCCTGCTGTTCCTTTGACTTGAGTAGAGATATGGCTAGCATCAGTTGGAGCCAGTTTGGCGAACCCAAAATCAGCAACCTTGGCTCGACAATTGTTCATTAGAAGAATGTTTGAGGATTTGATGTCCCTGTGGATGACTGGATGATCTGCACCGATGAAATAGATGAGACGGTATTTGATTGCTAACAATCCAGTGGTTAGATGTTCAGAGATGATTTCTTTAAAGTTCAGTTCTTTATATCAAAGTAAAGCTATGCAACAGAAGAAGACTTCAGCCTACCATCTGCACATCAAGCCCTACAATGTCTGAACGAGTTCATTCTATCCTAATTTTGCTTCAGGTTAAGTAGCATAGGAACTTGCATCTAATGGGTACCTGAACTTTAGCTTAGATGGTCTCTTGTAATTAGTGGCCTGGATCAAAGCTAGTCACATATTTGTGAAGAGGAGCCTTCCAGTGTCATTCATTAGAGGATCCCTAATCAAATATTCTTTATACACAAGAATTTCCTACGGGTTCATAGCATTTAAAATATTCGAAGAGAGCGATACAGCACTTTTACAGGAAAAGTAGACAAGCATAGCAGATGATAACTTAATCTAAGTATGAATGCTGTTATATCATTTCTGAAGTAAAATAGATGAATCATGGAGCTATGCAACTTCTAGAGATGACATTTTCTCATTTACAGGTAAATACTAGAACGGCAAACCTTATTGCTGAAATATGACACCCCAGAACAAAACAAACAATTAATATGGTAACTTAAGCAACAAAATGCAGCTGAAAGAAGATTTACCTGAGTAGGTATGAAGATATGTAATAGCATGAGCCACATCAATTGCAATTTCCAATCTCAATGAGAATTCCAATACTTTACCATTTACACCTGCAAATAACTAACCTCATGTAAGACACAGCTAGTACAAGCCATTGAACTAGTACTGCTGAGGAGAAATTGACAGGACAACGGCATTCTTACAGTCAAGGTGCTCTCGAAGGTTCCCGTTGGGAATATACTCAACAATTATCAACTGCTCGCCACCAAACTCTAGGTACCCATGAAACCTAACCAAATTCAGGTGCTCAATGCGTTGCAATGTCTCAATCTCATTCCAGAACTCACGACCCATATGCTTGTCATACACATTCTGGAAAGAGTTAAAAACTCATATAGGCCTGTAATAAGAACTAGCTTACATAAACAGATCAAAAGAAAATAAGCGCAAACCTTCTTGGCCCGTTTGACGGCAACGAGAGTACCATCAGCAAGCTGACCCTTGTATACAGTCCCAGAACCACCCTGCCCAATCTTCAAGTTTGGTGAGAAGTTCTTGGTTGCTTTCTGGATCTGTGGCAAAGAGAATTTTGTGCTGCCAGGCATCTCCCTTTCTAAAGAATTCCTGTTCATGGGACTATACATTCCTTTAACTGATCGCTTGCTCCCAAAAGTGCTCCCACTGTTAGAACCTTGTGAGCTCACCGACTGTGAGACTGTAAATTTAACAGAGGTAAGTACCTGAACATGCCAGAAAACATAAGCACAACACGTGCTGCAAAAATAGTCAAAAGCATTTGCGTGTATTGCTTAATGAATTCAACAGCGACCATTCGAGGATAACTTATCTCTGCAGCACTAAGATATTTAACTTTGTCAAAAACTTTGAACTCGACGGGTATGGCACGGTTCACCATTGTTTACATTGTCTGGAATTCTCCTTCAATCAGAGAGCAAATTAGCAAATGCTACCCTGTGGTAGGGGTTTTATATACTACTAGTTTGGTAAGCCATACTAAAAAAATTTGACCAATTTGGGTCCGGGCCTCCGGGGCCATGATCAAATGGTGACAGGTGGACAGCAGACAAATAAAAATGGTAAACAGGCGAAGTGTCGCACACGTCTGATTAAAGTAGTAAAGCTCAGTCGGAGGGGGGGGAGGGAATTGCTATTCTTGCACACTTGCACGAGGGATGCTACAAACGCATGTAATGAAAGATAAGATATGACTAAGATTACTAAATCGTTCTGCGAACAAAGCAGGATGTTCTGATTAAGAACTGCTTGAATAAAATATCTAAAAAATTGTTCACTTTTCCAGAATTATTATCGCACAGTAAATACTAGTAGTATATGATATCCAGGAAACGAGCACAGAAAGGACACTAGTTTTGCTGGCAAAAATATCATCTTGGATTGAAAAAGGGCATCTGACAGTACAAAAAGCGGTGGAGAAATGGATACGAAAAGGGCGTTTGCGTACGCACGTTGGTGAGAGGGGTGGAAGTCGTCGGACCTGGAGGTCTCCGGCGAGCGCGCCTCCGCGGGCACGAAGCAGGAGCGGAAGGCGTCGATGAAGGACAGCCCGCGCCCGCCACCGCTCACGGAACGCTCGGAGACGCGGGACAGCTCGCCGCTGCCGCCGGGGTCGCTCCGCCTCCATGGCGAGCTACCCCCGCTGGCGCTCCTCATCCTGGCCCTCGGATCGGTACTGCACGCGCTGGCGAGGCTGCGGCCGCGTGCGGAGACGAAAGGGAGCAGTGGGGGCCTGCTGGCTTTGATGGCTGGAAATTGGAAAGCTGCGGGTTGATGACGACGACACGGGGCAGGAAGAAGGAGCCGGGAGCGAGAAGGGGTCGGAGGCTCGGAGCCGCGGGGTTCTGCTCTCGTTTCCGGCGCGTCAAGTTCGGATCCGAACGAAGACGCGCATGACCAATGGACTTTACGCTGCAGGTAGGCCCAGCCCGCAATGCTTCTTCATCGAAAGTACTTAGTTTGTTTAGTGATTGTTACCGAATATAGTCAATACAAAGGTTCTCTTAATTTGCAAAACCATTGCATAACATTTTTATTTTAAGCTTATTTGGAACGGCTCCGGCTCGAGTTCTGGTTAAATCTATGGTTTGTGAACTAAACTAAACTAAGGTAATCTGTATTAGTTTATGGCCATGGATTTATGGAGCCATGGAGGTGGTCGGGGGACGCGGGGAGCAAAGGAACCGGTTTTGAAGCGACAGAGGTATTGCATCGCGGATTTGGAACGGCTCCAGCTCGAGTTGTGTATTTTTGTCAAGAGGTTGAGAGCCACTTTGTACGAAAAAGGATGGCAATTTTGTGTACGACGTATTGTAGCGTATTCAGTTGAGATGCAGTGGGGAAGGGAAACCATCAACTTGTGTGGTGTATTGAATTTCCATACATAGTACTCCGCTTTTGCGTGTTTAATTTTTTATAGGAGAGTATTTTAGCTTTGCCAGCAAGTGGAGGACGAAATGAGAGGGATATATAAAGTTCCCAGGGTTTGATGGTAGCAGACCAGTAGATGTCACAAATAGGAATCCAGGGCCCACTAAAAGAAATACTTTGTTTTTTGGGATAATTCCACTGCTTTTATCTCTAAAGTGCATGTCCGGTTCGTCTAGTGCTCTGCTATTAGTAGCTTGATTATTTTGTGCTTTATGATGCGACACTAGTAGTGCCGCACCTGTACTGTACCGCGTCACAGCAGTGGGACCAGACCGTGGGTAATTGGAAATGGCGGAGTGGAGTCAAAGTCAATCTTTTGGCTTGATTGCCGCAGCGCACCTACATGCGACAGGCAGCCGGGGAGGGAGAGCCCGTTCCGCTCAACGGCGAGTGGGCCGGGCTCATGTCCACCGCTGCAGTCATGGCCCATACCACCTGCATCCAAATTCAGCCTGGTGTGTTTAGTTCACCGTATCTTCCATAAATTTTATATATTGAAACCGTCTCAGTTCATTTCTTCTCTCTGTTCACGCAGTTCAATATATAAATTTTTCACCATTTCCATACATCCTGCACAGTTTCTACTCCTCTCTGCTGGGCTCTGAGGTCTCCACGAGCTGGAGTTTTGATCTTTATGAACTTTATCCTACCATGACCGTGGTTGGTGAGACTCTCTCCCAGCCCTTCACCGCCGAAGAGGTCTCAACGGCTCTGTTCGCCATGGACATGAATGCCAGTCCTGGCCTTGATGGTTTTGGCCCCTCTTTCTACAAATCTTTTTGGTCGCTATCCAAACCTCACCTTCTTCGGTTCTTCTCGTCTTTCCACTCTCAGACACTGGATTTGGATGGAATGAATCGCGCTCATTTGGTCCTGCTGCCAAAGAAGCCTGTGGTGTTGGCGGCTGATGGCTACCGACCGATCTCCCTCCAAAACAGCCCCATGAAACTCCTCACAAAGGTGATGGCCAATCGTCTTAAGCCGCTCATACCAGACATTGTCGATGCCGATCAAACTGGGTTTGTCCACGGGCGTAACATCTCGAAAACTTTTGTTTATGCCGCCGACTTGCTGAGCTGCTGTCACAAGCACGGCGTCCCTACCGCTGTGTTAAAGCTTGACTTCAGAAAAACCTTCGACTCGGTCTCGTGGGACAGTCTTGATCGAATCCTTCATGCCCGAGGCTTTGACAGAAAATGGCGGTCATGGATCTCCAACATTCTCACGAGTGGCAAGACGGCGGTGCTCCTCAATGGTATCCCGGGGAGATGGATCACCTGCCGACGGGGACTGCGACAAGGCGACCCCATCTCTCCTTTCCTTTTCATCATTGTGGCCGACGTCCTCCAACGTCTAATCCGCTGGGCTTGCGACCAAGGAGCGCTACACCACCCTTTAGATGAAAATCTCGGATGTCCCGTGCTTCAATACGCGAACGACACCTTGATCCTAACCCGTGGAGATGTGGCCTCGATGAACACACTGCGGCGTATCCTGGATGAGTTCTCTAATGCCACCGGCCTCACAATCAATTTTCACAAATCTACCTTTGTGCCGATGCACGTGGCAGACGAGGTTGCCCATGAGATGGCGACGGCTCTAGGTTGCCAGCTCTCTTCCTTCCCCCAGCAATACCTTGGCCTCCCCCTGTCGCCCCACAAACTCCGTTTCAGTGACTATCAGCCCCTCATCGATTCCTTTGACAAGTACCTAGCTGGTTGGAAAGCTCGCTTACTCTCCACGGGCGGTCGGCTCACTCTAGTTAACGCGGTTCTTGGCAGCCTGCCTGTCTATTACATGTCTTCCCTCCTCCTCCCAAAAACTGTGCTCAAACTGTTAGATGCTAGGCGTCGAGCTTTCCTCTGGACTGGAGAGGAGAAATGCCATGGCTCTCAATGTCTTCTGGCTTGGGAACACGTCTGCCCGCCCAAGGAAGAAGGGGTCTTGGGATTAAGAGTTTGGAAGAATTCAACTGCAGCCTGCTTCTGAAATTTGTGCACCGTCTTCTTTCACCGGGGGAGCTTCCTTGGAAAACTTGGTTCCTGCGTCAGCTGTCCTTGACAGGGGTGCCCTCCTCGGACACTTTCCTCATGCGCTTGATGCACGAGCTGCTCCCCCGATACCGGGATGTCACCACCGTCTAGATTGGCAACGGACGCCACACGTCCTTTTGGCACGATGTTTGGATCTTCAGTTCGACGCTTGCGGCGACCTTCCCCGCCCTCTTCTCACATTGCACGGCCCCCATGGCCACAGTGAGGACGTTTTTCTCTGTCCCTTTGGAGTCTCATTTCCAACCCCGCTTATCGACGGCGGCCAGGGCTGAGCTGAATATCCTCGGTGATTGCTTGCAAATGGCCGAGCTGACCGAGGAACCGGACACGAGGTCTCTGGCTTATCCCCAACGAGGTCCTTTCACGTCGAGAGGGGCTTATGAACTCTTACGTCCTATTGGCATGGCGGATCCGGATGCTCTTCCTTTCTGGACGACCAAACTTCCGATCAAGGTCCAATTCTTTGGTTGGCTCCTTCACCACGATCGGCTGAACACACGGGCCAATTTGCATCACAAAAACATTCGCGCGTGGGCCGAGTCAATGTGTGAGTGCTGTGCTAACACTCTAGAAACGTCCGAGCACCTGTTTGTCCACTGTCCGGCTGCCCGAGCTGTGTGGGTGCGCTTGAACTTAGAGGTTACGGCTGCAAATTTCAGAACTCCTTGGACAATTGCTGCTCCCCTCTCCCTCCCCCATGGACTCCGTGTGGATGTTCTCCTGCTCATCCTTTGGCGCATTTGGAAGACTAGGAACGCGCTCATCTTCGATGGGATCGCCCCGGTGGCTACTGCTACACTTCGGAAGATAGCTACGGATCTGGCGAGTTGGGCAGTAAGATACAAGCGGAAGAAGGTTGATCTCATGGCGTGGCGTAGTTTCATTGATGATTGCATTGGATAATCCTGTATCTTCCCCCTCACCTCAACTCTGTAACTTTCTCTCATCTCAACCTGGATTTCCAGGATGCTGTAATTTTGTATCAACGTTATTGCGTTCTACTGCATAATGAAGTAGGTGGGGATCTACCCCCGAATTTGGTTAAAAAAACAATTGAGTATGGTTACCAATTTTAACAAACCGGATACCAATGTATGTGCATCAGTTTCACTTTTGAGTATTATGGATTAGGAGTGCAAAACTATCAAAGAAGAATGAATGTAACATAAACATGTATACATGGTTTCGATCAGGGATGCAAATGCAACTAGAAATGAGGCTGAAACAAAAAAAAGAAGAAGAGTGCAAGGTTGACTGCTGTTATTGGGCCACCGTAAGTGAAGGAGGGGACATAAAGGCTAACGTGATTAGCAGATACTAATGTTTAGATTTAAAAACAGATAATGTTTAGAGGGTCCTTTCATTAATCACCGGACCATAGGGGGGCCAGGCCCCTGTGC
>CM014278.1:72875241-72963631 GCA_004135705.1 Alloteropsis semialata
GCGCGCACAATCGCACTCGTCTCTGGTCGGACGACGATATGTGATCACTCATTGGCCTGTTTGGATCCAGGGGTTAGAGTTAGTTTTGGCTAGTTGGTGCTCAACTAACCCCAAAGTATCCAAACTATAGAGGTTAGAGTGGGGCTAGTTGCATCTAACCCACCAAAAAAATTATCCCACCCAAGAGGTGCTTATTGAGGCTAGAGTGAGCTGGAAAGAAGATTTAAATGAGCCAAATGATTGAAAAAGTGCTTTTTTTGTCAATCTAACCCTGTCATACAAACACCTCTTTGGATAGAGTTAGTTTGGGACTAGAGTTAGAGTTAGAAACTAACTCTAGCTCTAGTTGAGCTAGAGTATCCAAACAGGGCCATTATAGGATGGATGCTCGTAGGAACAAATTAAGACCATAAAGCTAACTCTTGATTGCTCATTGATACTCTAGTATGAGTGTTTCAGCTCCACCTTCTGGAGCCGCTATGCTTGCAGTTGTAGAGCTCCTCCTCCGATAACTTGGGCACGTACAATGCTAGCAACCAATATGGCTTCTCCGTGATAGGATGAACCACAGCTGACGTTTCGACATGCTGCAGCGCAATCCTCTACCGCGCCAATGCAAATGTACGTAGCGACACGCTTTTTTTTTTCTAGGCCCCTAGGAGTAAAAGGCTATATTTGGTACACCAAGGACCTAGACTATTTCTCGCGGGCCCATCATCAAATGTAAGGAAGCGTCTACAGGGGCTACAGCCTACAGGCCAGCACTCCAGTATAACGTACAGGTCTTGTTTAGTTCGCGCGAATTCGATCGAATACACTGTAGAAAAATACATTGGGAATCGAAAAAACAGAGAGAAGGCACGTTGTTCAATGTGTAAAACAGAGCGCGAATTCGATCGAATCGAGTGTGCTGGATCCAATCCGTGTGTGTTGTGACTTTCTTCGGCCAGGTCTCTGCACGGGTCTTGTGTCTGCTCTTGTTCCGATAGTAATAAATCGTCCGAGAAACCTGGTTCAGACCTCAGCTGGTTCTTTCAGTTTCAGGTCAGGACTCAGGAGGACTCGGGAGAGTGGTATTACTTTTACGTTGGGTAACTGTCAGCAGTGGTAAACAAAGGGCCTGTTTAGTTCCTCCCTTAATTTTGCAAAATGGACCTATTTTGTAAAATACACGTTTCCTAATGCACTTTTTTCTCTCTATACACGCGGCCCGAAACACCTCCATTTTGCAAACTGGGTGAACTAAACACCCCCAAAGAATTTTGAAATGGACGTCCTCTCTAGAGGAAGAAGTATAAACGCCGTATTTAATGGGCGTCAGTTTGTTACGGACTGCGTCAGTTAGGACTGTCCATTTCCGAAATCATGAGCTACAGCCAGCAGCAGCTGCTGTGTTGCCCCTGCGCATCGGTAAGACGGTAACTGCCTGAACGGATCGGCATTTTGACCTTTCACCGGGTCACGGCTTTCACCGCCTTATTAATCTCGCCGCATCAGGACAGGACGGCGAGCAACGCACGGTCAAGCCAAGGCCAACAGCACGGCCGGTGCCGGAATCGCGCCGCGTCGGCCCCCAGGCCAGCCAGCGCGGCAACCGCCACCGCAGTTAATCCCGCGCCGTGAGCCCTGTGACCGGAGGAGCCGGCGAGCGAGCGAGCGAGGCCCACGCGCAGGGCGTTGGACCATCCCGCCGCGCCGCACAGAGACACACACAGGCAGGCTCCCTATAACGTGCGCCGCGCCCACCGCTGCGCTCGCCGGACGCCGAGTCTTTGGCTTCTTTGCGGAGTTGCGGACGCGCGCGCGTGCGGGCGGCGCTTGGCCGCAGGCTGCGTCGGGCTCGGCGATACTCGATAGCTGGAGCTGGGTCGGTCGCCTCGCGCCGGTGTCCCCCCTGCTCGGGACAAACGGAAGCGCCCCGCCCCCGCCCGCCCGTCTGCCGCCGCGGCCCTGCTTTCCTCTTCCTCCTGCCTCCTCCCGTCCCGATTCCTCGTCTCGATCCCATCCGCCGCCCGCCCCGCCCCAAAGGCCACGCGCCTTTCCCTCCCGTTTCCCCACGCGCTCCGCCTCCGCTCCGCTCTGTCCCCGAACCCAAAAGTCGCTTTTCGGGCGGCTCGCTAGGGTTTTTTTCTTGCATTTTTCTGGCCATGTCGTACCCGCTTGTCCCCGCCTGACTCGATTCCACTCGCCTGCTGCTGGCTGCCGCGGCGGCATCCTGCGGCACCCAGTTTCCAACCCAATGGAAGAAGACGAGCAGGCGGCGGATGTTCGGCCGCCGCAGCAGGCGGAGGAGGAGCCGGAGCCGCCCCGGTGCGGGAGGCACCCGTCCCAGCTCCTCAACGGCATCTGCTCCTCCTGCCTCATGGAGCGCCTCTCCTCCGTGCGTGACCAGCCCGAGGCCGAGATCGTCGAGGTCGCCGAGGGCTCCGGCGCCGCGGACCAGGGCAAGCTGCGGAAGACGCTCATGCTGCTCTTCCAGCTGGACGACTCCAGCGGCGGCAGCGGTGTCGCGCAACCGGCACAGGCCGAGGACCCCCAATCGGCAGGGTTTCAGTTCGGCTCTGGAGGGGGAGATCGAGGGGGCAAGCGGAAGGGCCCCGGTTCGTGGCTCAGGTCGATTTTGCCGAGGAGAGGGATGCGCTGGCGGAGGAATGGGGGCTCTGTGAAGGATCCCTCGCCTCCGCCGCCGCCGCCGCGGAGGGAGGCGGTGGATCCGAGCGCCAGCAACGGCGGCTGCGACGCGCAGGTGGAGCGGAAGCCGAGCTTCCGCCGCTCGTGCGAGTGGGTGGCGGGCCGGGACCCGAGCAGGGGGCCCATGGAGCCACCGCGCCACTCGTGGGACGGCTCGATGGTGGGCAGGGCCTTCGCGTGCTCCTTCGCCTGCTTAGACGAGCCACAGGATGCGGCGAGGAGGGTGAGGAGGAGCAATGCGGAGGAAGCGGTTGGGGAGGCCCGACCCGTGGTTGCAGAGAGCCGGAATGGGAGGCACTCAGTCGAAGCAGCCGGTGATGGGCGACGTTTTAGGGGAAGGAGTTCTGGTGACAACGCGATGGAGATTACTGTCTCCGGTGTTGGAAGACGAAGGTCCAACAGGTGGAGCAGGGTGTGGGATCGCAGCATAACGAGTCCCCTCAAGGAATTTGTGAGGAAGGGGGAGCATGTTCTTGAGCGGTCCCTCTCCGAGTCCAGGAAGGAAATCCGGAGGGGTAAAAATGCGGAGGCAGCAGACATCAGTGGTGAAATTCATTCTGGGCGCAATGGGCATGTGTCGGGCAGAGCAAGTCGAAGCTCACAGGCTGCATCCAATGGGGACGCGCAGAATTTCCGGACTGACTGGCTTAAGAATAACAAAATTGGCAGAAGCAGAAGCGTGCATTATACATCTCCTGGGAACTTGGACAATGGGATGCTGCGGTTTTATCTGACACCAATGAGAAGCACAAGAACCGCAAACAGGGGGAGAAGGAGAAGTTCACGCTTGTTTGCAAGAGGGCTTTTCAGTTTCATATGAGCAGCTGAAGTAGAATATCAGATCATGCCATGTGTTTTAGAAGATGGCAGCAGCAGAAGCAACTTTTCTTTGCTACTTGGTTTCTAAGTATTGGCAACATCGTAAGTTATATTCTTTCTTATAGGAGATCATTAAGTGCCAACCTAGACTCAAGATGCTTCAGTATTAGTTGTAGATTTGCTGCTCAGTTCTTTTAAGATGTTTCTTATAGATGGAATCTGGACAAACCTGTGCAGATTAGTATCACAATGTAATTATTTACGTTGATAATAATATTTCTATTAATTTGTTCCAAGAGTTATCAATTCATCTGTCTTGTTCAAGGTATATATTTTTCTAATGTGTTTCTCATCCTTATGCATTATTGTCAATGGTTCGAGAAACTTATGCTGTTAGATATGACTAGCATTTAGCCATGGGAATAACCAGACATCAAGGTCCACCTGCTAAAATCTATACAAATAAGGCAATAAGCTGAGCCTTTTTCTCTCTGTTTAAAACTTTTCTTGCCTATATTTGCTTGTCTTTGAAATTATTTGGGCCATCATTACAATGTAACCATGGTCCATGCTGTTCATTGGTAGCCTATAAATGGTATGGTTAGGATTCTCTCATGTGGGCTGTCGTCATCTCAAGGAAAAATCTCATAGATGGGTCCTTGTGCTTGGCTTAAAGCTTCCATCTGGAGTCTCAGTCCAATCCAGCATATTTTCATGCTGAACTGGACTAAGTAACGGGTTAAGTCAACCGCGCCTGAATGGCCCTTGATGGTCTTTTACTTATATTTTTGAAAAAGGACGATTGTATTGTATATTTGTATTGCAGATTTGTGTTTCACCCAATTGTTTGTGTTATTTCATCTCTACCCACCTTGCATATTATGTGGTAAATTTCTACGATGTAAACATGAATTAAGGACTACAGAAATTCAATAAACCTGCAAGACTATGTTGTTCAACAGTTCAGCTTATATATTCAGAATGCTGTCATTCATTTCTTTCTTTTTCTTTCTTTTTGTTTTTTTTTGGAGTGGATTGGGGCCTTGACGACGTGGTCAGTTAATTATTGATTACCTTCAAAGTCTATTTCTCTGTGTGGGACCATTTCTCTTTTGAAATTAACTTGAACTTTCAATTGAATTCTGCAACTACTCTGTCAACGGAAATTTTGCAGGTTGCAGCGAATTCACATCAACTGAATGCAATGTCACTTTCGCATGTTCAGCCCCTTCGGTCTTCTACTTGGTGTGGATGCTGCAGTCTCCATTGGCATGTTTCCTAATTTGCAAATTATTTGGAGAAATCGTGCTTCTATATGTTCATCTGGCATACTATTTCCCCACAGCGCCTGGATGCTACCTTGCTATCAGGCAAACAATTTTTGAATGAAGTCAGAACAAAGCCAGAGGATCCAATCATTCTCATAGCAGTTCAACCACAAGAGGGGGAATGTGGCAATATCATGGACCATGGACAAAGAAGAGGATTGCATTGCTATTGTTGAAGCAACAGTGCGCTTCAAAGAAATTACTTACAAGGGAATGGAATGCAATCGTGAGCTACAATTATGATGCTTTCCGACTACGCCGAGGAGACAACTAGTTACTTTCCAACTTGGCCAAGAGAGAGTACCAGAACGTACATACTCTAAATGACACCAAGAGGTGCAGATGGACTAGCCTGCCTTTCAAAATTCCCATCCAGTAGCCTGTAGGGCACCATTGTCTAAAGCAGTCTGGTGCTTGGATTGGAATACTAATGGAGAATAGTCAGATCAGATTCAGAACTCTTAATGCATTCTGATAATGTGGTTTGTGTAACATCAGACGTGGTGGCTACAATTCTGTGTATATATGGGATGCTGTAGCTATGTATAAGTTTGGCTGCTATTTCTTTCCCAATCAATCTGAACTTTGTTTGCCTCTGTTATTCCTTCGTGCCATAATCCTGAACTTTGGTGCAATTTGACATTGACATTTAAGTTCTCTTTATCTTTATGAAATATTGAAGTTAGCTCTACCATTATCTCGTTTTTTTTCAGTATAAATACATATCTTACAATGCTGGATATTCCATACTTATGATGTTGTTAGTTTTGCGTGTATTCTACACATGGTTAAAATGTGCAATTTAATGATAGTATATGTAGTTTAACTTACCAAAATAGCATGGAAACAGTGCAATTCACACTTGTTTTTAAACGTGAAATATCCAAAAACATAACGAAAATTTCACATAAAAACATGGGGAGCTAAAAAGGAAGATCAGATCATAGACAAAAAGAGCATTTAGGTCGGACCGCACAATTCACGTGCACATAGTGGTCGTACATGGGCGAATAAATCAGTCGCATCTGAAGCAAATGTCGTACGTACATGGGTCGAATACATCAGCTGCGTACGAAGCAATTTCCAATGGACAAAGGCCCCAATTGATGAGCCAAGATTAATTATTAGTTGCAGCTAATGGTTCATAATTAGCACTTGTTAAAGGTGGGTGGATTCATGGTTAAAATTCTATTTTGCCCTTCCTGTCTCTCCTAGGATTCTAGGAATCAATGATTTTGGGGGTAGTTGGGAAGACGACTTTGAGCTCCTTTTAGCCCAAATTAGCTCCCTTCAACGAGCTAATGGGTTAACAACGCAACAATTAGCCATGTTATCCGAACAAGGCCTTTGAAAGCATGTCACGGTGGATGTGTTTGTGTTGCGTAGAGGTGAGGGAGGATGTCACGTGTTGGCCGTGTTTAGATAGGAGCTGTAAATTTTTGCAGGGTAATAAATGCAGCTTTGACCACTAATTAGGGGTATTAAATAATGTCAGTTCACAAAACTACCTCCACAACCTCTAGTAAATTTCCGAGAAGAATCTAATGAGGCATTTGACCGCATGATTAGAGGATGATTAGAAGATGGTTACTGTAGCATCACTGTAGCAAATCATGGATTAATTAGGCTCATTAGATTCGTCTCGGAAAGTTACGCTCATCCGTGGCTGGGTTTTGCAAATAGACTTCATTTAGTACTCCATGCAAGAAAGATTCTCTTTTGCAAATTTTTTTGGGAAGGAAGTAAACACGGGTCCAAACTAAATTGTTCGAAAGTATGGACCAAGAGTCATGTCTCCTATGGTTCTATAAAGTTCTACCTATAAGACTGTAAATGTCATGTATAGAACATATTCTATAGCTAGCTTGTCTAATAAAGATTGTGATGCATTATTAGTAATGATTGGATACGTATGGCCAATATAGAATTATCTTCTTCTTTTTGCTATAGACTAGCTCTTGATCATGGTTGTCCATGTCATATACTCGTGGGCCCATCCGCACATGTACGTATTGAGCCACGACTATCATTGTATTCTAGTCTATCTATGAACCCTCAGGCTCTGACGGCTTTGTTCCACCCCATTGATTTGAAAGTCTATGTTTGTGTAGCATGTACACTCCATAGCCGGTGTAGTTATACGATGAAATAAAATGGTGGGATGCAGGGGAAGGATATAGGTATTTTAGACAATTTTGTTGTTTGTAAGTTAACTACTAGTATAAGCACTGTTTGCAACCTTTGTAATGGCAGGAACAAAGAAAAAAAAAACTAACTTGGCTGTGACGGTACAATCGAGAGGTATAGATAGTTTTTAGCAGCAATTGTGGAACTGTTCCACAAGAAAACGTGGCCGGTACTCCAATCTCCGAGAAAAAAACTGAAATCCAATGCGATTTACCGGTAAATACAAAATCGAGCAGCAGCAGTAGGACAGCAGAATCTTCATAATGGTTTAAGTACTCGAGTTTAAATTTCCTAATCTGTATTCTTCCTTCCCTGTTGGCTGTCCCTTTCCTCTGCGCTTTACCTCACCTCCTGTCCCCCTCTCCCCTCTGCGGCTGTGCCCATCGCCATAAAAATAAAATCAATAATAGAGAGAGAGGAGATAGCAACACCGGCTGCTTAATCTCTTCTTTTCCTCGGCTTATCTCCAGGGGCGCATCCCAATAGGCGGGAGGGAGGAGCCGAGCGGCGAATTCGTGTTTTTGCGCAAGATGTCTTCTCCAAGCAAGCGCCGGGAGATGGACCTCATGAAGCTGTGAGGATCCTGGGCTGTTTCAGCGATTTTCCTCTGGGATTTCGGTGGGGATTCCCTTGATCCGTGTTTTTGTTGCCTGTTGATGCCTGCAGGATGATGAGCGACTACAAGGTGGAGATGGTGAACGATGGGATGCAGGAGTTCTTTGTTGAATTCCGTGGGCCTAACGAAAGTACGGATTTTGACGCAGGAGACCGATTTGATTCTTTTTGTTGGGCCGATGATTCTGTAGTTTGTAGTTTCTGATTTCTGATCTAGATAGAATGAAGAGCGAGCGAGTTTTAGAGAAGTTCGTAGTTTTCCATATCATTCAGGCCTTTAGCTTCTATTGAGAGCAGCTATGATCAGATCGGCAATTTAACCTGTCGCTAAGCTGTTTTTGCTTATGTGTTGTTATTAGTGTCTTAATGATGTACTTGAAGCTTCAGTTTTGATCCACACTTCTAATTTAAGAAGCAGCTGCACTGTCTGAAGGATGCTTTTGCTTTTTTGCTGAATTTGATAGGTATTTATCAAGGAGGTGTGTGGAAGGTTAGAGTAGAACTGCCAGATGCATATCCATACAAATCCCCATCGATTGGTTTCATCAATAAGATATATCACCCAAATGTCGATGAAATGTTAGTACCTCTTAACTCAATGATTTGTTACTTGTGAATTCAAACCATGATAACAATCTACATTCTAACTACATCTGGATGGATGCAAACTGTAGGTCTGGTTCAGTCTGTTTGGATGTCATCAACCAAACATGGAGTCCAATGTTTGGTAATATTTGAGCTTTCCATTTCATTACTTGTATTTGCATCAAGTTAATTTTCCCTGTTGCATTATCTGTACAACTGGAGCTCCAGGGGCTTTGTGCTACTCTGTTGCAAGAGGGTCAGATTTAAACTTATGTGGGATGGGATATTTTTCAGATCTCGTCAATGTGTTTGAGGTCTTCCTTCCACAACTTTTACTATATCCGAATCCTTCTGATCCATTGAATGGAGATGCCGCTGCATTGATGATGCGTGATCGGCCTGCTTATGAACAAAAAGTGAAAGGTAACCAGATTATGCATTGCTTTTGTAAACTATTTGGGTGTGATGGCAGACGGATGTGCTGCAGTTTGATGTAATAAGTGGACTCTAGCCTCGTATGAGGTGAAGGCAGGGACGCCTTTTCCCATTATCTAAAAAAAAGATTATGCATTGCCTGTTTACCTATATTATATTGGAACCTGCTTGGAGATTACACAGATATGTAGCAATGGCACTGAGAGTTGAGATGTGGGCGTACTGAATTTTCTTTGCAGTTTGCACCAGTAGATTGAGCCAATCGATGTCCTTCTATGCATAGCAGTCTTGTAATTCTGACTAATCAATTTGGTCTCTCACTGCATTGGTCTAATGGGCAACCCATCTTAAGTAATAAATACATGTTCAAGAATACTTCCAGGCAGGTTTTTGAGTTCTTTTAGCATATTCTCGACTAGAGCAGTTTTATTGAGTAAGCCCTGTTGGAAATTTCTTAGAGGTTTTAAGTTCGGCATGTGGTTTGAGTGGGTTTTGGATCTGCAAGTCGATAAAATTGTTTAGTAGCCAATATGAGAAAATCCTCGTGTCAGGATGGGAGATGGCACATGATGGGTTGTTTCTTATTAATGGGATCATGGGGACAATGCAAACAAACAGGGTTTATTGGTTGCAATGTGGATGTCCTCCATATCCTCAAGAAATCCTGAAAATCTTGTACAACATCTTCAAAATGAATTCTGGGGTGGGGAAGTTCCATTTACCTGCCAGCTAGCTAGTACCATGTGTTTTGCTGTCAAGATCTTAGCTATTTCCTGTCCTTCAAATTTCCAATTCATTTACTGAATTATTAATTTATTATGATGCTATGGAGTTGTTCTACTAGAATGTACCTCCGCCCCAAAATAATTGCAATTCAGGCTACTCACCTGGACAAGCTGTCCCTATGACCCTATGCATAGCCAGAATTGCACTTATTTTGGGACAGTGGTAGTAGTTGCTTACCATTTTGATTTTTATTGAATTGAGCCCTCTTCCTCCGTACTTGAAAGCTGAGTTTCCTGCGCCATGTTTCTGCAGAATATTGTGAAAAATACGCCAAACCGGAGGATGCTGGGGTAGTCCCAGAAGAGAAGTCCAGTGACGAGGAGCTTAGTGAAGAAGAAGATGACTCCGGTGATGACGAGATAATGGGGAAACCAGATCCGTAGTCAAGTTGGAACCTATACCTCTGGCTAATCAGCGCACAATGTTTATTGCAACAACTGCAATGAAAACAGTCTCAGAACCCTTCCCGTGAGGTCTGAATGTCCTGTAAATAAACTGCAGCCTAATGTTCTCAAATGTCATTTCCATCCTCAGATCAACCAATTTGATGTCCAGCAGCATAGTTTGGCCCAAGTATGATGATTTGTAGATTTCTGCATTAAATTGGCCGATTGTTCGTCTGTACTAGTCTTTCCAAAAAAAAAATAGCCGATTGTTTCACAAGCAAATTCCCCAATAATTCAAATAATTTTACCGTACACATTTTTAGGTCAGTGCAGAGCTTTCTTACTCATTGAGACATTGGCTGATGACTGTATAAATGAAAAGTACATGGATGCAAATTCAAAGATTCTAATTATCTTTTGGATTAGCAATGAGATCAGAACTAAATATTTTTGAAATCATCCATTCCATGCAACTCGGAGATGGAATCAAGCCACATGGAGCACGCAACACGTTTGACTTGATCAAGCAGTTCACGTCGTCTGCGATGGTGGTTTTGGTGTGCCACGCTTGTGCCGTTGGGCGCCCAAACCAAACCGTCTCATCAGTGCTCACATGGCGCGAGTGTCGTGGCCAGGCGCGCTCGCCGCCGTCGCCCTCTTGTGCGCCGCCGCGGGGGTGGCGCTGGGGGCGAAGCGGGTGCCCATCCCGGACGACCTGCGCGACGTGGTGGACGACGAGGAGGACGACGAATGGCGCAACTGGGGCTCCAGCCATCCGCGGCGCCCGGGCCGCGGCGACGGCCCGCCGCCGGACCTTTCGCGGATGGATCCGGCCGCCCTCCAGGCCGAGCTCCTCCGTGGCCAAACCGGGCCCTCGTTCGGCTTCGTCAAGCTCCGCCCTGGCACTCCTCGCTCACGGGTGCGGATCCCTCGATCGCCCGCCGCCACGGCCGCGCGCTCGTTGCCCCGTTTGACCATGGCGTTAAAATTCTCTCTTGTTTTTTTTTTCCAGGAGGATGTGGTGGGGATCGCGACGAGGTGGAGCAATGTGCTGCGGACCGGATCGGTGGAGGCCAAATTCGTCGCCGTTGATTTTGGAACGCTCATGTTCACCATGGAGAGAGGGCAGGACATTCTAGAGGTTTGGTGCTTTGCTTCCTTTGGATTGATCATTTTTTTCCTGTTCAATGCTGGGTTTGATTGTAAATCGGTGGCGGGATAGTGGTCTTACGCTCTAAACAATGCTAGGTTTGATCTGACCAGTTCATCTCAAAGATTACCACAGTCCAAAAGTGTAATTCGTAAGTGAAGATGGGCTAATATACTTCCAACACTATCCTATTCACTGGGATTGCAATACAAACTTGAAGTAGCCTTCAGTTTGCAACTAGCTTTACCTGAAATTTGTGCTAGCTATTTGAAAAATGAGGGTCTTTTTAGTAACAGAAATGATTCATCGTTATATCAGAAAAAGTAACAAGAATGATTCATCGTTGTATGATTGTGAGGATTGAGGTGTTTCCCCAGAATTGCATCGGTTGCCATTTTCGTTAGCATAGAATGTGAATTGAGGGCTCACACTATACCCTCTTCACTGGGATTTCAATGTAAACTTGAAAGTGGACTGCAACTACCTTTACCTGAAATTTGTGCTAGCTACTTGAAAATTTTGGGTCTTTTTAGATTTGGTACCATATTTCTACCACTTCATCCATAAGCTTAACTCATAAGGAAACTTAAGCAGTGTGCTTCACCAGCATCTGCCACAGATCATTAGCTGGATTAGTGGCCGTGGAGTTAAGATTTTATACTGAGCTAACAAGTCTGCAAATGTGTACTGATGATCTCATGGTTCTACTGTATTTGCATCTAGGATAGACCATTTTCCACTACAATCTTATCGTGCTAGATAAATTGTAGACAAAACATAATCCATGTTATATCAGAATGACTAAGAGACATGGTTCATGCTGGTAGTGGAAATTGGGATTGAGGTGTTTCCCCATAATTGCATTGCTTGCGGTTATTCTTCCATTTTCATAGTATAGGATTTCAATTGAGGGCTCAGACTACCGGGAAACGTGATTGTGCTGCGAGGAACCGTCCATTCAGTTAGGCATTGTCTTTGCTATTCTATTTTCTGATTTTGTTCTTTTCATTTCAATTTGTTTCAGCTAAAAGAATTTATCTTGAGCCAGGCTGAGGTCTACGAGTTTAAGATTGGTGATCAGATTTTCCGCAGACCTGGAGACCCACCTCTTGACCAAGTTCTTGATAAGCTACCGAAGCAGAGGAGTCATAAATCAAAAGATAAACTACAGAAACAGAAGAGCCATAAATCAGAAGATGAACTGTAGATTCATCTGCTAAATTCACTGCATGCCTAAGTTCCTTGGGCTATTCGTTCATTTTTTTTTGTTTGATTTCGCTTGAGCAGCAGCTTTACAGTTTAAGTACAATCTTACCTTAGACGACACAAGTAGTCCTCCTCTTTGCTACAAGGGTCCTCTTCTTCAGAATGCTCTGTGTTACTGCTCGAGAATTGTGACAACCATGATGTTTTCCCCCTCTGTTCTGAATGAAAGAAGAATGCGGCTGGTCCTTGATGCTAGACGTTGCCCGTTGTTTTCTGTTGCCGTTTTGTCGGTTCATCTGTCGCTGTCTGGCGGAGTCTTTGTAATTCGGTAACTGTGTGTAGCACAGTGCGAGAGGAATTGAAGAAACCAATCATCTATGAGCGTTGCAGAAGCAACTGCCAACTTGGGCGTGTTCCGACGCTGGCCATCTGAACTTTTGAAGCCCAGAGGCAGATCACCTCATCCAGAGACCAATAGCGACAGTGGCGATGATGCCGCCTTTGGCTGTGTGGCGTAATCAGAGAGACCAACGGCCGGCGACGTCATTGGCCGTCACTGAAGCCTTGACCGAGGGCCAACAGCGACGGCCGCCATGCCATTATATCTGTCCAAGACAACGCGGTGTCTCTTGTGCAAGCCACTGCACCCTGGCCACCCTTTCCCTTTGGCCCGGCTGGCCGGGCCACGAGCGAGCGAGGAGGCTTGAGATATCTGCAACCTGTCTGTCCGAACAAACGTCACAAGACACACTGTTCCTTGAGGCAGAAGGTCATGACAGCAGGGCAGGATCCTCGGCGCCCATCCCTGCTCCATCCGCGCCACCGTAGAAATAATCCGGCCGGGATCGGGAAGATACGGGTGGGGATTGGAATGTGCATCTCAGGCTCTCAAACACGGCGTTCGCTCAGTGGGACGTATCTAATTAATCCGCCTGCATTCTGAACCATACAGATACAGGGCAACCCCTTTACCGAATAGAAGGGCACGGGCAGCCGTGACGCCGCCATGCCGCGCCGGTGGCGTTCGCGGCTGGCGAAACGCTCGGCAGACGCAACGCCACCCGCGGCCGGATTTCCCGGCCAGCACAGCATCAACGCTCACCTCGGCCTCACCTCACGTCGCGCTCGTGGCTGGGCGCCACGCGGGCACGGCCGACGCGCACACGGGCAAGCAACAACGGGAACGCGCGGCGGGGCTGGGCCCGGGCCCCGCTGCTTGCCACGTCGCCGCCCATCAGTTCGGCGTCTCCGGCCTGTTAGATTTGTAGGATCTTTGGCTCAAAATGAAACCACTAAAACATGAAATAACTCATACCTTGATCATTAGAGCCACCCATGATTTCCTTGCTACTTGTTCTTGTCTTGTTGAATGGTTGTGTATGTGTGTCGGTTACTTTTCCCTGGTGATGGCAAGGGCTGGCGATCAGTGCCTTTGAATGGGGTTAGGGCCCCTGTTATATATAGCCCTGCTCACCAGGGGGAACCGACACCCTTGGGTCGGTTCCCGTCCCTGATCAGGACGGGATGGAACGGGATGGATCCATCCTGTTCCCTCATCTTCTCTTATCCTCTTCATTAATTAGTCACTGTTGATCACAGTAGAATCACTGTAGAGCTTACTGTTTAAGCTTTATTGATCACAAATATCCCAACATTCTCCCCCTTGATCATAAGGCTTAAACTTATAAGCTCGTTTCTCAACAAAATAGTATATCAAGACAAAAGGATTACAACGGCTAAAAACA
Source organism: Alloteropsis semialata (assembly GCA_004135705.1). Classification (NCBI taxonomy): domain Eukaryota; kingdom Viridiplantae; phylum Streptophyta; class Magnoliopsida; order Poales; family Poaceae; genus Alloteropsis; species Alloteropsis semialata. Next base: position 72,889,175 of record CM014278.1, read on the forward strand.
GGTGCCACTGAACCCAGTTACTATAACATACCATTTCATTTCGAAACAAACTTCTTTAACTTATGAGCTCCATAACTTTATTACATTAGACTTATACAAACTTACAGACTCACTCTTTGACAGACAGTACACCAAGACACTAAGTTACAGCAGTCAATTAAGTACTACTGAACTAAGTGACTATGGTTCCTATACAATCTCCGAGTAGGTCCACATCAGAATATGGGGAGACGGTGTCATTTTGGTCCCAACTAATCCAGGATCTAGGGCTTTTCTACCAAACCCATACCGGTAACATGTTCTTTGAATATACTGGGTGGTAGGCCCTTTGTGAGCAGATCCGCTAACATCAGCCTTGTATTGATATACTTAACACTTATAGTCTGATCCTGGATCCTTTCTTTCACAACATGGTACTTGATATCAATGTGCTTGGCACCACTCATTGACTTGTTGTTACTCGAATAGATTACTGCTGGCTGATTATCGCAGTATAATGTGAGTGGTTTAGAAATGCTGTCGACCACTCTTAATCCCGGGATAAAGTTCTTCAGCCATACTGCCTGCCCGGTAGCCTCATAACATGCCACATACTCAGCCTGCATTGTCGACGATGCAGTCACACTTTGTTTGGAGCTTTTCCACGATATAGCTCCTCCTACGAGTGTGAAGATATAACCTGACGTGGATTTCTTAGAATCAACACATCCCGCAAAATCAGCGTCTGAATAACCAATAACCTCAAGGTTGTCAGACCTCTTATATGTGAGCATGAGATCCTTAGTGCCTTGCAAATAGCGGAAGGTCTTTTTGGCTAATTTCTAGTGTTTTGGTCCTGGATTTGACTGAAATCTGCCAAGCATCCCGGTAACGAATGCTAAATCAGGGCGAGTGCATACTTGTGCATACATTATGCTTCCGACAGCTGAAGCATATGGAATTGACTTCATCTGCGCAGCTTCATAATCATTCTTCGGACATTGAAACTTTCCAAACTTATCGCCCTTAACAATAGGAGCAGGCGAGGCTGAACATTTATGCATATTGTACTTTTTCAGTACCTTTTCAATATATGTCTTCTGGGATAACCCCAAAATCCCTTTGGATCTATCTCGGTAAATTTCTATACCCAGAACATAAGCAGCTTCACCGAGATCTTTCATCTCAAACTTTGAGGTAAGAAACCTCTTTGTTTCCAGCAGCAAATTCTTATCACTACTGGCCAGGAGTATATCATCCACATAAAGGATCAAGAAAATGAATTTACTCCCCTGAACTTAACATAAATACAATTATTCCTTCTATTTTCTTCAAAACCAAATTCTCTTATAATCTGGTCAAACTTCAAATACCATTGTCTTGACACTTGTTTTAATCCATAAATGGATTTCTTCAATCGACACCCCAATTGCTCTTTTCCTTCCACAACAAAACCTTCAGGTTGAGTCATGTATACATCCTCATATAAGTCACCATTTAGGAATGCCGTTTTAACATCCATCTGATGCAACTCCAAATCATAATGAGCCACAAGCGCCATTATAATTCTGAATGAGTCTTTGGATGAAATAGATGAGAAAGTTTCATTATAATCAATGCCTTCTCTCTGTGTAAAACCTTTTGCCACGAGTCTAGCTTTGAACCTTTCGATATTTCCTCTGGAGTCACGTTTAGTCTTGTAGACCCATTTACAGCCTACTGTTTTGGCTCCTTTGGGAATTTCTACTAAGTCCCAAACTTTATTTATACTCATGGATTCCATCTCATCTTTCATAGCACCAAGCCATTCAGATGAATACTCACTTTTCATAGCTTCCTTAAACGATGCAGGATCTTCGTCCAACACCAACTCATTCATATCTTCACTCATATAAGTAACATAATCACTTGAAATAGCTGATCTTCTTTCTCGTTGTGACCTCCTCAAGGGTTCATCATCTGGTTCATTTTCCATAACTGGGGGCTGCTGAACATCCTCATTAGGCTCGTCATTAGGTGCAACATTAGATGTAGTCGCAGAAGATTCAGCAGGTGTTGCATCAACAGTCTTTTCAACTTGAGGTACAACATCAGTATGGACCGGGAAGATAGGATCTTGAGGCATAGGCATTGGGACATATTCCCATTTTTCCTCCAAATCAATTCTTCTCGGTGTCATGCTCCCCCTAATCACATCATTTTCCAAGAACACTGCATGTCTTGTTTCAACAAACTTAGTAACCTGATTGGGGCAATAGAAACGATATGCCTTTGACTTATCGGGATAACCAATGAAATGACAACTTATGGTCTTGGGGTCTAATTTTCCCATATTTGGATTGAAAATCCTTGCCTCAGCAGGACATTCCCACACATGAAAATAATTTAGGGTTTGTTTCTTCCTAGTCCATAACTCAAAAGGAGTCTTAGAAACTGATTTACTGGGAACCCTATTAAGAATATAGGCAGCTGTCTTTAGAGGCTTCCATCCATAAATTCACCGGCAAGGTGGAGTGACTTAACATACTTCGTACCATGTCCATAAGAGTGCGATTTCGCCTTTCAGTGACTCCATTTTGCTGGAGTTCGCCCAGCGTAGAATACTGGGCCTTAATGCCATTTTCTTCCAGGAACTTTGCAAAAGGTCCAGATTTTTGGCCATAAGTCGTGTGCCTTCCATAGTATTCACCACCACGGTCAGACCTCACAATTTTGATCTTTCGATCATGCTGATTCTCAACTTCTGCTTTGAATATTTTGAATTTGTCTAATGCCTCAGATCTTTCTTTGATTGGATAAATGTATCCATAACGGGAGTAATCATCGGTGAATGTAATGAATGAATCAAAGCCATCCACTGATCTTACATTAAAAGGACCGCAAATATCTGTGTGGATTATTTCCAGAACTCCCGTGCTTCGATTTGCACCTTTCTTAATTTTCTTCGCATATTTTCCTTTAATGCAATCAATGCAGTGCTCAACATTCGCATCTGAGAAATCCAAAGGATGAAGGATATTTTCTTTAATGAGACGCTCAATTCTCCCCCTCGAAATATGGCCCAAACGATAGTGCCATAATTTCGAAGAAGTCTCATTATCATTATATTTTCGTTTGGCACTGACGTTCGTATTTGAGGAGGATTCAACATTATAAGTGGCATGACATGAAGAGATTTGGTAAAACTGTTCCCGTCTCACGGCGAGTCCAACCTCTTTATTACCACACATAATTATACATCTGTGATCACCAAAAGTACATTGATAACCATCATCATCCAAACATGAAACTGAAACTAAGTTTCTTCTCATCGAGGGTACATAAAGAACATTTTTCAGCCAAAGTACAAAGCCAGTATGAAGTGTAAGTGCAAAGTCCCCAATGGCCTTGACTTCAGCTTCAACTCCATTAGCCACTCTAATTCTTCTTTCCCCTTTTCTTAGGGTCCTCCTCGTAACGAATCCCTGCAAAGAGTTTGCAACATGAATTGTCGCTCCTGAGTCAATCCACCAAGAGTCGGTGGCATAATCAATATATAGGGACTCGTCAACGAAAGTAACAACATCAGTACCTTTCTTGCTGAGCCATCTCATAAAACCAATACAGTCCTTTTGAAAGTGTCCACTTTTTCCACAAAAATGGCAACCTTCGGAACCTTTTCCCTTTTGATCTGTATTGGAATCTCCTCCAGACTTATTCTGCGGAGGTTGTTTAGAAGATTGCCCCTTTTCCTTAAATTGACCCGGCTTAGGCTTTAAGTACTCCTTCTTGAATTTCTTATTTCTTTTCTTTTCAGAATGCTGAAATTGATTTGCATGATCAATTCTTTCGGCCTTAAGCCTTTCTTCTTCCTGCACGCACATAGCTATCAATTCATCTATGCCCCACTTAATCTTCATGGAATTGTAGTTGATCGTGAACGGAGAAAATTCCTGGGGCAAGGATGACATAATAAAATGGACAAGGAAACCATCAGAGATCTCCATCTCCATTGACTTAAGCTTTGAGGCCATGTGACATTTTTTCATAATATGCTCCCTTAGACTTCCAGTAGCATCATATTTTTCTCCAACCAGCCTTTTGATAAGGGTGGTGGCATAAGCTTTAGATGAGCCTTTGAATTGTTCTTCAACTTTGGCCAGATATTCTCTGGCAGTCTGAGCCTCTGGTATTGCACCCCTTATTGTATCAATAATGGAGCTCCTAATGATCATCAGGCATTTGCGGTTTGAGGTATCCCACTTTGCCTTTTCCAGATCATACTCCTTCTTAAGGGTCTCATAATTTTCCTCCTCCGGTTTAGGCTCAACCGGTGGATCTTTATGAAGGGCATAATCAATATCCAGCAGTGCCAGAGTGATATCTAGATTCTCCTTTCATGAGGCATAATTGCTTCCATTAAGTTTTTCAATATTGCCCATAGTACTGGCAATTTGTGAGGCATAAGATGCTGTATAAGAGAATCAACAACTTCAGTAAGCATCTTCTTTTATTGATCAAAACCCAGTCAGCTTTGGCCAGAAAGGGAAATGAGTAACAAAATATTGTGAATAGATATTTATTAATCAGATTTGGCCAGAAAAATAAATACATAATCACACTTAATAGAATTTCATAGTCTTCTTTTATCAATTCAATCAAAACAGCTTTGGCCAGAGTTGAATTGAATTAATAAAATTTTGTGATCAAATAAAAGTCAATCAGCTTTGGCCAGAATGACAATTATTTGCCACACTTAATCAGAGTAATTAATTGCAGCGGAATAATAAAAACATAACATAGAATAATGACTTTGAAGTAAGTAACCATAATTTAAATATCATAAAATAAATAATTATGGCAAAAATTCATCACATAAGAAGTCTATATATTATTCTTATCATTATTTGCTTAATCATAACAAAAGATCTTTAAATTTTAAACATAAAATAACAATCATAATGATGTATATGTATGAGATAAAATTTAAGTCTAATTTTTTCAGCCCATTATGTCATTTGGCCCAACACTATGCAGCCCATTCATTTAATCAAAATTCAGAAAAACATTAAAGGAGGGGTCCTTTTAGACTTTTCGTGCTGGGCCGTTTTCGGCCTGGCCCATTATGGCCATTCGGCCTTCCGTCCGGGTTCCAGGCGGCCCATCCGGGCGGCCCGCCAGCCCCCGCAGGCCCGGCTTCCGGCCCGATTCGGCCGCGGGCAACACGAGCCATCGGATCAGATCCGACGGCCGTGACGCGCGCCCCGGGCCTTATACGGCCGGACGGCCGACGCCCCCTCCCGNGGCGTCCAGCAACGCCGCGCGCGCGCATGATCTGGTGGCGGCGGCGATGGCAGGGCCGCTCGGGGCCAAGCCCCTGAGCGTGCGCCCGCTGCTTAAGGTGGTGGCCATGGCGGAGCCGACGACGACCGCCGCGGCCCTGAGGTAAGTTCGCCGCCCCTTTACTTCTTAGGGTTAGGGTTAGGATTTGGGGAATTTCACTGTAGCTAGGTTTCGGATTTTGGGGATTTCATTAGGATTTGCCTTTGATTTGTTATCCCCTTCTTGTTTATGCTTCAATCCGAAACCCTAGGCCCCCTTTTCACTTACTGAACATCAAAGATTGCATGATTTGGGCATGAATTGCTTACTCAGTGAACCTTTTAGGGCTTCATTTTGATGCAAAACCTCGGCTCTTGATGCCATTGTTAGATTTGTAGGATCTTGGGCTCAAAATGAAACCACTAAAACATGAAACAACTCATACCTTGATCATTAGAGCCACCCATGATTTCCTTGCTACTTGTTCTTGTCTTGGTTGAATGGTTGTGTATGTGTGTCGGTTACTTTTCCCTGGTGATGGCAAGGGCTGGCGATCAGCGCCTTTGAATGGGGTTAGGGCCCCTGTTATATATAGCCCTGCTCACCAGGGGGAACCGACACCCTTTGGTCGGTTCCCGTCCCTGATCAGGACGGGATGGAACGGGATGGATCCATCATGTTCCCTCATCTTCTCTTATCCTCTTCATTAATTAGTCACTGTTGATCACAGTAGAATCACTGTAGAGCTTACTGTTTAAGCTTTATTGATCACAAATATCCCAACACGGCCATCATCCAGTCCGATCCGTCGTCGGTGGGCGATCCGATCCGATCCGACGGCTCCGAAACGCGTGGCCGTGGCATTCTAGTACAGTAGTACTTGCTTGTGTCGTCTGGTCACGCGGCGTAGACGCGCGGCCACGTACTACGGCGTAGGGCATGGCGGTTGTTTTTTTGTTTCCCGATCGATCCCGTTGAGTGATGGCCAACCTCTTGTGCTTCCTTCCAAGCTTCCGCCTAATCTATTATCTAGTATCACAGAGAGAGGTGTAGCAAGCTGGAGATTGAACAGGCAGCAACAGACTTGTCTTGGCGCCCAAGGCCGATCGATTTCCTCGACCAGATCCATAGATATCTTCGACTGAGAGCATTATAAGTTTCATTGTCCGCGCCCTGGTTCTCGTCACTTTCAGCCCCCTCTGGTTCGAAACACGGCTGCTCGCTCGCTCCGCAGCTCCCAAGCAACTGCATATATGCGCGCGCGGGTCGGTCGAGCTGCAACAAGTACAAGGAAACACTAAACGCTCGCGCCACTCCACCAATCGCCTTGCCGAGGAGATCGAAGGAACTTATATTACTGGTGGATCGATCGATCGGGTTCGTTGTCATATGGGCGTGTTCGGGTGCTTCGGAAGGCGCCACGCCGATCACGACAAGCAAGGTACGCACGAACTGCATTCTTGTATCCCCTCAAAAAAAAAAAAAAACTGCATTCTTGTACGTACATTACATTGCTTGGTTCATTCTAGTGTGAACGATCGGGTCCTCGCTATAGTAGTAGCTAGCTACATTGGCCGAGTCAGCCGCCGCCCGGTCGGTACGTGGTGTTGCGTGATTAAGCGGCCGTGCAAAGCGTGTAGAAACACGCCAAGACAAGAGAGTTAGTGACCAGCCGCAAATTAAAAACACCCGTTAACGATGTTAGTTGTCGCTTCGCTTCCACACATAGCAAAATCCACAATCTTATCACATATCATCCATCATTTCTGCATTATCAATGCAAGCAACTTCAATTCTAAGTGTATCGAGACTTCAGTTTAATTTGCTGCCTTTTTTTCTTGGCACGCTCGTGTGTATGCACCGAAGCACATTGATCAATGAAAACACGCTAAATATGCATGGTTCGGTATTCGATCGATCCACGCTTTCAATCCCACGTGACACGTTACAAAACACGCTAGTCGCTAGATATATTTGTCACGTTGCATGATGCATGCGCGTTTAAGTCGGTATTTCACGATTTCAATACCACAGGACACGTTGCAAAAACACGTTAATTTTATTTGTCACGTTGCATGGCGTTACATCTAATAGCTAGCATCACCAAACAAAAATTGTTACTACTCATATATATGCGCCTGCGACTCCCAACTACATATATGCGCCTGCGGGTCGATCGAGCTACAAGGAAACTAAACGCTCGCACTAGTTACCTTGCCGATCAGGAGAGCAACCCATCGATTTGATCGAGATCGAATTCGTCGTCGATCGGCCGCGACACCTAAGCTTGAATGGGCGTGTTCGGGTGCTTCGGACGGCGGCGCGTGCAGCGCGATGCCCATCACAGCAGCCACCAACGTTACGCACTGCATTCGTGTACGTCAAACATATATACGTCGAGTACACGTTAACGATGTTGTCGCTTCGCTTCGACACGTACCAAAATCCACAATCATTTCTCTGCACTAGTACTTTTAAGCAACATCATTAGGAAACTTAATGGACGCGCGCGTGTCCTATTGAAGAACCCTGTCGCTAATGACCTTGTTACGGTAACGATGCAGCAGTGCAGCAGGAGCCCAAGCCGGTGATGACGCCGTCGTCGAGCTTCGACTTCCGGGAGGAGTACACCAGCGCCTTCCGCACCGAGTCCTACAACGACTTCTGGGCGCGCGTCCTCGACATCACCCTCGCGCACGGCGCCGCCCTGGTGCCGCGCCCCGGCGGCGCCACCACCGCGTCCAAGCGCCTCCCCTCCTACCGCCTCTTCGCCGAGCACCTCCTCGAGCCGGACCAGCGCGCCGTCCGCGCCGCGCTCGCCTCCGCCCGCAACGGCCGCCTCCACCCCGGCGTCCACGACCTCCTCGCCGCCTACTACGGCGAGACGGCCAGCGCCTCCTTCCTCTGCAGCCACCTCCTCAAGGACATCGAGCACATCCGCCTCCGCTACCGCCCGCTCAAGAACACGCTCCGCAAGCTCGCCCGCGACGTCGGGGTCTCCAACCTCGCCGACGTCTCCGCCGCCCTCGGCCAGCCCTTCACCGCGCTCGCCGCGTCGCAGGGCAAGCTCCGCCACCTGCAGCTCAGCTCCGCCGACCTGCTCAAGAGCCTCGACTCCAGCAGGAAGAAGGCGCGCCTCCGGATCAGGACCCTCGCCCGCCTCAGGCAAGCTCTCTCGGTCTCCTTCGTCACCGTCGTCGCTGTCCTGGCCCTCGTCGGCGCCTTCATCGGCGTGCACATCCTGGCCGCGTTCGCCGCGTTCCCGATGATGTCGCCGGCGTGGCTGGGCCTTTTCTCCGGCCGGACGGCGCGGCGAGCTCTGCTGCAGCTGGAGGCCGCGGCCAAGGGCACGTACATACTCAACCGCGACATGGACACCATAAGCCGGCTCGTGGCGCGGGTGCGCGACGAGGGAGAGCACATGCTCGCTCTGCTGCAGCTGTGCGTGGACCACCGCGCCGCAGCCGGCGAGAAGGGAAGGCTGGTGCAGGAGGTCCTGAAGCAGCTGTGCAAGAACGAGGAGAGCTTCAGGCAGCAGCTGGACGAGCTGGAGGAGCACCTCTTCCTGTGCTTCATGACCATCAACAAGGCCAGGAGCATGGTGATGAACTTCATAGCTGCGGCGGAGAAGAGTTCCACTTGACCTCAAGAAAGAAATATTTAATTTGTTCTTGTAGAACAAACTTTAGCCTCTGTACATACTACTGTAGTTTTTATTTCTCAGTACAGGAAAAAAAAAGATAGGCCAAGATTTCTCAAGACAGGCCTTTGTGCTTTTGTTTGAAATTTTCTGCACATATAAACATCATATGCAACATTTGAAATGATAGCCTGCTGATCTAGGCGGGTTTTTAATATGTACCCTGCATATGTTGAAATTCCAGTATAGTCAAGCTGAAACAAAGGCCACTCAAACAATTTTTCAAGAGCTACAAAATCACAGTGCAAGCACTGGGCCTTTATCCATTCACTACTAAGTATGTTTAATACAATAATAGCCTGATTTTTCCCGTGAGAAAAAGCCTGATATTTGAAGCTTTACTACCCTGCATATGCTGAATTCCAGTACTGTGAAACTGAAACAATGGCCACTCTAAGAAATTTTCAAGCACTCAGAATACAAATATCCCAGCGCAATCACAAGAATTTTTTTTCATTCACTACTAAGTATGTATCTTATGCCTTTACATAGCATATGACTCGATGCTCCATGTTGGGAGTTTTCCACTTGAGCAACTACAAAGTCAAGTCACTTGCACAAGTACATTACATCATAATGCTGAACAGAAGAAAATGTAGACAACCATCGACAAAAGTTGCACGGTTTAAATTTCCATCTAAACGTTTACAAGCCAACTATATCAGATAATAAGCAGTAATCAATCAGGTTTATCTTGTAAATGAATTTTTCATCCAATGCAGTAGGCACTATGGAGTCAAATCAAACAGGTGAAATTCTCCCTTCAGGTACCTTTCTCTTCATTTGGCCAATCTTTGAGGGCGGCCAAATGATGTGGGTCACCCTCCCCTCAATTAGACCTAAGGGAATCTGAAAAACAGCAAAAACAACAACATAAGTACCAATGAAATTTATATTAACAAATGGTATTGGTTTCTTCTTGTTTTTTGACCCGATGGTTTCTTGTTATGGGTGTAAGTTTTCCTGAACTATAGACAGGCATATTCACCTTTGCAGCTCAAAATATGAAGCCAAGAACAAATTGTGCGCCCAATTTAAGCATTTTCGCCAACACTATACCGCTTGATTGGTTCTTCTTATGCTATCTCAGATAGATGGACCAATGACAAATGAAGCAAACCATAGTGTCCATATAAACAAGCACACTACAAAGCTCGTTTCTTAGCAGCTTTATGCCTTTATGACTCAATAATTCCATACTTAGCAATCAATACAACAATTTGCTCAGATAGCAGACAAAACCAAGTTTGTTGCCTGTTTTATCCTCATGTAAGATTGCAATAGAGCTACATAAACAGGAAGACAGAACTGCAACAAGTTGCTAATCCTTTACTGTTCTCACCAAGCATGGAAGTGTGTGACCCTGACCACAGGTGCATTAATGTGCTTGCCTGTTGTGGCATATGTCGTTTTGACTCTTGACTGTAACGTTTTTTTTCTTTGTTTTCATTAAGTTTCTGCTTTCTTTCGTATCTAGCTTGTGTGGTTTGGTCCATAGTCTGCAGTGTTTGGTAGGAATTTTATTTTCATTTTCTATACAAAATACGACCACGAATAATAGATAACTTACGAACTTGCAAAAATCTTAAGTATTATAGTTCGCTATTAACCATGTATATTTGAATGTAGTAATCTATAATGCATATAGCATTATTCAAAGAGATCCCAGCAAGGACGGTCATGAATGTGTTGTATATGCTACATCCCAGCAAGGACGGGTGTGAATGAATGGAGTTTTGTATATGCTAGTATGTTCGGTTATCTGCTGGCATCTCTACCACCTAATGGTTAATCACATTTCCAGCCCAGATGCTCCACAGTGTCACAAAAGTCCCTGGACCAATGGATCGAGGAACAGGTACGCTCGCGGTACATTACTTATGAGAGATTTTAACAAAGTGGGGACGAAATTGTCCAATACCACAAACCCACTGCCACCTCCACATGCATATTCTAGGCACCCAGTCTCCATTTAAATGGTTGGGAAGTATATCAGAACTTGACTACTATAGGAGCACTCCCACGAGTTTCAAATTTCACAGCAAGTTAAGCTCCACTTGAAATACAGAAAAATCCAACCATGGAACAAAAAGTGCCTAACCTATCAATGTTTGATACTAAAGAAGAGCATTGGATGGATTAACAATTTTCATTCAACCAACAGGCACATTATTGACCCAAACAAGGGAACATAATAAGTTGTGCAGGTGTGGAGTTGGAGAAGAAGCGACTTACTGGGCCAAATGCTCTAGAATCCCAGCTACGAGCAGCGTTATCACCTTCAACCCAGCAATGCCCTTCCGGGATCTTAGTAACCTTAGGGGACCCAGGGAGCTGTATCCACTCACCAGGAAGCCCAATCAACCTCTTCACGAACAATTCCTTATGATTGCTAGGACACCTGCAGACCGCACAAGGAATGATCAGGCTCAACACTCGAGACATGGAGCATAGCGGCATCGATCCTTTCTCGGAATTGTCCCCATCCTTACTTGAACAAAATCACATCACCATGTGAGAACTTGTACTTCTCAAGACATCTCCTTTCTGCTAATATGAAATTACCTGGTTCCAACACCCTGGTCAGCACAAACGAGAAAACAAGCTACTTGAATATGGAAGAAAAGCCTTTGTCCATGCCAGCTTGATATGTACAAACTGAAATCACAATACCATGCAAGGGATTGCTGGCCGCTGTGATCGTAGGATGCATCGATTCACCAGTGACGGAGACAAATGTCACATAGCGATCAGAAATGGTGATCCCAATTAGAACCGCCATTACATTCTTCTTGGCAATTGACCAAAGATGGTTGTAGGTTCCCATATCCAACTATCCAGTCACAAGGATAGCAAGTTAGCAACAGTAAGTGAAAAATACAGAATACAAGTTGGTGCACCAGTACAGCAATCATGCATCTGGGCAACTAAGACAATGAACGGTGCATGAAGCATGTGGAATCAATCATGACTTACCTAGAAATGGTGGTACGGATGGATTTACACTGATCCAGAGCAGACTAAGCGCTGGAGATGCAGAGAAGCACCTGCACTCCTACTACGGTGTAGATTAAGAAGTGCCGAAGAGGCGCTCGAGAAGAACGGTGGGGTCGGCGACGGCGGCGGCGGCGGCGGCGGCGGCGCGGGCGCAGGAGCTCTTGGATTGGGGCGACAGCAGACTGTTCGGTCGGGGAAGACGGTGCGCGGTCTAATTGGCGACGCAGCCGTCCGATCGCGCGTCAACGGTGTGAACTAAAGGAAGTTCCCTGGGGAGGCTGGGGTTGGCACGGCTCTGATTTGAGCCGAGCCGAGCCGCGAGGAGGACCGAACTGGACAGCTGGTCATTAGGTCGGCTCCGACCCGCAGCCAGCCCCGCCCAGAGACAGCACACCCCCTGCCACCGTCGGCGGCGGCGGCCAATCCCTGGAAGTGAAGCGCCACCGCCCCGCCCCGCTTCGCCTCGCCGCCGTCGTACCGCGCGGCGGCTTTCTGCAGCTCCCTACCGCAGGCATAACCTCCCATCCCTTCCCGGTAAACGCCACTTCTTATCTTATATCACCGCTCTCGACCCTGCATCCGTGCTCTGGACCAGGGTTCGACGGAATCTGGTTTCGCCCGGGCATCTGGACCAGGGTTTTGCGTTTCGGATCACGAGGTTTTGGGTTCGTCACTGGTCCTTCGTGCTGTTACTTGCAGGTTAGGTTATTTCCGAGGATCTTAATTAGGGTTTAGAAGATGGTTTAGCGTCAGCGAAATCTTTGAATCAGTGACTAGGGTTTTGAGTTTTGCAGACTAAAGAATGCTGTGGATCCTGAATTCATAGATGTGCAAATTATCCATTCGTTTGGATTTGAACTGGTTTTGGGATGTTTGGCTTAGTTGGTTTTCATTTTTACTGAGTATATGTGATCTCTGTTCTCTGTTTTAGTACGGGGATATTGGGGCTATAGTGATTTTGACACGGATATTGGAATGATTGCGGAATTTAGTTTGAGGATATGTGAGGTTATGGTGTCAATTACTTATCGTTGTGTTTCTTTAACTTTTTGGTGCCTGTCAATCGTCAGCTCTGTTAGTGTACAAGTTGCTCGTTTTACCCCATCGCCACTTTTAGCTTTTTGATCTTATTAGGTTACACTTTATCCATCTATTAACTCTGACTCATTATAGTTATAGGAGCATAGCAGATGTCCATAGTTTTTTTTTTGGAGTTCCATTGTACTATTGGAATTTGTATGCCTATTGCTATTTATTAATGCAACAAATTTAGATTTGAGACTTCCTTTCAATTGAAGACCTTGTTATGCAGTTCCATTATGACAAGTTCACCAATCAAATACAGTGCTCTTGTCTACCCTCAACATTGATATTGTTTATCATTGTGTATAGGAATCTCAAGTTTCTAGCCAAGATTTCTCAACTGGGTTGTATTATTTGGAAAAGCAGCAGTTACCTGACTGTATGCAATAGAAACTATCATGGATGGGTCTGAGTCTAGTAGAGGTCTCAGCAAGCATGAGATTGAGGAAAATATTAATGCAAGGAGCAGTTGGAAGGATGAACATGAAAATCAGGAGAATGCAGATAGCAGAAAGTATTCTGACAGGTCCAGAAAACATGGACATGAATATGATGCTGGGCATCAGGATGGCGATAGAATGATTACACCTTCAAATGATAGGACTGAATCAAGGAGGAACACAGATGGAAGCGCAGGCCTGCCCCACGGTGCCGACGAAGACGTCTATAATGTGAGAAGGGACTCACGATCACCCAAAGTTGCAAGGAGAAGCCCTGATGATTCCAAGGATAAGGACTACGATAGAAGGAGGGGAAGAGAGGACAAAAATGATTGGGAACCTTCAAGGAGATTTAGCCCTGAAGCTTCTGCTAGGAGTTCCGAGAGGAGAGACGGTAGCAGGGAGAAGCAAGGGCAACGGGACCAAGAGGAAAAGACTTCAGTCAGGAGGGCAGATGAGGTTTATGCTGATGAAAGTGGTGGTTCTCTTAGAGTTGACACAAGAGAAGCCCATAGAGATGATAAATCAGACAGAGGGAGGGACAGAAATTGGAATGAGAAAGCCCGAGACCTTGAAGGGTCTAAGGATTATGGGAGGAACAGTCAGTTGCGAGATCCTAATGAGGCAATTGATGCTGAATGGAGGAATGCGCAGGAAAGGCTAGATGGTGGGAGTTTCCATGGCCGAGCTGGGTACCGGAGAGATTCTAGGGGTAGATCTGAAAGTGTTAGAGGTCCCTCAACCTATGGGAATCGATATGACAATTCTGATTCAATAGAGATTCGTCCTAATAGTAATCTTAATTTTGGAAGAGAGGGCTCTGTTTCTGGGAGAAGATTTGAAGTGGGTACACATCGGGATTCAGTACCAGGAGGAACTGATGAGAAATCCATTGATCATACTGAATCAGATCCAAGTGGTAGCACCAGCATGGTTTCTTCATTTCCTCAACAAGGTCCAAAAGGTGATAGACCATCTAGAGGAGGAAGGGGCAGACCAAATGGAAGGGATTCTCAAAGAATTGGAGTTCCAATGCCAATCATGCCTCCTCCCTTTGGTCCTCTCGGCTTGCCACCAGGACCAATGCAGCATATGGGACCAAATATTCCCCATTCCCCTGGTCCTCCTCTTCTACCTGGTGTTTTCATGCCGCCATTTCCAGGACCTCTTGTGTGGCCTGGAGCACGAGGTGTTGACGTGAATATGCTTTCTGTTCCTCCCAACCTTCCAATTCATCCTCCAGTTGCTGCTGAACATAGGTTCACACCAAACTTGGGACCTGGGTCTGGTCATAACATCCACTTAAATCAAATAGACACCGGGTTAGGTGCTCCAACAGATGTATCAGGATTGGGTTACAATCATATGGGCCGTGACATGCTCCATGATAAACCAGGTTGGACGCCACACAGGAACAGTGGACCAAACAGAAAAGCTCCCTCAAGGGGTGAACAAAATGATTACTCACAGAACTTTGTGGACACTGGCATGCGGCCTCAAAATTTCATTAGGGAACTGGATCTTACAAGTGTAGCAGAGGACTATCCAAAGTTGAGAGAACTCATACAGAGGAAAGATGAAATTGTTGCTAAGTCAGCTTCACCGCCAATGTACTACAAGTGTGACCTACGGGAACATGTTCTTTCTCCAGAATTTTTTGGTACCAAGTTCGATGTTATTCTTGTAGATCCTCCATGGGAGGAGTATGCTCATCGTGCGCCAGGAATCACAGATCACATAGAGTACTGGAATGCTGAGGAGATTATGAATTTGAAGATTGAGGTAATTCACGTTTCTTTCTTTCATCCTTCCTCTTTTGGTAGTCCATTTATGCTGCAGAAATTAACATGTCAAAGTATGTTTTTGAATCAACAGGCTATTGCAGATACACCCTCCTTTTTGTTCCTTTGGGTTGGCGATGGTGTAGGCCTTGAACAGGGTCGTCAATGTCTTAAGAAGGTAACATAGCATGCTATTCCTCTAAAAAAGACATAGCATGCTATATTTGTACTTTAACTAGCCGGTTGCCCGTTTGTTGCATCACATTTCTGTAAAAAGGCATATAGAGTTCTAGGCTAAAAATTGAATTACATATAAAATTATGCCATAAAGGAACCACTTAGGTATAAAGTGAAAGGTCATCTGTGCCTTATCTAACACACACATAGGTATACACAAATCATTGCACAGAAGATCCTTATCTAGAACTAACCAAAAACATACTAACTGTACTATTAATAGAAGTTTATACTTGCGCAATTATTCTTTGTGTAATGACATTCATTTTTGGGGTGGGAGCTTGATGTTTACAGGAGCGCAACCTGGCTGCTGTAGCCTATTTGAAAAACTTTAGCCATGATGTGCTCAACCTTGCATTTTGTCCTCCGAGGGAAGGCCATATTAATATAAACAATGTTCTATGCTTTCATTCATCTAGAATTCTAGATAATTAGACATGTCTTTAAATTTGGAGGTGTTGATGAGACACTGCAATAAACTAATAAGACGAGCCTGACTGAAACTTTTCTATTTTCAGTGGGGATTCCGCAGGTGTGAGGATGTTTGCTGGGTGAAAACCAACAAGAAAAATGCAACTCCAAGTCTGCGGCATGACTCTCATACATTGTTGCAGCATTCAAAGGTAATGTTGTAGTTGAAATGTTAAATAGTACATGATGTATCATTGTGCTGCCGTGTTTACATTATCTTCTTCCTGTATTTCTCTGGCTTTCTTATGAAGTATCTACTCTTTCCATGTGCAGGAACATTGCTTGATGGGCATAAAAGGAACAGTCCGTCGTAGCACAGATGGTCACGTCATCCATGCGAATATCGACACAGATATAATTATAGCTGAAGAACCATCTGATGGTATTTTTTTTCTGAGGTTTCATATAATGTTTAGTCCTATTCTTCATATGTGTGATATATACTATTTGCATTATGGCCGAGGGCTACCATTTTCAATGATGATGGTGCATAAACTCAATAAACTTGTCTTCTCCAACTTTTTGTTTCTGTTTTCGTCCTGTTTAAAATGGAGTTTTCTGTTCTGTTTTCATTCCTTCTATGGTATGAATGTTCCAGTTTGGACTTTGGCCCACCAAAATGTAGACTATTTTGTAAATTTGGCTTGGTTTGCCAAAACATATTTGTCTGGGCTTTATAGGAATTTGGGGTTTACATATCTGAAGCACATTATACATTTTAATGCTACCATTTCCTCTGACATGCCCAGTTGCTCATAGTAAAGCTTTATGCCTTGATCTACAGTAATCAGAGTTGTGATTAAAAAATGAAATTAGATCATATGTAATATGTTATTGATTGTCCTCAAATACCTGTAGCAAGTATAACAGTAGGTCTGCATCTCTTAGTGGTACTGTCACTAAGCCCCTATTATAATAATAAAATCATATGCACGATTGAGAATTATCGTTTTCATTTTTTTTATTATGTGATTATATGTTGGTGTGCTTTCTTCTGTAGGATCAACAAAAAAGCCTGAAGACATGTATAGGATCATTGAGCATTTTGCTCTTGGAAGGAGAAGGCTTGAACTCTTTG
Organism: Alloteropsis semialata; assembly: GCA_004135705.1. Lineage (NCBI taxonomy): Eukaryota > Viridiplantae > Streptophyta > Magnoliopsida > Poales > Poaceae > Alloteropsis > Alloteropsis semialata. The sequence goes on from CM014278.1 coordinate 72,906,242, forward strand.
GCGAGGATCATAACATTCGCCCAGGCTGGCTTACTCTTGGGAAAAATTTATCTTACTCCAACTTCAACAAAGAGGTAGATAGCTGGGCATACAGCATCATGTCTATGCGCACACGCAAGGATATTCCATGAGTTCCACATATCTTTTTACATGTATCTTATCAATTTCTCTCTTACAGGCATATATCAGGAATTTTGCGGACAAGGATGGGAAAGTATGGCAAGGAGGCGGCGGTCGAAACCCTCCCCCAGAAGCTCCTCACCTTGTTGTGACAACTCCGGAGATCGAAAGCCTCAGGCCCAAGTCACCCCCTGCAAAGAACTAACATCTGTGGTCCATTTGCAATGCTGGCTACATTTTTTGCAACTGTATCCTTGATGGCTCTTGTTGAAGGTCCAGCAGAGGCCTTGTGAATTTTTGGTCTACAAAATTAAAATTTTACCGGATGGCTCAGCCTGGTGAACTATCTATCAGTGATGGAAAATATGATTCACTGCTCTTGTTGGTACCTTTTTTTTTCCCTACCTCCAATAATTTCATGTTCCTCCTTGATGCTAGACTAGAAGAATGCAGCCCAATGTATTTGTTCTTGATGCATGCCAAGTTCCTCAGAATAGTAAGATCGAAAATTAAAATTAAAATTAAAATTTTACCGGATGGCTCAGCCTGGTGAACTATTAGTGATGGTAAATATGATTCTCAGTGCTCTTGTTGGAGCTTTTTTCTCTTACCTCCAATAATTTCATGTTCCTCCTTGTTGCTAGACTAGAAGAATGCAGCCCAATATATTTGTTCTTGATGCATGCCAAGCTCCTCAGAATAGTAAGATCGAAAATTAAAATTTTACCGGATGGCTCAGCCAGCCTGGTGAACTATTAGTGATGGAAAATATGATTCAGTGCTCTTGTTGGTGCTTTTTTTTTTCCTACCTCCAATAATTTCATGTTCCTCCTTGTTGCTAGACTAGAAGAATGCAGCCCAATATATTTGTCCTTGATGCATGCCAAGCTCCTCAGAATAGTAAGATGGATGCTAAATTTGGATGCTCCCATGGTCTTGTTGTTATGTCAAATCGTGCAAGAAACAGAAACAGTATACCCGTTTTGCAAATCGTTTCTGGAACCCTGCCTACCTGATTGGTAATATGGTGGAGCCATGGATAATGATCCAATGGTATGAAACAAACCATTTTATTATGTAGTCTATTTGGAAGGAATTCTCTCGAGACATGCACACGTAGACTTTTAGACAGGCACCGGTTTGACAAACCCGGATACTGACGAGAGTTTCAGATTAAACAACTTGGCAAGGCGCTAACCTCTAGTGAGCTAGCATTACGTTACGGCCTATATGCGACGACAGCACCGCCTTGTCCCTTTTATCGGCTGCGACGAAGTGAATTCCAACCGGTGACGCACGGCTCGTTTTCGAAGCCAAATCGGATCGTCTCGCCGCCGAATGATTGCGAGCATCGGCGACTTAAACAGGCAATTGCCCAAACTTTTTTAAAGGTTTACGCGTTGTCCCTGCCGATGGAATCTTGCAGGGGATGGAGATTTTGCCGCGTGATTCGGGGGCCACGAAGCACGCTCCCATTGCCGGCCTCCGTACACGAGATCAGCTTCGTTTTGGCCTGGCCCCAAGCTAAATTATTGGCCGAATCGTCCAAGTGCCCTGCCCTAATTAGCTGAACTGAAGCTACTGCTGCATGTTTGTGTTGTCTGCAATTATTTGTTGTATAGTATTATTCTTTTTGAGAAAAGAAGAAGATGAGGACATAAACGTAATGGTATGGGTTGAATAATTCCTGTGCGAACGGGAACAGTGTCTTCATCAGATCACGTCACTGTTATGTCCTGTACTCCTGTTCTTTTCAGGACTTTGCTTAGGATCTTAGCAACATTACCACTTGGCTGCGATATCCCTTCCGAGACAAACCCTCCATTAATGGCTACAGCGACGGTAAAGCGTAGAAATCTGGCCATCCACATCTCTGCACCATGCATGATCCCAACCCAGTAATCATCTCTTGCTCTGCAACCGCAACACACCCTACAAGTCAATACTTGTACATATATAAATATTTTCTGCTACAGCCCTACACGTACAACAGAAGGCTGCAGATAATTAACCACGTCGTTTTCCAACCTTTTACCGTGTCTGTCGTCTCCCTCGTCTGCACACTACGCTTTCAGCCATCGATCAAGGAAAAGGAAAAACACGACGCCACATTTACTCGGGCATTGACCTCAACCTGCAGACGAAAACGACGGCCGTGTGCTTGGGATTAGCCCTCTGCATGATGATCTGAACGGCTGGACCCTGATCAAGGGAAAGCCGGCCCGACCCCCGTCTGCTCGCTGCTGTAGCCTGAAAACCGAACCCACCCCGTGCGAGACGCGCACCCATCGCCGTTCAGACACGATGGAGAGCGAGCCAGCGCGCACGACACGATCGGACGGCCTCGACACGAGAGAATGGACGTGCCTGTTTGTTGGGTTTCGACACGATCGGACGCTCGATCGGCCCCGCGCGCGACGGGCTGTGTTGGGGGTTGGGTTCGGTACGTGTGACGCGCTCGGGGACTCTGACGCGCGGCCGGGTCAGGTAGCCGCCCGGGGCTTCCCAAATTTGTCCGACTGCGTGTCGGGTTCGAAAGAAGCTGCAGGGTGCAGTCCACTGGCCACCAGCTGCTGCTCCACGAGATTTCAGTGTCAGGCGGTCAGTGATGGATATATGGGCGCACAGCAGTGAACTGGGCTACTGAAGAATGGTATGCCTGCCTGCCTGAAAACAGCTCGCGTCGCAGCATCCTTGTACTACTGCGTGCGTGTTGATCTAGATTCTAGAGAGAGAGAAAAAAAAGGAGCATGTGTACTAACGGTAGTAGGTAATGAACGAGTATATCGATGGAAATGTGCAGATGGTCTGGGCATTTGCGGCCACATCTTGCAAATATCTCTTCTCAAAATTAAGTTGAGGTTGGAATCACACAATGTGAATCTGAACCATGAAGTGGTGGGTACACCTGCATCTATTTTTCGCTGCATATACAGACGGAATGGCGTTCTAGCTAGCAGTCACCTAGAGCTAGCTCGCTACAACATTCAAACTAGGCCGGCACAAATTTCCAAGAGATTTGATGTGTGTGTAGTGATGAATATATATCGTACAATCTCATGATCAAATCGGGCAACACTAAATCATCGAACTTTGGGAGGATATATGATGCATGCCCATATTTGTCAAAAAAAACGTACGACGACTTGCGTACCGAACAAATTAAGGAAGAAGACAATCATCAGCTGAAAATTGCACCCAAACCAGCTTCTTTTGTCAACGCGTGCTGTTAAAGCTTGACTCCATCATCAGTCTATACTACACGGAGAGATGGTAGCAAGCTTAAAGCTAGTACGGCAGCAAGTCAACAAGTGAGGCCATCATCGCGGAGCTAATGAACCGCTTTTCATTTGTACGTACATCGTCACTCATCAAGAGTGCCACACGCATATATATCACGAGCACAAAAACAATACGCCGCGTGCTATATACTTGTGTAATATATACGTACGCCACCAACAATAATGTCCATGGACGATCTCAACATGCATGTGGGAAGGAAAATATGCCGCCTGGTCTGTGTTCATGGTCCAAATTAAAGTCCAAGCCGTAGCCTTCAACCGATCTGCTAGCTAGATTAGCGCAACGACGATTCGAACGGATCGACTTCTTGCAGGTGAAGCCAAAGCCATATATATAGCGACACAGCGTTATGAGTGCCGGCCGGGAGAGCGAGAGCATATACAGCCTGTTCGGTTGGCTGGTGCTGATTTGTTGTGAGAGAAAAGTACTGCTGGCTGACTGGTGGCTGGTGCTGATTTGTTGTGAAACTGAAGTACTGCTGACTGGTGGCTGATAAGCCAAGCGAACAGGCTGATAGTACGTGCTGATGATGGTGTGAATGGAGGGAAGATTTTGCAGGCCGGGACCATGAATTCGAGGCGTGCAATCATGTTTGGCGAGGCGACTTGTGAACGCATTGAATGCGCGGGCAACATCTGCTCCCAGTAGCTTGATCGACCTGTGCCTAGCTACAAGTGGCATGCTGTACTTGCAAAACATCATGACACTGACAATTCTGGCCGTGTGTGTATATGGCCCTGTTTAGATTGGGCCAATTCGATTGAATTCAATGATTAGAGGTGCATTGGGAATTAAAAAAAAGTAGAGAGGGGGCACGTAGTTCAATGCGTGCAATTTGATTGAATTGATGAATCTAAACAAGGCCTATATATATATATCGTCGAGCAGGAGTGCTGAGTACATGACACATCAATCATTCGATTTAGGGCATGTTTAGATGCACCCATTATGCATAAAGTTTATGTATTGGGCCGCGTGCACAGAGAGAAGAAATGAACTGACATAGTTCCCAGTGCATAAGCTTTATGCATTTCGTATACATCTAAACACCCCTTAATAGCTTCAAACAAGATTATGTGCGTATACAACAACGTAGTACGTGTACCAAACAGAATCTGGTGGTGTCGTGTCGACACGTACGTGCGTGTGACAACAATTCGACAGACCACAACTGCCTGCTAAAAGTCAGCTGGAAAAGAGTATGAGCTGGTAAAAACGAAGGAAAAACTGCACTACACGACGAGGACGCGAGGACGAGGTAGACGCCGACCCTGCACAGCAGCTGCGGTTCTTTTACTGTATCATCAGTGTGGACTGTGGAGGCCGGTGACATCCAAATACGCATTGAAACTCGTGGGGGCGAGCATCCATCCATAAATGCCTTCCCACCTGGATAGCCACAGCCCAACTCGTCTGGTTGCCCTTTGGAACCGTGGATGGATTGTGATTTTGGTCAGGGATTAAGGGTCTGTTTAGTTTAGAGTTGTAAGTTTGTGAAAGAAAGTTTTCAATTCTAAATCGAAGATTAGGAGGACTAAACATGATCTAATTATAAAACTAAATACACGGATGGACGGGAAATCGCGAGACGAATCTATTAAGCATTAATCGTCATTAGAGATTGTTTACTGTAGCACGACGTTGTCTAATCATGGCCAAATTAGGCTCATTAGATTCGTCTCGCAAAGTTACGGGGGGTTATGGAATGGGGTTTGTCATTAACACACGTTTAATACTCCATGCATGTAAGATTCTCTTTGATGGTGAAGTTTCAAAGTTTCAAAAGTTTCGGTGGGAACCCTAACTTTGTTTTCGAGCTAGCTAAGCTAAGCTAGCACTTGGAGTGCGATAACTCGAGGGCACCGCACATGCCGGAGCAGTGCATGCACGTTGGAGAGGAACCGTCAGAGTCTACTTTGACGGATTCAAATAGGAGGTATTTCTTAGATAACGTGATTTGCACGTATTCCATTTCATGAATAGAGGAAATGAATAAAACTGGTTCCCAAGTTAAATGATGATGAAGCAAGGGACTAAGCTGACGAGCTTCTAGAAAGTATTCGGTTTTGGAACTACGTGAAATAGGTTGGACATGTCCCTGATTTTTGGGATGGGTTGAATCTATCTGGTGTTTGATTGAGTGGGTTGGATTCAACCTTGTTTTTTTTGTGTGTGTGAGGGATTGGGATGAGTGGATGGATGGGATTTCAATGCTGTTGGTTGCCCTTTCTGCAGGACCCACAAAGCAATCTCTTGTGGTAACCATCTTCTCTCCTCCCCTCCTCCTCCTCTCCTGCCAAGTCTCTTCTCTCTGCTCGTGCCGCCCACGACCCCACGAAGTGCCAAACGCCACACACCTCCCTGTTCGCTTGCGGCCGCCGCTGGCCTCATGCCTGCTCTTCAGCCCCCATGCCCCTGCTCGCCCCAGCGCCACTGCCCGCCTGGCCTCAGCCTCCCATTCGCGTGGCTGCTGCTTGCTCGCATCATGCGCGTCAGACAGAGCTTGTAGGACGTTGGCACGGGTGAATTAGGTTGATCACATCCCCTTCGTTTTGGAGGGATGAGATGAACCCACATCTAAGAGAAATATTTCTTTATGAGGATGCCAACCCACTATTGATCCAACCAAACATCTCCAAAACTAGATCTGACCCATCGCAACGCACTACATCCCTCAAACTAAACACATCCTTATATATAGGGTTCCGGCATGAAGCAAAGTAAGCAAATTTTAGGGGCCACGAGTCCGTGACCATGATTGCGAAGGCAGATTTCGAAGCATACCCTCTGTTTTTATAATTATTTAATGTTTAAATACGCTAATTAGTTTACACTAATTTGTTCACATGTTTATGATCAGATAAAGCATGCAGTTTGTAGGAAGGCATGGGAACGTACACGAAGCGCAACATATTCTGGCTCGAATAGTGCCAACAGCAAACATTATTGAGATATTCACTCTGTGGTCGATTTATCAGATTAAGAGCAAGAAAATAAAGCTTTCCTACATTTAGCATATAAAATCAATCAATCAATTGTTCATATGAGAGCAACTCCGGCGACACCCTCTAAATTGGTGTTGACGCGGAAAATCGGCGGACGTATTCCCCGCGTGCAGCACAAGATGACCGGGGAGATCAGCTTCGCTCCAGTGCCAGTCTACACTCCAGTTCAGGTTCGCGGCGTGCCAGTCAATTTGACCTGAAATTGACAAGGGGATAAAACAGTTAAATTGCTCTATGATTGTGCCGGCTCTATTTCAGACGATGGAGTAACGTCGAATTTTAGCCAAGACCCAATCAGACACGTATCGGCCGATAACCGATCGGACCTCAATGATGACGTCAATCGGACCGAGTGATCGGACCTCAATCAGACACCAAATCGGACTCTCAGGATCGGACCTTGATTGATATAACAGACCAGCCTTTAAATAATGAAATAAAGCATAAAACAAGGCCAATATGTAAAATAATGGATCAGCTGTGTCTTGAAACAAGATATTAAATAATCACAGTGTAAGCCGATACATTGTCCATCTTATCTAATTGCCAGTTTGACTCATCTTGTCGGACCATCTAACCAGCCGATCGGACTATAGCCTTTTCAGAGAAATCTAGCTCCGACGTAGGGAATCTAGATTTCTCCAGCTATGATCAGATCAGATAGCTAGATAATCAAACTCAACTCATCAACCTGTCAACTAAACAAGATGCTCGCACAAGTGTTAATCAGATTAAGCAAATAAACAGATAAAATATTAACAGGATCGTTCTGATTCTAAAGTATGCTATCGAATAATTAAGCAGAGATCCAGCTCCGACGTAGGGAATCTACACCACACTTAACATTCAAATAGCAATAAGGCATAACCAAAGCTTCCTTTAACTAATCAAGATGAATCTAGCTCCGACGTAGGGAATCTAAACCAAGCATGACAGTCAAAGATTAATCTAATCGTATTGCAAAGATCCAGCTCCGACGTAGGGAATCTACACCAATGCAATACTCAAAGAACAACCAGATTATACCACAAAGCAAGATCAGACATAGAACGATGCTGTAAGATAAATATTGCTTAAATCGGACCAAGACCTATGCTCAAAGCCGTTGAAGAAGTAGAATTGATTCACATGGCGTAGATCTAAACCAATCTGGCAACTCCAACAAACCGCAAAGACTACCTTTAGTAACCAAGATTATTCTAGCTCCGACGTAGGGAATCTAGACTAATCTTGATACCTAGCTCCGATGTAGGGAATCTAGGCTTAAAGTATAGTCCGATAAACGATAATCTGTTGAATAATCAATATTGATCTAGCTCCGACGTAGGGAATCTATATCAATCTTGATTATCCAGAGATAAATCGGTTGAACAGTATAAACGAGAAAGGGCGATGCGCCCCAATTCAAAGCCTATACTAGTTCGATAAATTGACTAACTTACTGGTAAGCCGGAGATCAGAACTGATGCAGCCCGTCCACCAATGAGCTTCGTCGGTAACTACTACTAGGGTTTTTGGAGTGAAGCCGGGTTGTATTGAATTGTGAGAATTGTTCTTTACAATGGACGAGGGTTCATATTTATACCCTGGTCGTGGAGAGTCCTGATCGGACCAGACTAACTAAATAAGGTAAACTAAACTTAAGATACAACGGGACTCTCATACGTCCTCTGAAAAGGAAATAGTCCCTGAATCTGATACGCCCCCTCCTTAGCCGATACGTCTCCCTTCTTGCACTCGTCATCTGGTCGGATTCCTGCCTCATCGGACCCCTTTCAGTAACGGCTTCCTTCTTTGTCGCCTTCGGCCTTGACCAGTCAACAGGTCCATCGCGCAGCCTCATCCTCACCACGTCATCATCTGACCCATCATGTCAGGTGCGAAAATCTGGTGTCAACACATGCCCCCCAATTTTGGAATAAAATATCATTTTGTTCCAAAATTCGTATCTGTCATCATAACGCCTTCACCGATTTTCGTGCCGAAACTTCCCATCCCTGTACTGCACGGCTCCTCGATCTTCGGACCATGACCATTTTTACCTTATAAAATTACCGCCGGCAGCCACACTGTTCACTTCTTTTTCCTCGCCAAAACCCGCACTGCTCATCTTCTTCCTCCTCTCTCACGAACGGCTATTCACATTCACCCAAATCTTCGTCAAACCACTCCAAATGGCTCAATCATCCTCCATGGGTGCCCTCCATTCTTCGATATCCGCTTCCACCTCTGCATCTGCTTCAGCGGGTTCTCCATCTGCTATGCCCTCCACCATGGCTGCTGTCACGAGCTCAACAATGGCGGCGGTCATGACCTCGACAACGGCGGCAGCAACAAGCTCTTCAACCCCTTCTTCATCAACTTTCTTCGCCTCAGGCTCCTCTTCGACACCCGCGGAATTATCAGTAGGAGAACTACATCATCCAATCCCAGAGGTACCCCACTGATCTCGATTTTACTTCCTGCCCGAAATTCGGCTTTTAAAACTTATCCCATTTTCGCAATCTCCTTTTAGGACATTCGTGCCCAAACCCTAATTCCTTCGGGTGACGCCGATGGGGTTTATTTTCTTGGTCCAATGGGAGATCCGGACCCGGCCGAGATTATTAATCTGGAAACTTTGCGCATCCCGTTCAAAACTTCCGAATTCGACCTCGAAGATTGGAAGAATGCATTTCGCTCCTGGCCGACAGTTCTCCCCGGATGGAAAAACTGGTACCTAAGAGTATCGGCCTCCAAGTCTGCAATCTGGGATAGATTGGATATTGCCCAGTGTATTGGCCTCAGCATCGGACCCATGGCTAAGAATGAGAATCTCTTGATCGCCGCATCACATTTCTGGTCCGATGCCCTGAATGCTTTCCTTTTTGGACATGGCCCAATGACCCCAACACTGCTTGATGTAGTTATGCTTCTTGGCCTCAATGTCACTGGCGACAAGCGCCCCTCTCAGCTCAACATCAAAGTCAAACACCATTTCAAGACCAAGAGCTGTGGCGGCTGGACGGGATATATGGAGAAGAATCATCGGACCGGATCTGTGACCGACCGTGAACATGTGGCCTTTCTGAACATGTGGTTGGACAGATTCTTCTTTTGCGGTACCACTCTTGGTCCAACAGGCAACTTCCAACATCTGGCCGAATTACTTGTGAGTGACCATGTCATCAGCCTTGGACAACTTCTCCTGGGAGCAGTATACAATTTGCTTCATCAAGTCGCCAAGCGCCTGAGAACCGGATCACCCGTCACCAACCTTGGCGGGCCGTGGTGGTTCATCCAGATGTGGTTAATGCTACATCTGAGCAAAGTTGTCAAGGTAAATGTCCGAAAGCTTAAATTCCCAGAGAGCAAGCCTGAATCGGAAGAGATCACCTGGCGCCGGTGTACCTCACTTGGTGAAGCTGCCATGGGCTTTCCTGCTGAGAAATTATCAGGCAAGGAATCTTCCAAGTATTTTGCACTCTTTTACAAAGGCATTGCCGATGAAAAAATGGTCTGGTTTTTGTACGATCATGCCGATGAATTTGAGTTGCCCTACAAATTCAGATTCACCATGATTGTAGAGGCAGATTCAGAAGCCTTGACAATTTTCCGAACCTGCATCAGTGCTCGATTTCTCCCAATCGGCCTTAGTCAGGGCAAGTCAGGGCAATCAACATATGAATACTATCATCCAAACTTGGCTGCTCGACAATTTGGCATGGGACAGCTTCCTCCCTATCTAATTTTGACCGATCAAATTTTTCCGAGGGGAAAAATCGACACAGGCTTGGAATGGGACCGCCTTTTCGGGCTTGAGCCTCCCATGGACAGAACCAATCTGGATACCTTTGCAATCTGCCTTGTAGTTCATCGGACCTTCAACACATGGTGGGCTGAATGGCATCAACACTTATTCTGCATTGCCTGCAAAACTTATATTCAGAAGTTGCAGCCTGCTTTCAAGGGCAAACCAGAGGTAATGTCTGTGAACTTGCTTTCCCCCTTTACATTACTCTATTTTGCTGAACAATTTTCTGTCAGGACGTCGATCGTTCTCCTCCAACGATGACTCGATCGGGGAAGCAAGTTGTCTACTGCAATATCTCGCCAGATCCGTGGATCGGCTGTGACTCTCCCACCATCGGCAAGCTTCTGTCAATATATGGTGATAGCAGGAAAAGGAAGAAGCAGACGTCCTCTAAAATTCCCAAACGCCCGAAGACCACTCTGGTAAGTCCAAGAACTCTATTAACTTGACTTCTTTCTTTATTGAAATTAATCCTTTCTGTAAATTCAGGTTATCGGAGAATCCTCTGCACGACAGCCCAGTCCGATCAAGTCTTCTAGTCCATCAGCCGAAGAAGCACCAGAATCGGACCCACAAAAATCGCCAAGTCCTATTCAAATGCGATCAAGCCCAACTCAGGAACATTCGGGCCATACATCCTCATCTGAAAGGACTATAACTGGGTCGCCTCGTCAATCAAGTCCGCCACCTCAAGCAGAACAAGTACAAATGGATCAGGGTCAAGAAGATCAAACTCTTCTACAGATCCAACTCCCTGATCCAGACGTAACGGTAATTATCAGCCGATTCATTCAATAATTGATATCCATCTTGTTCTTATTCTCTTTCTTCTAGCAAATCATCCAGAACGTCTTGACGGATCTTGAAATCGCCCAAGTAAACATCCAGGGCAGTAACATCCCTCTGATCGGACACGAGCAAGAAGTGGCCTGGAAACAAGTAAACTTTCTAGCCTGATATAATCGTATCAGCTTTCTTTTCATTATATCTAATCATTTCTTTTGCAGGCCCAAGATACCCCTCAAGCCAGCCAGACCCTATCAATTGATTTTGATCGGCTGCAAGCTGAAGAGGAAGAGATCAGCTCTGGGCAAAGTTTGTTATCTGACGAAGTGAAGGCAAAATTGCTTGACATATCTGCTCTTCTTCACCAAGATATCATCGGTCTTGTCCAAGATGCAAAGCCGATTCGCAAGGTCATCAAAACTCTAAGGGGCCAACTTCCGTCAGACCTGGAGGAAGCACTGATTCCGGCGGCATACATAGAAGGCCATTCCTTTCCAGTGTTGCAGGCCAATCGCCGAATCACCAATCGGACCTCCCAGCAGGATCTAATCAAGGCAAGGGATGAAGAACGTGCCCAGGCTGACAAGTCAACAAAATTGATTGAAGAATTATCGGCTCGTCCTGCCTCTATCCAGTCAGAACTTGACAATCTTCAAGCCAGAAAGCAACAATTGGAGCAGGAACTCGCCCAAGTTCTATCAAGTATCCAGGCTAAGACAAAAGAGCTTGATGACATCCCGGCTTTGAAGGCAAAGGCTGAGGAGGATTACAAGATCCATATCAAGGCAGCCAAGGAGATCCACAAGACAATCAAGCCTGTAGAAGGGAATGCTGAAGCTGACGCCAAGATTATTGCTGATGTTGACAAGATCCGTCAGACTGCTCTTGACTTGATAGTTAAATACCTGCAGCCTTGAACATTGAGATTTATCTGTCTTGCCAAACGATCTGATACATTGGTAGCCTGCTCCGCCATCGAGCGGCTTAGCGATATAATACACTCTTTTTGTTGTATATAATCCTTAAGGCGATGCATATTGCATCGGCTTTTATCCTTTTGTTCTTAAGGCGATTTTTCATCGGCTTTCAAGCCTGACGCGTAGCATCGGCTTTATAAATTTAACTAAATATTAAAGCAATTTCATTGAACAAACAAACTTGAATCTTGCCCCCCCAGGCAAAACAATAATCAGGCCGATTCAATTTATAAGAAGAACTATCAAATATATATTTGAAAGAACTCATTAACCATATCGGCCTTTAAAATCTCTATAATCATCCATTCAAAACAAGGTCTCAGAGCCGACTGCTTGAATCGGCTTTAGTCCTTGATCGGACACCTTGAGGAAGTCACCATCCCACGTCTTCCCTGACAGGCATTCAACTCCTTCAAACTCCCAAATTGTTGATTCAGCTGTAGCAATGCTAACTGAATCATCAGCTGGGACAATTTCCACTTTATTGCCTTGCCATTGGATCAAACATTGGTGCATCGTGGATGGGATGCAACAGTTGGCGTGGATCCAATCACGTCCGAGGAGCATGCTGTAGGAACCTTGGCCGTCAATCACGAAGAAGGTAGTCGGCAATGTCTTGCTGCCGATGGTTAATTCCACATGAATTGCCCCCCGAGGCTCTGAAACATTTCCGCCAAAGTCCTTGAGCGTCATATTGGTCTTGATCAAATCATCAATCCCTTTACCCAGCTTACGGAATGTAGAATAGGGCATGAGATTGACAGCAGCTCCTCCATCAACCAGCATCTTGGTCATCGGCTTCCCATCAACGTATCCCTTGATGTACAGAGGCTTCAAGTGCCGATACCCATTTGCATTTGGCTTCTCAAAGACTGCCTTCTCTGAATCCAGAACCAAGCATGCAGCGGCTTCTTCCAGTTCATAATCGACCTCATGGTCGTCTTGTTCATCAGGAGCAGCGAAATCGGACGGCAACATCAAAACCATATTTATTGCGGCCGATGTACTTGCTTCATCATCATTGGCCATCTTGACGCGCCACTTCTTCTCTTTTGCCAACTCTTGCTCCTGAATTTGCTCGTTATAGCGCAAGCGTTGCACACGCCTTTTCTTGGACTTAGAAATTCCTGACGGGCACCACTGTCCAGGCCTCATTGGAGGTTCTTCAATCCGATTCTGAACTGGAGCCTTCTCTTCCATTTTTTCAGGGCCATGAGCATCAGCCCGGCCTTCATTATTTTTGTGGCCATGAGTGTTAACCCGGCCTTCATCTCTTTGATGATGATCATCGACCCTGACGCCGATCCGTTCATGAACTGATCGTCGACCTCTTTTGGAAGCTCTGTACTCTTCATACTGGAAGCTACATTCAGGACAATCTGCCTTTGATGGCAGTCTAAGCTTCTCGTTCCAGCAGTACACGAAGAAAGGACATCCCCAATGATCATCATCTTGATCGTACCGGTTATAAGCTTGACGTCCATCTGTATACCAATCGGACCTATAACCGTAGTGATGGCGATCATCGACTCTACCATCATACCAGCGCCGGCCATCGGACCTGTCATCGTACCGGCGTCGGTCATCGGACCACTCATCATATCGGCGTCGGCCATCGGACCTGTAATCACGTCGGCGCTGACCATCAAACTCTTCATCAAGCTGCCTTGCTTGATATTCATGCCTCCGACGTCTTCGTTCCTCGCGTTCCCTCCACGCTCGGACTGCTGCCTGCTGCCTCTTGTATTTGTTGATCAGCATTTGGGAAGTCACACGCGGCCGATACCCACCAGGAGCATTAGATTCACGTCCAAATGCCTGATGATTCCTGCGTAGCTCTTCAACAGTAACCTGAACCGCAGGATCAACGGCACCAGAACTCTTGGCGTGGTCCGATGTAAGCACTTTGAACTTCCCCTTTTCACTAGCATCAACCATATTAACAGAAAAGGAGAAATCAGCAAAGTTACTGGGAAAGGGATGACCATCAATTTTCATGGCTTTCTTGTTGTCTTCAAACTTGATTTTGCCTGATTCAATAGCCAATTGGATCTCCCTTCTGAACACTTTGCATTCATTGGTTTCGTGAGATGTCGAGTTGTGCCATTTGCAATACTTTCGTTTCTTCAACTCATCGGCCGATGGAATCGAGTGATTTGGAGAAAGCTGGATAAGCTTCTCACTGAGCAGCAAATCAAAGATCTTATCGGCCTTTGTTATATCGAATCCAAATTTCTCAGGATTCTGCTTGATCCACGGGAGCGACACTGGCTTCTTGGATTTAGTCCATTCAGCTATATTGACATCAGCCTCCTCTTCAGTATCAGAGAGATAAGACACTTGTTTAGAAAACTTCATACGCTTCATCTCCTGATATCGGACCTCATGAGCTGACACTTTCTGAACCAATTGCCCCAATGTCTCAAACTCCTGAGCAGAAAACTTTTCTTTAATCGGCGCGAGCAAACCTTGGAATGCAAGCTCGGCCAACTGCATATCAGACAGCTTCAGACTATAACACCGATTCCTAGTGTCACGGAATCGTTGGATGTACTCCTTGACGGTCTCATCATTCCTTTGTTTGATGGCAATCAAATCGGAGATCTTCATCTCATTGAGACCAGAAAAGAAGTATTTATGGAATTGCTTCTCCATGTCGGACCACCCTGTGACCGATCCTGCTGGCAACGACGTAAACCAGGTAAACGCTGGCCCTGACAGTGACAGAGGGAAAAATCTGAGCCTGAGTCCCTCCTCAGAAGCAGCCTCACCACACTGAGCCAAGAATCGGCTCACATGCTCGATGGTGGTCATATCATCTTGCCCGGAGAATTTTGAAAAATTCGGCACTCTGTAACGTGGAGGAAGTGGCACTGCATCAAAGTAAGATGGGTACGGGTGCCGATACAACCTCGCTTCATCTTTAGGCTTTAAGCCGAATTGATTCTGGATCACCTCGGCTATCTTTTGTGACCAATCGGACTGTTGATTTCCATGTGGCATTCCATCAGCTATGTCCATTACATAGTTATTGTAATCTCCGACCATACGCTGATGTGAAGGAACTTCTGTACGTAGCCTTGCAGCAGCAGGCTGTTTCTCTTGTTCGCTCAGAGTCCTGGCATACTTTTCACCATGTGGGCCGACAATAGTTCCATCGGCCATCAACAGGAAACCGTTAGCCAGTTCAACAGGAGGTGGTGGAACAATTGGCATCTGTGGAGCAACGGTCATTGTATTATCTGCAGTCTCTTTTCCTTTTCCTGATCCTGATGCTCCTGCAGAATCTGCTATAAATACTGGACCTTTCAAGCAAACAGCATCGTCCACCGCCTTCTTGATGAGATTGTCCAAAGAATTCACCAAGGTGCCTGATTGGTTGATCAATGCATGATGAACAGCCTGGTGAATCATCTCCGTCATGTTGATTTGGTGCTCCCGAGCTTCAGTTGTCTTCTTGATCAACTCTGGATCCGGGAGAGGACCTTTGAGTATAGGACCTGAACGATTACGCCCAAACTGACCAAGGCATAGCTTCTCAAACGCATCAATTTGGGCCTGAACTGCATCCAACTGGGCTTTGGACAAATCGGCCTTTGTAATGGGCATGGTCACCTCAGTCGCCCTGTTCTTGTCGTTCTTCGCCTTTTCAGCAGCTTCTTTCTCAGCAGCAAGTCGTGCTGCAGTTTCTTGTTCAGCATCAGACGACGACATCTTGGATTTGTTTCCCGTGTCCCACTGGGCGTGCCAAAAATGTGTTGACGCGGAAAATCGGCGGACGTATTCCCCGCGTGAAGCAAAAGATGACCGGGGAGATCAGCTTCGCTCCAGTGCCAGTCTACACTCCAGTTCAGGTTCGCGGCGTGCCAGTCAATTTGACCTGAAATTGACAAGGGAATAAAACAGTTAAATTGCTCTTTGATTGTGCCGGCTCTATTTCAGACGATGGAGTAACGTCGAATTTTAGCCAAGACCCAATCAGACACGCATCGGCCGATACCGATCGGACCTAATCGGACCTCAATGATGACGTCAATCGGACCGAGTGATCGGACCTCAATCAGACACCAAATCGGACCTCAGAATCGGACCAATCAGGATCGGACCTTGATTGATATAACAGACCAGCCTTTAAATAATAAAAATAAAGCATATAACAAGGCCAATATGTAAAATAATGGATCAGCTGTGTCTTGAAACAAGATATTAAATAATCACAGTGTAAGCCGATACATTGTCCATCTTATCTAATTGCCAGTTTGACTCATCTTGTCGGACTATCTAACCAGCCGATCGGACTATAGCCTTTTCAGAGAAATCTAGCTCCGACGTAGGGAATCTAGATTTTTCCAACTATGATCAGATCGGATAGCTAGATAGTCAAACTCAACTCATCCTGTCAATTAAACAAGATGCTCGCACAGGTGTTGATCAGATTAAGCAACATAAGCAGATGAAACATTAACAGATACGTTCTGATTCTAAGATATGCTACTGAATAATTAAGCGAGATCCAGCTCCGACGTAGGGAATCTACACCACACTTAACATTCAAATAGCAATAAGGCATAACCAAGCTTCCTTTAACTAATCAAGATGAACCTAGCTCCGACGTAGGGAATCTAGACCAAACATGACAGTCAAAGATTAATCTAAGCGTATTACAAAGATCCAGCTCCGACGTAGGGAATCTACACCAATGTAATACTCAAAGAACAACCAGATTAAACCACAAAGCAAGATCGGACATAGAACGATGCTGTAAGATAAATATTGCTTAAATCGGACCAAGACCTATGCTCAAAGCCGTTGAAGAAGTAGAATTGATTCACATGGCGTAGATCTAAACCAATCTAGCAACTCCAACAAACCGCAAAGACTACCTTTAGTAACCAAGATTATTCTAGCTCCGACGTAGGGAATCTAGACTAATCTTGATACCTAGCTCCGACGTAGGGAATCTAGGCTTAAAGTATAGTCCGATAAACGATAATCTGTTGAATAATCAATATTGATCTAGCTCGACGTAGGGAATCTATATCAATCTTGATTATCCAGAGATAAATCGGTTGAACAGTATAAACGAGAAAGGGCGATGCGCCTCAATTCAAAGCCTATACTGGTTCGATAAATTGACTAACTTACTGGTAAGCCGAGATCAGAACTGATGCAGCCCGTCCACCAATGAGCTTCGTCGGTAACTACTACTAGGGTTTTGGCGTGAAGCCGGGTTGTATTGAATTGTGAGAATTCTTCTTTACAATGGACGAGGGTTCATATTTATACCCTGGTCGTGGAGAGTCCTGATCGGACCAGACTAACTAAATAAGGTAAACTAACTTAAGATACAACGGGACTCTCATACGTCCTCTGAAAAGGAAATAGTCCCTGAATCTGATACGCCCCCTCCTTAGCCGATACGTCTCCCTTCTTGCACTCGTCATCTGGTCGGATTCCTGCCTCATCGGACCCCTTTTCAGTAACGGCTTCCTTCTTTGTCGCCTTCGGCCTTGACCAGTCAACAGGTCCACCGCGCAGCCTCATCCTCACCACGTCATCATCTGACCCATCATGTCAGGTGCGAAAATCTGGTGTCAACAATTGGCCCTCTATTTAGTTTGAGTAGAGGCCGCCTCTATTTTCTAGGGGCTTAATTTTGTCTCCGACTCCAGCAATACTCTCTAAACAGCTCTCTACTTTTCGTTGGCCCAAACGTTAGTGTTTATTTTGGGATAGAGGGCCCCCTAGAGACCCCCTAGACCTGGGGGGTGTGAGAGAGGATTTGGAGGGCTCCCCATATTAGAGGCCGAAGTAGAGGGTCTGCTGGACTTCGATGTTCGACTCTCGGCCTCTAAATCTGAAATAGGGGCTTGTTTAGAGAGCATGCTGGAGTTGCTCTGATATACACAGCAATCATAAGAGCCATCCAGATGATATGACCAATAATTTTCATCTCATTTGGCAAAGATTCTTGCACAGGACAAGACCAAAGAAAGGAAACTAAACCTATCAACGGCCTCATCTTCGTACTGCAAGGAAAGCTAGTTTAAGATTAGTACCATTTAAGCAAGAGCAACCGCACGATTGAAGCTTCCTCCTCCGCTTTGTGATATTTTTTCGTGCCTGTTGCTTTTTTGCAGTTGCAGAGATGACGTTGTGTTTAATGTGCTGATTAGCAATGAACAGTAGAGATAGTTAGTATTGGACTACTATTAATTGGTAGATGGTCACAATCTCATCCGCTGGCTAGCTTCTTCTTCGTTCTCTGCCTTCATTCGCACGCCAGTGGCTGGGGGGGTCTTGCGATCGAGTCGATCAAGATGGCCGTCGGCCGTGTTCGGCAGCCGGGACAAAAAAAATTGTCCCGGATTACTGTCGCATGCATGAGGGCCTAAATGAAGTTTATTTACAAAACATTTTCACAGATGAGTGCAACTTTGCGCGACGAATCTACTGCACCTAATTAATCCATGATTTGCTACAGTAATGCTACAGTAATCATCCTCTAATCGCGTGGTCAAAGGCCTCATTAGATTCATCTCGCGAATTTGACACGGGGTTGTGGAGGTAGTTTTGTAAACTGACTTTATTTAATACCCTTAATTAGTGGTCAAAGTAGCATTTAATACCCTGGACAATTTTTTTACCTCCCATCCGAACACGGCAGGAATCTACTAGGATACACGCATCTACCCACGGCTTAATTTCTAAGCTATATATAGGCATGCGTCAACTGACCAAAAAATTCAGCAGATAATTAATATTATCGCGACAGGATTAGCAGCAATATACTCCCTCCGGTTTTTAATAGATGTCGTATTAGTTTTGTCCTAAGTCAAAGTTATAAAACTTTGACCAAATTTATAGAAAAATATAGTGACATTTATAATATCAATCATATGTACTATTAACATGTACTCTATGGTGAACTCAACGAAACAAATTTGATATTGTAGATATTTTTATATTTTTGTATAAACTTGGTCAAAGCTGGATAACTTTGACTTAGGACAAACCTAATACGACATGTAAAAAAACCGGAGAGTGACGTTTTACTGCACCACACCCTACCAGCCCGGCCGTCAAATGATATCCAATCCGAACGTCGTTCAGCTGATACAGTCAGTGTGTCACCACATGCTTTGCTTTACGGGGAAAAAAGCGCACGAATTGAACCACGATGTAAACCCCAGGCATTCATATATATGGCCACCGATCTTATGGATCGATGGGGAATGGGCAGTGACCGGATTATATAGCATCATCATCGATCTCCATCGTCGTCGCAAAGGATCCACCATTGCTGCAGCAGCAGCAGCATCATGAACAGTTTATCAGCTCTCTTCCAGTTCAACAGTCCGGGGCAGCCCCCCACGAAACGCGACCAAGCAAGCAATGCAAGACATGCATGATCCATACGGCTGGCGATTAGATTAGTTAGGTAAGGCATGCGTTGTTAAACCTTAATGAGGCCGCCTGACTTTTTCTTTTACCCGCACCACGTACATACCAGACCGGCCGACGGCGACGGCTGTGATCGGATGGATTGGGCGCGGACGGCGACGACGAGCCAACCGCGTCCGCGGCGAAAGGGATCGGATTCATACGAGCTAGCTAGGCGAGCAAAGCCGTTCCCCCGGCCCTCAGCTCCATCCGATCCCTGTAGCTGCGAAGAAGCTGCTCCGTCGCTGTCGGCGCTAACAGGGCCATGGACCGGTGGCGTCCGTACATAGCTAGCTAGAGATAGATGGATCCGATCGCGTCTCGGCGGCAGATCGAGCTGGCTGATCCGCGCATTATAGAGTAGAAAACAAGAAGAAGCTAGCGCGGCGAGCCTCTGATGGCCGCACACGTCGCCCGTCTCGCGCTTATTTAAGGCGGGGTCTCCCCGGCCGGCCGCCGTCGTCTGCCTCACTGCTTCACCACCAAACCTACCAGCAGGCAGCGCTGGACTGGACGTCGATCGTGTATAAATATAAGGCCCGCCTCGTACGAAGCCAGTAGACCTCGCGCGCGCCATCTGTCCAACAACGCCGCCGTCGTCCACCGCCGCGCGCTCGCCGCCAGCACAGAAGTCCGATCCGGCGGCCGTACGTCTCTCTCGGTGGGTTGGATTCGGCCGGTCGGGAAGACAGTGAGGATCGTCGGAGCTCATCCGGTCGGGGCATTGTGTAAGTTTCTAGTGTATCTCTCAATTACTATTATTAGTACTCCTGCTCCGTCCTTGCTGCTTGTTGCTTGCATACATGCATGAACGTGAACGGGCGCTATATATAGAGACTCGCAACGAATGCATTTTGGACTTGAGTTGATCGATACGTGTGTGTGGCTATATAATTTCCATTCATGGATGTAGATACGGTACTCCAAGCTGCAATTGATCTATTTCTTCTTAGAGTCTCAGTCTAGCACTGACGATCGTTTTGTTTTTTGAAAGAAGACGATCATTGTTCGTCCAAGAAAGTTTAGCTAGCTAGTACTGAGATCGTCCGGGTTTGAACGGTGGTGGTAGTAGTAATTAAACAGCCGGTGGTATATATAATTGGGGGTAATTAATTAAGCAAAATGCAAGCTAGCTAGCGAAGAGTGGATGAGTCCTGATGTTTCGAATTTCAAACCAAGCGACCGTACGTACGTACACAAGTAGAGTAGTGGTTAATTAAAACGCTGACGACAGTGCGTGGTGCGAATAAAGTTGCAGCACTTATTACATATGTACATCTATCCACTAGATATCCTGAAGTAGAGCCGGATCGATCGATCGCACTACTGCTAGCACGCGTGCTGGTTTTCTGTACGCCGTATATAACAATGAACGTAACCTTGGTGACTGGGCTAGTGCCTAATATAATATCTGTACTCCGCCGGCTAGTTACTTGACTAGTAGTGGAGGAGTACTGGAGCAGGCACTTTGCAGCATCCCATGACTGCTTGTACGTCAACAACTTGGGCGCTGCCCCTTGGATCGGAACGGATCATGGGATTTTCCCGCGCTGCAAAAGTCTGCAACCATCAACTTTTATGCACGGCTCGCAATCGCAAAGCGACGGCCAAGAAAAAACCTGACACAATCTTACCCTCCAACTCGCCTAGTTTGTCAACTCAATTCCCAACCCAAGCATAGGTGGGTGCAAAAGATCCACCACCGGCCATCTCTCCACTTTCCCCATCTCTTGTGGCCACGCGATTGATTGATTGCACGGACGCGGGCCTCTGTTGGGCCAAAAGCCCGGCGCACTAGGGGAGGGGTCTTGGACGGCTGGATTTGGGTATCGCTTGCGGGCTGATCCGATCGGCCGGCCGTGTGGCCTCTCTCATGGCTTATGGCTACTGTTGCAGCAACTTGCCGTACTTGTAGGTGAATTGTCCCGGTCCGATGTCGTTACGGTACGGCACTGACGGAACACATCACATGACTTTGCCTTTGGCTCTGATGACAAGCTACTAAGACCAGATCAAATCAGATAATTTCAGCAAAGGCGATTAATTTCGACGTAGCCGTCCTAGCGAACTAGGAAGAACCGTCTCTCATTAGGAGGCCGCGCTCTGGGCATTGCTGCTGTGGTGCTGACATGCAAGTTCATGAACTTGGATTGGTTGCTGCTACTTGCCAGTGCTCTCTCTCTTCGTGGGTCATCGTCTTGCAACAGTGTAGTGATGTTCCACTAGCTTGGCTTCGTGCTCTGCTTTTTGTTTACTGCGAGGGGTAGATCCTGTTCTCAAGCTAAACTATATTGATGTCCCGGTCTGATGGTGTTACGGCACAGACGGAACACATCACATGCCTTTGCCTAATTGGCTCTGATCTGCTGCAACAAAATCACATCACATCAACATGACGCTGGGATTAAATTCGGCGTCGCCCGGTCGTCCTAGCTATCTACTAGATCGATCGAGCTCTGAACCGTCTCTGTTCCCGTTAGGAAGTTGCTGTTCTAGGTTCACTGACATAGAATGGAGACCCACCCAACCCAACTATATACGGAGAAGAAGATCACTGGACACCATTGGAGACTGCAGAAACTAGCATGGGTATCTAGCTGGTCGGCGTTGCTGACATGCAAGTTCAGGGACGTACATTGGTGGCCACTTGCTAGTTCTTTCTCTTCAACTCATGGGTCTAGCTAGCACTTCCAACAGTGTAGCGTCCCACTGGGCATCGTGCTCGCTCTGCCTTTTGTTTAGACGGGTTATGTCCTGTGCACTCGAGTTAAATTATATATACCGAGTGCTATATATAACTGCTCAATTATTGGTTGGTACGGTCACTGGAAACAGAACCTTTTGCCCCCATCTGATCTGTGGCTGTCCACAAGGCTTTCGACACCTGGCTCAGCTCTCTGCCACTATTGAGGCTGCAAATCTCTGCTTCAAAAAAGTATAAGCACCGGAGAGAAGGCGCCATCTGAGGGAGTGCACTGTTACGACACACCACCGATGTACTGTGTCCAACGGGCCTTTTAGGACCTCATCACAGCTGATGCCACTAACGTCAACCCATCCTTGTCACACTGTCATTGGCTGCGCAACCGACGCTGTTGAGCTATGGCAAGAAATAAAGCTTCGTTTCAAATGCTGGAATTTTCCTGTAATCCTGTAGGAGCGGATCATACTTTTTTTTTTCTTATTATTATATTTGCCTTCCAAGAAAAACGTAGGTCACATATGAGTGCTCCCTGAAGCCTCAAAAATCCCATCTCTTTTGTTCTCCTGAAATTAAAAAAAATCCGAATATCATCTCTTTTGTTCTCCTGAAAAGATTGTGCATTTATTCCCCGGATATATAGACAGTACGTCAAAGCAGCCGAGACTGATAGCTGCCCTCTATTTTTGTCGCTAGAACCGGACGCGTTTTCTTGGATGAGAAGAAACGGAAAGGGCCATCAGTGATGATGAGCTGGCCAAACTCCCACGCGCAAAAATCCAAATCAGCAACATCAAAATCAGGGTTTCCGTCTCTAATCGTGTCTCCTCAGGAATCGAATCGCTATCTAGCCCGGGAAAACGGGGAAAAAATGCTAGGTCTACTACTCAAACAACATATATCCATCCAGTATAATAAGGAAGCTGACCCTAAAAATGGTGTTCTGTCTAAGATAATCCAGCCAGTTGAATACTACTACCTCCATTATCTTTACAGCATTGATATACTAGCGTCCAACACAAAATTTACCATAACTTTGCACAACATTTCCCTTTTAAGAGTCTATAAAGGTTTGACGATGAGCATCTTGTATGGCAAATCCATTAGTAGTCTCTTTGTCCAACGTATGTTTTTTTTAATATATGAGCTCTTCAAAAGTGTATAATGCTACAACTACATTTATATAGCAATATATTTTCAAGAAACACCACATCCCTATACCATCTAAAGAGTTGGAAGAGCACCATGTGTTGTTTTTACCATATATTTTTACCGATAACCAACCTAGTCCAACTTTCTAAAAAGGTTGTTCACGATACAAATAAAAAGGAATTATATAAGAAAGATAAAATGGGCTACACTTGGCTTATTGGACGCACTTTGATCCCCGAATTAATAAAAAGAATTATCCTGGTACAGCCTGTCCAGATAGTAGCACGAGTATAGCCAGACAAAGTAGTTGATTAGTGTTTTTAATACTCAGATCAGAAAACAAACAAATCCTCTGACCTAAAATAATCACCCATTGGGCCCATTACCAGAAAATGGGAGCTCCACCAGTGTGTACATAGGGTTTGTTTAGGGCGTGATTGGTTGCTCGGGATGGCTCTAGCCAGGACGAGGGGGTCATCCAGGACCGACCAGAGCAGGAGAAAGAGGTGCAGGAGGTCGTGTTTGGTTGCAAATGGGCCTCATCTGGAACGACATGTGATTGTGTTTGGTTGCATGTATGGATGGGAGTTTAAGTGTATGACACGTGGGTCTTTGTGCCATAGGTGCATGGCACCGTTCGGGATGGCAAGGGAAGGGAGATTTCGGCGGACGGAGGGATGCGGGACGGAGCGGGGCAAATGAACGAGCGCGTCCAGGCAAATGATACAGGTGGGGGAACCAATCACGGCGACAGTGAACGAAACGGTGCCAGATGCTCCTTTGGACGGCACCCTTCACCGAACCAATCACGCCCTTAGGTACACCAAAAGGGCACCAATTTGACCAAAAGCAATACATTGAAAAACGTGTCCCCTTTTTACTTTTACGCTTCTCAATGTACTTTTTCTACAGGAAATTCGATCGAATTGGCTGAACTAAACAAGGCCATAGTAAAAATGCCATCCTAGGAGCCCACTGCATGTGGGCCCAAACCACCCATCACCCACACCACATCCCGTGAAAGCGGAGGCTCCCCCACACGGACTGACGGACACGGCCGGCTCCCATGGCGACGCGGCCTATTTAGCCGCGCCCATCCTCCATGCCTCCATGCCTCCATGCCCACCACCGCCACTTTATTCTCCCCTCAGCTTCCACCGATCCGCCACCTCGTCCTCCTCGCGAGCAGCTGCAGCCTCGCAGCGCTGTGGACTACCCGCCCTCCGCTCCGATCCCCCCCTACTCGAAGGTGAGCAGCCCCGCCCCCCATGTCAAATTTCTCTTAGTTGCAGCCCGATCGTAGAGTAGCACACAAATACCCCTTCTAGACACCGGTGCTTGCGTGGATTTTGCCGGATCTTCTGTCGCCGGTAAGCCCGGCTCTAATCCACCGCAAAAACAATTTGATCTGCACCGAAACCCCAGGGTTTGGCAAAATCTTGCTTGGGCATGTAGGGTTTAAGCGTCTTCTACAGCTGGCTTGTTCTGATAGTAGTACCATCAGCTCATGCCCAGAATCTTGTGATCCTTTTGGCTTTATTTGGATACGTGAACTGTGTGAAAGCTTTGTATTGATAAGGGTTTTTCCTCGCTTGATTTGTTGCAGGATACACCGTGAGTAGGCGTGATGGTGCTTGATTGATACCAATATGTGTCCCCCGTTTTCGCGCAGTCTAACAACGTTTCATGCTAATTCGCGTTACTTTAACGGGACTAAAAAAACTGTTTCCGTTGAACTCATCGCATATCTTTTGGATATCTTTTTTTTCTATTTTTTTCTCAGTAATATTACTTTGTAGCTCTTTGGTTGATGTCCAACATTTTTGTGTCTGCTCCAATTTTGCAGGGTCTTGAGTTAAGTTGGGCGAGGAGGTGGTTCGTTCCAACAGAATCCTTCTCGTGAGCCTAGTCTGACCGGCCTTGGTATTGGGGGTTGTTCTGTACTCTCTTTAATTTGTGAGTTGTGACAGGTTCTTGAAGTGCAATTGCTAGAGTTTTAGTTGCAGAGGAAGACAGAATTTGCTAATATGGCGTTGGCAGGGACCTCCAAAGTAGTGCTGGGATGTATCGCATTTGGGATTTTCTGGGTGATGGCCGTCTTCCCCACCGTCCCGTTCATGCCTGTTGGACGGACGGCTGGGTCCCTCCTTGGTGCTATGCTAATGGTCCTGTTCCGTGTCATCTCCCCTGAGGATGCATATGCTGCGATTGACCTCCCGATCATCGGCTTGCTCTTTGGGACAATGGTCGTCAGCATCTTCCTTGAGAGGGCTGACATGTTTAAGTACCTCGGGAACCTGCTCTCATGGAAGAGCAGGGGTAGCAAGGACCTGCTCTTCCGAGTTTGCATTGTGTCTGCGTTTGCAAGCGCACTTTTCACCAATGACACATGCTGTGTTGTGCTCACTGAATTCATCCTCAAGGTTGCTAGGCAGAACAACCTACCACCACAACCTTTCCTTCTGGCCCTTGCCACTAGTTCAAACATCGGCTCTGCTGCGACGCCGATCGGTAACCCTCAGAACCTTGTCATAGCTGTGGAGAGTGGGATTTCATTTGGTCAGTTCCTGCTAGGAGTTTTCCCAGCAATGATTGTTGGGGTTCTGACAAATGCTGCTATCCTCCTTTTGTACTTCTGGAAATACTTGTCTGTGGAGAAGGATCAGGAGGGTGGGCAACCTGAAGGGCCAGAGGTGGTTGCCGACGACGAGGTTACCTCACATCGGTTCACACCAGCGAGAATGTCACATGTTTCTTCCCTGAATCCAGATGATGTGGATTGCATAAGCGAACCAATCATCAGGAGCAATAGTGTCAGTACCAGTGTCAATGAGAACCTGAGGAGCAGAAGCATCAATTCCGAGGCTGACATTCAGCTTGCCATCAAGTCTCTGCGGGCATCGAGCATGTCACACGAGATGGTAGAGGTCTCGACGGTTCCTGATAGGAGAGATGAAGGTGCATCCTCTAGGAAGTTCACTAGAACTGCTAGCCAACAAAGAAGTGTGATAATAGAGGACTTGCCACCCTCCCCAGAAGCCAATGGGGAAAAGGAGAAAGAAGCTGAAGTTGAGGAGAAAAGATGGAAGATTCTTGTGTGGAAGACAGCTGTTTATCTTATAACTCTTGGTATGCTCATTGCACTTCTAATGGGGCTTAACATGTCCTGGACTGCAATCACTGCAGCTCTTGTTCTTCTGGCACTTGATTTTACAGATGCACAGGCTTGTCTTGAGAAGGTATGCTCCTCAAGTTTTTGATCAACGCTTAGAGAGTTATACTTTTCTTAGTTTGAATGATGAATTGATGATCATCTTCTTGACTTGCAGGTCTCATACTCATTGCTGATCTTTTTCTGTGGGATGTTTATTACGGTTGATGGCTTCAACAAAACTGGCATACCGAACACACTATGGGAGTTAGTGGAACCATATTCACGAATTGATAGTGCGAAAGGTGTTGCACTTCTTGCAGTGGTGATTCTTATCCTTTCAAATGTGGCCTCAAATGTTCCCACAGGTATTTTTTTTTTCAAATTGATTTCTCTTGGACACTCTTGGAAATTTTATGTCTGCCGCCATCTATAATCATTTAATACTTTATAAAATATGCTCTTCTGTTTACGAAACCTGTTTATGTGGTATTTTGAGAGGCTGTGTGCTCAGATGGCCTTCTGGTCTGTGTTCTTTTTTCTTGTGCCTAGCACTATTGAAGTAAGTACAAAATGTTATCTGTGTATCATTTACAAAATTTGTACAGAATTACACTGGATTGCCACAATAATTCATGGCCCACGGAAAGCGGGTGGTCTGCCACTGATTTTAAGACTTGAAATATTTTTAGTGCCTCATCAGAGTACTTCCTGTAGAGTAAACACATGCAATCCTGAATTTGTGGAAAGTAAATCTTGAAAGACTATACTCTTCTCACAGAAATAGGTTTGAAGGTACTTAAATTGTCCAAACCAGAGAGCTCTATATGTTACACTGAACTGAGCAAACTTATGTTTGGTTTAATTATTTATCCAGCCTATTCATCCATCTCTGAACTTTTCCTCTCATTTTTCAGTATTGTTGCTCGGTACAAGAGTGGCTGCATCAGCTGCCACAATTTCTCATGGTTCAGAGAGGAAGGCCTGGCTCATCCTTGCGTGGGTTAGCACCGTGGCTGGGAACCTCACCCTCCTGGGTTCTGCCGCGAATCTGATTGTCTGTGAGCAGGCCAGGAGAGCCCAGTTCTTTGGCTACAACCTCACCTTCTGGAGCCACCTCCGATTCGGGGTGCCGTCTACCATTGTTGTCACGGCGATCGGGCTGCTCATCGTCATCAGTTACTGAAGCCGTTGAAGGCAGGAGATAGTGTACGAGAAGCAGAACGGATAAATCCATCCAATAAGAAATTACATGTAAAATAGGCTTGTAACTCTCGTGTGTGTCAGTATGTGTATGTCTCCGTCTGTGCTCTCGCTCATTTGGTGCTGCTAAGACAACCATGATCAGACTGCAGATGGGTGACCGTGTAGCCTGCATTTTCATTCCCGAACGGAGGTTGCGAAATAGAGTTAATGAAGAATGGTATGATAATCTGATTGCAGTTTTGATGATGCTTAATACTAAATTTCTCCAAACTTGGGTTTCAAATTCTGTAGTTCGTTTCCGAAACTGAAACTCATTTCAAACTAGAAACTCTGCTTTCAAAAATCAAAACCCCAAAACCTTCCAAAACTCCGGTGAAGTTTGGGCTAAAATTTTTTTTGAGGTACCTACGGAGGGCCAGGAGCCCACCTGAAACATTTCCATTCCATCAAAGGTGTCCCAATTTTGAGGCAAGCCCGGCGCCTCTAGGAAGAGTACAGGGGAGGGGGGGGGAGAAGAAACAGCCGCCGTCTTAATTTACATTAACCAGTTCTTGACACCACGAACACAGAGGGTCGACGTCTAGTCGGCGCGGGGCGCGGCACGCCCAGAGTGAGACGTGCTTGAGCAACATTTGGAGGGTTTCCCCTGCTGAGAGGCAACGGCCATCGAAGACCATGGTGTTCCGCGTCTTCCAAAGCACCAAGGCCACGGCCACTGCCGCAGTGTGAGTTAGGATCGGCGGCAGGGCGGCGAGTGCGGCGGTGACCGCCTCCATGGCCACCCGCATCGTCTGGGGGGTGGGCTGCCCCGAAAGCAGGCTGTGCCAGACGGCGGTCAGGCGGGGGCAAGCCGCAAACAGGTGATCCTCCGTTTCCACCACCCCAGGACAGAAGGGGCAGTCTGGGGTGTCAAGGACCCCGTGCCGATGGAGCCAGTCCCGGGTGCGCGTCCGGCCATGTCGAAGCACCCAGAAGAAGATGCGGACCTTCTTTTTTCGAATCGAGGGAACTCCCCCATTTCCATTATAGAACGGAAATTCCGTAGTTCAAGATACAGAAAGTAGAAGCAGCTCCCCAGATACAGTATCAACGGCCTAGCTTGATTCAAGCTAGCAAAGCACTCAGACTAACAGGCATAAAGGCAAAAGACCGGGAAGTTTAACCTATTACATCCATAGGCTTCCACATAGACTTCTATTCAACTTGCAACAAAAGAAGATGCGGACCTTCTTGGGGGCGAGGCAATCCCAGTTGATGTCGGACAGTGGCGGTCCACCGATCGGCTGGCGCAGTAAGGCGTAGAAGTCGCCTGCCCTTGGGGGTGCCCGGCGCCCTTGTGTCCCCCGCAGCCAGCGATCGTCGGGGGTGTCGGAGGGGGAGATGTCATCGAGGGCGTCGTGGAGGAGGGTGAGCTCCCTCTGGGCCGTCGAGGAGAGACGTGGCTGCAGAAGCTGCACGGGGAGGCCGCCGGCGGCCAGCACCTCCTCCACCGTGACGTCGACGTCGAGGCAATGAGTGTAGAGCGCCGGGAGAGCATCCCGGAGCGGGCCGCCTTCCACCCAGGTGTCATGCCAGAACGAGACCGTGTCACCCCGCCCCACGGCCACCTCCGTCAGCTCCCTGTACTGGGGGATGAGGGTCTTGATGTAGCTCCAACTGGGCGTGTCGTCCTCAGCTCGCCCGCCGTCGTACCAGTAGCGAATCCAATCCGTCCAGGTGTTGCTGTCGCCGGTGAAGAGCTTGTGAACGTGACGCAGCAGGAGGCTCTTGTTCAGTGTCGCCAAGTCCTTGATGCCGATCCCTCCGTCGTCCTTGGAGCGGCAAGCGAGCTCCCAGGCGACTTGGCAGGCGCCCCCGCTGCACTTCGCCGTGCCCGCCCAGAAGAGGCTACGCCGTGTACGATCCAGCTTGGCGAGGGTGGATGGAGGGAGTGGCAGCGCAGCCATTGCGTAGATGGCCTGCGCCGTCAGCACGCTCTCGGCCAGCGTGAGGCGCCCGGCCTTGGAGAGGAGCGCCGTACGCCACCCCGGAATGGCGCGTTCGGCTTTGACAGCCAGAGCGTCGAGCACGTTGGTGGGGATCTTGGTGGTGGAGAGTGGGAGGCCCAGGTATGTCTGGGGAAAGGCGGAGACGGGACAGCCCAGAGTCGCGGCGAGGGAGGCGGCTCGGTCGTCCCCGACGTTGATCGGGACGAAGGTGCTCTTGTGGAAGTTGATGTGGAGCCCCGTCGTTGCCGTGAACTTGTCAAGCTCCTGGCGCAGGCGGAGGACCTGATCCTCTTCCGCCCGGATGATGATGAGGGTGTCGTCGGCGTACTGCACCACCGGGCAAGGAAGGTCGTCGACCAGCGGGTGGAGGAGCCCGCTGTCAAGGTGCGCCACCTGCCGGTGAAGAAGGTCCGCCACCACGAGGAAGAGGTAGGGGCTCAAGGGGTCCCCCTGGCGAAGCCCACGCTTGCACTGAATCCATGGCCCTGGCACGCCATTGAGGAGGATGGCCGTCTTGCCGGTGGAGAGGAGGGACTGCACCATTGTGCGCCAAGTGCCCCCGAAGCCGCGCGTTTCCAGGATGTTGTCCAGCGCCGTCCAATCGATGGAGTCGAAAGCTTTTCGGAAGTCAAGCTTGAGCACGATCGTCGGGGCCCGGCGTTTGTGGCAGCACTGGACCAGCTCCGTGGCGAAGAGGAAGTTGTCCGTGATGCAACGTCCCTTGATGAAGCCAGGTTTGCAGGGGAGACACGAGCTCGGTGATGTGGCGCTGGAGGCGTGTTGTCATGATCTTGGAGGCGATTTTGGGGGCGCAGTTCTGGAGACTGACCGGGCGAAAGTCTCCCGGTGCAAGCACCCCGTCCTTCTTGGGCAGTAGGACGAGGTAGGCGCGGTTCACGGCCTCCATGTCCGCGGCGCCTTCCTGGAACGCCGCCAGGAACGCCAGCAGCCCGTCCTTGAGGACAGGCCAGAAGGTCTTGAAGAAGGCCGGCCCAAACCCGTCCGGGCCGGGGCTGCTGTCGGAGCGCATGTGCCAGAGCGCGTCGCGGGCTTCGTCAGCGGTGAAGGGCTCATCCAGCCATCGGAGGTTGGCGACCGGGGGCAGGAACATGCCCAGCTCCAGGGGGCTGGACGTGGGGTGCGGCTCCCCCAACAGGTTGGTGTAGAAGGCGTGGAGGAGACGTTCTTTGCCTTGGTGGGTGAACACCCTGTTGTCGCCGTCGGCGAGGACGGCGATGTGGTTCCGGCGCATGCGGGCGGAGGCCGAAGCGTGGAAGAACTTTGTGTTCTCATCCCCCAGGCGCCAGTCGCGAAAGGTGTAGCGTTGCCGCCAATACACCGCCGCCGCGCGGTTGGCGGTGGATAGCTTACCCTCCACCCCGTGCCGGAGGCGGAGTTCGCCGTCGGACAGGCGGCGGCGCTCATCGAGCAGGTCAAGCAGGGAGAGGACTGCGCGGCAGTTGGCGACGATGACGGCCGGGCGACGTCGATGCTTGGCCCACTTCTTGCTCTCGGCCCGCACCCACTTCAGGCCTTTCACCAGACGGGTGATTGGAGGCCCAGCATTGTTGGTGGGCCGGGCCCAAACCTCCGCCACCAGGTCCCTGTAGGCCTGCTCGAAAGCCCAGGTCTTCTCGTAGCGGAAGACGGCGGCGACCGGTGCCCGGGACGATGCCGTGACCACGATCGGCACATGATCGGAGACCGGGCGGGGAAGGGAGGTGAGGGAAGAGTTGAGGAGCACCTGGCCCCACTGGGCGTTGATGAAAGCCCGGTCAAAGCGGACGAGCGTGGGGTCGTCGCAGCGGTTCGTCCAGGTGTAGAGGCGATCCTGGAGCGGGAGCTCCTGGAGCAGTGCCGTGTCAACGGCGTCGTTGAAGCGCTCCGCCGCCACGGAGTCGAAGTTGGCGTTGTTGCGGTCAGCGGGGTCGCGGGTGAGGTTGAAGTCCCCGAAGAGGAGCCAGGGGTGGCCGGCGTGGGCCACGGCCGTGGTCACCAGCTCGGCGAGGAACTCGGCGCGGCGCTCCCTGGTGCACGGCGCGTAGACGGAGGTGACAGCGAGCGTGGAGTCGTCGGACAGAAGCGCCAGCTCGGTGGTGAGGGAGAAGTCCCTGGCGCAGTGGCCGCGCAGGCGGAGGCGGCGGGGATCCCAGGCGGTCAGGATCCCCCCGGAAGCGCCGGCAGAAGGCTTGAACACGAACTCCCTAATTCCGGGAGGGAGAAAGGAGGCGGCCTTGAAGGTGGTGACGTCCTCGAGCTTGGTCTCCTGGAGTGCGACGACGTCGAGGCGCCGTCCAGTCAGGTTGCCCTTGACGTCGATGCATTTCTCCGGGCGCCCAAGCCCCTGCACATTCCAGCTGCAGAGCTGGATCGGCTGACCTACAGGGCGCGACATGTCCACGGGATAGCACCGGGAAGAAGAGCAACAAGAGGAAAATGGAGGAAGCAGTCGCTAAAGCAGCAGCGTTTTCGAATAATACAACCCAAAAGAGTAAACCACACGCCCTCATACAAGATCCCCCCGCTCCGACAAACGTTGAAGTGTCCCGGAGCGATCAAGTAGAGCCTTCGACCCAAAAGTGGCTCGGCGTGGCGGGCGGCGCCGAAGGTGCGCGACATCAGGGGACCACGGCGGGCGCCGTGGTAGCAGGAGTGGCAATGGCGTCCACCTCCCCGTCCTCGAGCTGGCACCCTCGTGCAAGGGTCTTGAGCTGAAGCACAGTGAGCGGGGGTGGTGCCTTGGCCGCCGTCGGCACCGCGCCGCCAAGCTTCCGTGCCTTGAGGGCCGCGGCCATATCAGCAATCTTGGCGAACTCCGCCGACTCGCGGTCGCGGAGGCGGGAGCTGCACCTGGAGGCCTTGGGAGGGGGGAGCGCGTGCGCTTGGTGCGCGTCACCCCCTCAGGCGCGCTCTGCATGGGGGGCGCGACGTCGTGCATGGGCGCCCCCTGGGCGGGCCCGTCGCCCTCAGCGCCCACAGGGAGCGCAAGAGCCTCCAGCGCGGGCACGAGTTCCTCTTGCCTGTCAGCCGCCTTCGCCCGGGCGACGCACCGGGCCGCGAACTGGAGCACCTCTTCGGCGGTGTGGAGCTCCGCAGCAGCAAGGCGAACGCACGCAATCTCCGCGGGCAGCCAGGGAGCATTGCCGCGCTGTGAATAATGCCGACGGAGCCAGAGACAAGGTTAACCATGGGGATGCCGCGAGGGCCCAGCTCGTCCGCCGCCTGCTGAAGCCGAGGAACGCAGAAGTAGGCCACCTCATCCCCGGCGCGGAGGTTTGGGCTAAAATTGGAAGCAGCCCATCACCTTATTGGGCTAGCCCAATAGCTACAACTTTTCGCCCTCCACTAGACAATAGGCTCCCCTCGAGACTCGAGCCGAGAGATCGATCCTTCCCCTTCCCGCAGCCGCCACCGTCGACGCCTCTCCCCGGTGCCTCCGCCGCTAGATAGAAGTCAACAGCTCAAAGCGCACGGCGCCCGCAGCGGGAGGATCCTCCTCCGCCGCCTCGATGGCAGTGGGCACGGACAGGCCGCGGTTTGAGGCGCTGATGCCGAGCGAGATGTGCGGCGGGAGGCCCCAGTTCCGGAAGGTGCCGGTGCCGAGCCACCGGTTCGCGCCGCTGAAGAGGTGTTGGATGCATGTCTACACGTGTGACTACGAGCACATGAAGATCGACATCCGCATGAACCTTAAGGTGCGTGACCTTCTGATTTGCGCTTGTGCTTTTATGGAGTTATGGATATCCTT
The DNA here is from genome assembly GCA_004135705.1 of Alloteropsis semialata. Taxonomy (NCBI): domain Eukaryota; kingdom Viridiplantae; phylum Streptophyta; class Magnoliopsida; order Poales; family Poaceae; genus Alloteropsis; species Alloteropsis semialata. Next base: position 72,939,615 of record CM014278.1, read on the forward strand.
CCCTTAGATTATGCGTCTGCAAACCTGAATGTGAGACATGTCTGTCTGTTCGATTAGACAACAACTGCTCGTGTTACTTTGCAGGATGACGCCCCCAGTGTGTAGTAGTTAGATATTTGAATTTGACGAGTGCAAAGAATACATAAGCTGAAGTTTAGAATCAAAGCCATCATCGTAGAATGTAGATGGGATAGACTTGCTGTTGTTATGAGGATAGAATTTGTAGACAGACAGGGCTGGTAAATATGATCATTTTTGGAGTACCTGTGCTGAAGGGATAAAATTTGATAGTATAATGGATCCAGGTTTGCTGCGAATCCGAAACAAGTAATTGATGCAAAAATGGTTCTGGTTGTTGAACCCTTCATTTAGTTCTGTCTGTCATGGACAGACATAGTTAAGCAAGTGGTTCCAACCACAGTTCATAAGGATTCGACAATGCTTTCATGCTTGGATTCGACAATGTTGATGCCGTTGCCTTGTACTTACGCCTTGATGTCTTGATGACCTGTACGTGGATTGATTTGAGATCAAGGATGTGAAGACGCTGCGAGGGGAGCATCAGTCACGTGCCATCGGACGACTCTCAGGAAGTGGGGCGAGACCAAATACGCCATCGAGAACTCGACCAGGACCCGCATGGTTATCGTGGAAACAAAGATCCATATTATTCTTGGGTCCTTTGTTAACATCAAGGTTGCTCGGGATTCACTGTGCAGTGTTATCCTGGGGTCTTCTGCAGGCAAAGTGTACTCTAAGGGCCTGTTTAATTCCTCCAACTATCCAAAGTCACCAAAAAAGTTTTCACACTGACAACCGTGCCCCCTCTCACAGGACATGCTTCTCAATGCAAAATTTTTCACCACTTTTCACCAATTCACTGGAATTAAACACCCCCTAAGCTACGCGTCTGCTCGGTTGGCAGAAAGATATTGACGTGTGTACTATGTTCCCATGGTACTTGGTACAGTTGCTATTTTGGCCTCCAATTGTGTTGTATTGATGATTTGCGTGGGTTAATCTAAAGAACGAGCTCGGTGAAATTAAGGTGCTGATAGGCCTGCTATGACACATGCCTTGTGACCATTGTCCTCCTGTTTTTAGACTACACGTTGACGAATGTTTTAGATTTTGCTCGATGTCATGTTATTTTGCTCGTTGTATGTATGAGCGAAGGGCTCGTTTGGCCTTTGGCGTTTCTGTCGACGTAGCTGTGTGCACCGACACACGTACGTGTTCCACGTGCATGCCACAGTTTTGCACCGTCAAGTACTACTTCTAATAACTTCATTGTTTCTGCGGTAAAAATCACTCGACGCCGAATGCAAAAAATGGCTCCTAATAAGCTAGCTAGATCCAGTTCGTCAAGTCGTTTTCTTCTTCTTTAGCACCAAGGGGACAAGGTGACGTGTTGCCTGGTCATTATCGACGCGGTCATTGCAGCATCGATAAAAGCCTGCAAAAGGGTCCACTTTGCATGGTACCATGTTGACTGGAGGAGAGAAGAGAAGAAAAGAGCCATTAATCTATGCAGTTCAGTTTGACGCGTCTTACTTACTTTCAGTCGATTGCTTAGTTTTTGTGTTGAATGAGTTCATGGTAAAAAGATATATAGATACAGATTTCTGAACACGCAAAAAATAACTCCCCGTATAAACTAATAGCTAAATCATCGAATAACTACGACGTCGACTATTTTTCAAGTGCCTGTTAAACCAAGATAGTTTTCAATAATCTCCTCGCAAGAAAAAAAAAAATGAGATAGTTTTCGATATTTTGTCTACTGCCATGGGTTATTACATGCATGTTCCACCTGACACGGTTTATAAAAGTACACTGGAAAGATAGATACATGACATGTGATATGCTAGGAATAAAAGGAAAAATAAAATCCTAACGGAATCAAGCTATCTAACACTATGTGTGTCTGGATATAAACACCAACCACCATAAAACATATATAATAAGTAGTTATGTTAGATGTTTCCATTTGCCGTCGATCTCGATCCAAGATCCTGAGATGATTATGCATGATGGATGCGGACTATATGGAGGAAAAGCATCAGATCAACATATTTGCACACGGCTCAAATATCTCAAATCCATATTATTGATGAGTGATGACAGTAGTAGTCAACACACATTGAGGAAAACCAGGTAACAAAGGATCGGAGTAGCCCACACAGCATCAATTAACCAACTATTAGTACAAAAGAAGAACACCAAGAAGATAAGGTTATACCACCACACTACTTCATAACCCTTTTGATATTGCTATACCACCCAAGAACACAAGGTTCATCCCCCTATCACCCATCCATCAACAAGAGGCGCCTCCAGATCCAGAACAATTGCCAAAGGATACAAGTTGCCCTACCTTTAGTAGAGAGGTAAAACTCGTGGCCGCCGATGCCACGGCCGTCACTACTCCAAAAGGGAGGGGATCAAGTAGCCGCCAGCTCCATGGCCACGAGCCCACACGCCCCCACGCGCGCAGCTACCCGCTGCCGGGACACGCTCCGTCCAGAATAAGAACACGGCCACCATGACATAAGCTTGTGCGCTTACATGGTGGTGTGCGTGCGCGGATAATGGAGCTAGCTAGCGTCGTGCCCCCGGGCGTACGTATGTACGTGGGGCTTAAGAGGGGGAGAAGAGGGAGCTCCCATTGGGCGCTTTTATTTGGAACCATCGCTGCCTCTTTGAGGACCCGAGGGCCTTTCTTTTCCTTCCTGCACAAAACGTTTTTTCTAATGCCAAAAGCTCCTCGCCTCGCCTATGCTACCTAAACCACCGCCAATTTTATTTGCATCTAACGACACCAGTTTCTCACGAACCACGATCCGGTCCAGATATATTCCGGAACAAGCAGCTCCAGCTCTGCCTACCTGTTAAAGCAAAGCTGAGCACGAGAGCATGACCTGAAGCTAGCGTTGTTGCCGGTGCCTGCAATTCTCGCAGAGATGAGGGTGCGGCCGCGCAATCTGCCGGCCGGGGGACTCCCTGCCTGTGCTGTGCAGCGCGGGGTATCTTCCGGCGGATATGCGGCGAGCATTAGCGCTTTCTCGGGGTGATGCCACCAACTACAACTTTGGCGTGGCTTTCGGTCTTTAATTTCTGCGCCAACTTTGCCCACATGAGCGCGGGCGGCATCTCGGGGATATCCGACGCGAGATGCCCCGGCAGCGCGAGTGCGTTCGTGTTCTTCCTCCTCTGGGTCTGGGTGTCCCCGCCGCCGGCCCCTGCCTTTTTGGTTGTCATGGCCATGGCTAGCTCGTGCTGTCAACTTGTCATGGTGTCATCATCAGCCTCCAGTGCTCGGCGCTTTGCCAAAGTGACAAATGCTCCAGATCTCCGCGAGATCGCCGGCCGAGATCGATGCATGGTGGAACTGCATGTCGGTCTGGGTTTGTGGAGCTACAGTTTTGCGTCGGACCGAGACATCAGTGTCCCCGGTTGCTCTGTACTGCTTCCTTTTTGGAGGAAGTCAATGTGTACGCCACTAGTGGTTACGATGTGATGTATTGTACATCGCGTACCTACCGGCATTTAGTTTGCTCGAGAAAGAAATGATGACCGGATGTAATGTTCAGTTTTTGACATGTGGCCTGATTAAAGCACTTGAGTTTGGGGTTGGTATTTTAGAACAGGGGAAAGCCAAGGTTCACTTGGTGGGATATGAATAATGGTGCTACTGTTTGATGTACGTTTACATCATATGCATGATGCGCACGAATAATTATGTATATAGACCTAGCTTTCGTATGTACTATGACGCTTATCGTTCCCTAAATAAAAACTGATGATTTTGGTAGTGGTCAAAGTTGTGAACAGTTTCTAGCACTGGAAAACCAAACGGGACCAATGTCACGGGGAACGTGTGGAAATTGAAAATTTTGAGGTCAAGTCTAAATACTATATGAAAAAGTTATACCTCCAAAACAGCAAGCACCAGTGGTCTAGTGGTAGAATAGTACCCTGCCACGGTACAGACCCGGGTTCGATTCCCGGCTGGTGCATAGTTTTTTTTAATCTCCTTTTTTCTAAATGACATTGTTCGCGTTTTCAAACTCACAGTTATCCCTCACATTACGATTTGCCATCTAATTTTTAAATCTCTTTTTCTCTGAAAGGCTCTTTATGGCAATCAAGCTCACAGTTGTCCCCCAAATTATGATTTGTATTCTAAGATATGAGTAAACATATCTTCGTTTGTATCATGTGTATTTCTTGCCAATATTTCTTTGCTTTGTGATTGCAGACTCGGCATATGCAGTAGTGGTTCACTAGAACAAATGCCATAGGCATGTTCGTCGGTGCCTGTGTACAGTTGACCAGTTACATAAAACAAAATTCAATAAATAAGAAAATCAAACTATGAGGGATTGCTGTACAGCTGTACTGAACCTATTGACATGGCAACTTAAATTTCTCTCTCATGTTCCTATTTTCAAAGGGACGCAGAAAATATACACAAGCATGTACAACTCAAATACTGCACATATACAAGTAAATTTACAAGAGTGGTTGACTTCCGTCCTCTATTGCTCTACTTGCGCATCATTTGGACTCCCTCCTGCCTCTTCTTGAAGTTCTGGTGGTCCCTTGGTATTAGAATCGCCAGACTGCGAATTGCGTGATGATTCTGCTCGACCAAATCGTGAAATCAATGACCTCAGCATGTTTGACCTCTTTATTAGAATGCCCAGCGCAGAAGATGCTGCCGCCCTGACAATTGCGTCTGGCGATTGGCTCATTCTACCGACCAACATAGCAAACACCTAGATACAAAAGAAAGTTAATCAGTTCATCAAGAACCTAAACTAAATAACCACAAGAATCCAGTATTAAATACCTGAGAGAAATAAGGAGCGATGAAGCGCTGATCATCCAAAAAGGATAGCATGCAACTCACTAAACAAACTGCATTTGCTCTTATGATCGGCCAAGGCGCATCAAATGCCTATAACAAGCAAAAACAAGTTGGTTTGCTTTAGTAGTCTCTCATTGTACAATTACAAAGAAAAGCTTGAGCGACATAATAAGATTAGGTTGGTTTTCATAACAGATAGGCACCCAAAGAGTCTGAGAATGCTGAAACCTGGGTGGTAGAATGTACACCCACACCTCACAGGCTCCTATTGTGCGACAAAATGAATTCTGTACCTGGATAGCAGATTCTAGGTAGCTGTCAACTCTGGCAGGAGATAGTTGGCAAAGTTGTCTTGTTAAGTCCCTAATGAAGTCCTCATAATCGGAACTGAGGACAAAAAAACATACTGGAAATGTCACTTTTAAATAAAATGTCAAATCACAAAACAAATAGCTAGGAAAGCTCAAAACAAACCGGCGATCAGAAGTAAAGTACTGCTTGCTGAGGAGCAAAGACAAACCATCTACTTCCATCAACGGTGCAAGAAGTTGGAATGTGTTCTGTTTTGACAAAACAACAAATAGTAACATATGCAATTTCAAGCAAACGTTTGGTAAGGGGAACGTAGTGATATATACCCGACAGGCAAGGCGAACACTTAGGTCATCGTCGTGAAGATGGAGGATCAGACGGGGCAGGGTGGCATGTATCTGCATTAGGGGCAACACACTCAATACCTTTGAGTAGCATAAGAAAACAAGCAACGGTAGAAGGGCATATGATGCGCGCATCAAATTATAAAACCTATCTTTTGTTGTTTCCAAAAATTAATATGTTAAAGAAATCAGAAGTGTCATGTATGGCTGAACCTTATGAAAAAATTTAAGTTTCTAACAGCCTTGACACCTCAGCATCCTACGAAGGAACTTACAAGATAACAGTAAGCACTATAAAGCAACTGAAGTGGAAACCATATACTACCTGCTCGATAAAAGCAGACCGCTGCATACCTACACCATAGGCACTTAAAGCACCATAAGCTGCAAATGCATTGGACCTCATTTTTGAATTCATTGAGACCTGTGGCACAACAGTTGCAGAATAGGTTACAGATATGAGCTATCAATTTTTAAGTATGAAATTATAAAGAAGTATACCACCTGAGCTCTTTTAGCTAAAAACTAAAACACACCATATAATTTAAACAATCTCGAGACTACAAAGAAAACTCCAAAAGAAACATCAGTGGAACATGATTTACTCATGCAGCATGTAAAATATTAAGTTTCCAGAGTCCATAGAGAACTACAACAGTCATCTTGCATGTTGCATAACCAAAATCTTATTTAAGAAATATCTGAAATTTTGAATATAAAAAAAATGAGCGCTCTTCAAATAGAGGAGATGAATCCAAAAAAATCATGAAGCACTTAGGCTGTGTGTGCCGTTATCGGCTAGTACAAAAAAGCAGACAAAAATCTAAGGTATTGCAGATAAAAACGCTTGCTCTGGATGGTTACCTGGAGATTCCGCAGCCTTATTAACAAATTTATTAAGATGGGATCAACAGCATCTTGTTCTGACAAATTAAGAACCTGAAACCAGTGTATGCTTTTCAGCTATTCTGTTAATACTGGTAAAAAAATGGAATTACATTAAAATAAGAACTCACATTTAACAAGCATTGGACTGCAGTTAATTGAACAGACTCAATGGGGTCTTCAAGTAGTGCTAATATTACTCCTAAAACTTGCTGGATGTATTTAAGCATGTGGCTCTCAGGAATCTGAAAGAGATTAAAAAAGAAGATTAAGCATATGGGCAGTCAACCCAAAAAAAAAAAGGTTAACAAAAAAGGATATGAATCTCATGATTCACTCAGCAATTAGACTAGGTTAGTGTACAAGCCATAAAAATCCAGTGGAAAGAAAACGCGTATCTGATAAGTGGTAAGTAGACAAATCAACATAGAAGTGTATGATATATAATCCAACCCATATTACTCAAATAACAAAACAGTATCTTATGAGAGAACAGGTATCCATGCTGTACATAGAATGATGACCTGCACAAGTCCACGCAAGCATAGACTCCTGACAGTCGGTGAGTCATCAGAGACATGTTGACACAATTCCTCAACCAATTGTTCAAGCAATGTAGGTTCTTTTTCACTGCACAACAAGCGGCAAAGGTTATCAGTGAATTTAGTGGTGTGGGAAATAAAACCCATGCAAAATGAGCCTCGATTCTAAATACGAAACTAGAAACTAATCATACCAGAGGTGCAGCAAGCATTTCCAGATTTAATTTAATTAGAGAAAAGCATTATTATAAACTAGGGAATTATTCAATTACATGTGGCGTATAAATTCAGATAGTGCAGCAGCAGCAGCCTCCCTTTCAGCCCTCTGATTTCTGTTGAGAGCTTTACTCAAGATAACACAAGTTGGTCGAACCTGTGGTAATACAATATATATATATATATATACATCAACAATTTCACCAAAACATATACAAGGATACTCTAGAGTCTAGAAAAGCACCTCCTTTGGTCGTTTTACTGAGGAACTGCATGCAACCTCTTGAACAAGATCAATCCACTTCTCCCTCTCAGTTTGTTCTCCATCTCGAGCTAATACCTATTGATGGTAGGATCTCAGAATCGCTTCACATATTTGGTGAGAAAAAAGCAATTAAGAAATGCACCTTTCCCATTTCTACATCGCCAACACACTCGCAAAATGACTGAAATGCAATTATCAATGATCTGCAGAATATCCCAAAAATTAAACAGTCCTTCAGTTCAGAAATAACCTTGATATATTAAGTTACAAAAATCTATAATGGGTTCAATTGTCACCGTAGAAGTTCATTCCGGCCCAACTCAGGAAGACCATGAAGACTCCCCAGCTTTAGTATAAGGCCAGAAAGAACAGAAGGGTAACTTTGCTCGACTGCTTGTTTCCCAATCTTCCCACCACCTCTGTGAAGTTCGTATATTTTGAATTATGTAAAATCAGCAGAATAAATGTGTCCACCATCCGTCAACATCAACATTCAGCCATAAAAAATGGTGACCACTAACAAAATACCTCATAAATGCATTGAGAGCAAACATAGTTGCTCGTAGAATACAGTCATCAGCTGATGACTCAGAGGCGATTTCTCCCTTCTCTGAACTGTTTATTGTGACAGGTTCTTTGTGAAGTATAGATAAAGTGTACTCCAAGAAGAGAAGTGCAAGCTCCTTATGTTGGGAAAATGCCTGAAATGGGGGGCGAACAATCAAACATGCAAAAAGAAGTGTATCTGGAGGATCCATAAAGCTAAATTCTGCTAAGTTTTCAGGTGATACCATTCTAGATTATTTAGCAGAAAAGGCAACACAAACTCTAACTACCATTACACTGATTTTGCATCACCATTATTGCATGTACAGTGCAAGTATAAAAAATGTAGTAAACCATGACATGCCTAAAACCATATTGATCCTGGTCTTACAAATAATTGTGGGGATTTTCTTTTTCAGAAGAACAATAAATTGTATACTATGTTATAAATTCTGTATAATGTATTCTCAATTTTTTCCCATAATTTGTGCTTTTCTGAGCATGGAATCTTGTGCAACAAACTATTTTACAGGTTGGAAAATTTTAGAGGTAATTATAATATTTCTGATTATAAAAATATAATCACCCAGATGAACTTTGTAAGTCATGACTGTACACAGCATGCATAACTGAATGCAACAAACAAAATAATAAATTAACAGATAACTATAGTATTAATACATAACTGAATCAGCTCTTAATGTACGGTATTAGTAACTTGCATAATACAAGTGCGCAGGCTCCGCCCAGTACTCACATGAAAAACATCCTGTATGGCCCAGCCTCCACGAATCCTTGGTATGTCTTTTGTACAAATATCTCTTCCAGCCACAGATAGAACCTCATCAAAGACCACAATGTGATTGGTGTTTTCTGCTAGGCATGATATCTATCTTAAATTAAGGTGAAAGCTGCTTGAGGACATAATCACAGACCGGAATATTAATATTGAAAAGGCTAACTAGATACATGATCGATAAATCGATGATGGATACAGCATTCAGAATCTCTTGGCGTGAGTGCTTGTCAGTAAGAGAAACAGCAGAGGAGAGCAAAGATTGAGCCGTCCTGTGACATCAACAATAGGATCAATATTAGATTCTTACAATGAAGAAAAAGAGAGGCAATGCACTATGCTCAAACTTAGGTTGATAACTGCCTCAAAGGGTGTAATTAAGAAAATCACATGACATATTCACTTCGTCAAATGACACATTGCCATGTCACTTTTCAAAATGACTACAAAATAATCCCTCTGGTATCATTCTTTTGGTTGGTATATATCTTTGTGACTTATATGGCCTCTCTAGAAATTGTCTCATGCAGCCCTGATCTGGTAATGTGGTTACATGCACCCTAAGGCGACTGTGGTTCGTGCTCCCTCTACACCTCCTGCTGAAACATAGGCCAATCGGAATTTCCCTGCTAGAGATCTTATTTTTCGAACACTGATTTGTGGTATAGTCATCTAGCATTAGCCATTTATTGAGATGTATATTTTCTAATTAAAACCTTTTGAAATGTTAATGAACTAATTCATCTTTCATAAACTAACCTTGAGACATCAGCTCCACGTAGCTCCTTGCCTCTTCTGGTAATAAACATGTTAATAGCTTGAATGGAAGCATCTGCTGACTGCTTTACCTTATCACATGTTGCTAACGTGCAGGAGTGTAGCAAGACAACCAGCTAAGCAAGTAAAGAGAAACGTTATAACAACAATGCAATTGTACAACATCCATTTAAATTGAATTAAACTATTTACCTCATCCTTTGATAATAGAATACACACTGAGGAGACAACCCTCTGAAATACTTCAGTCTGGTCAACAGATGCCTCCTGAGAACAATATAAACATCACGTCAACAAGTTGCTCGATGAAGTGGATGGAACAGATAGTAAGACATCATACTTACCCTTCTGACGATAGAGACTAACTCCTCGAGGGAGGATAAAGCACTATACGAGGATTCCAGATCAATATCATTAGCATATGCTTTCTGCTTCGGAAGTGACAAAGAAATGTTGAAGAAAAGTGCAATGATCTACGGAAAAAAAAGATTATATGATCAAATAACTTCATGGGCACAATTTCAGCATAAGAAGAAAATTTAAAAAATTATGTTATACAATGTGAATGACTGTGTTGCTTTCTACAAACAATAGCTATTTTAGAGCAGAATCATGCTGGACATGTCGAAACAGAAAACTGCAAGTTGCGCAAAAGGGTGAAACATATTGTAACATAAACTAATGCCAACCAACTTTAACCTGAATTGCAGCTTTCCTAACGTCAGCGTCTGTATCAGCACAACGAGGAAGGTATGCCATTGCCCTCTCTCCCAAGCTTAAAGAATCTCGACTAGGCAACACAAATGCAGCTGCAATAAAATAAAAGGCATCTTATACTAGGATGAAATCATACATTTATCAAAGCAATATAAGAAAATCATTAAACATACATGGCAAACTTGACAAGCTCCTAGCCCCTCCTTGATCGATTTGCTTGTTCATTGTGAAAGTTGAATAGGATCCCAATGCACCGAACCCACCAGAACAAAGATTGCGGAACTTCATTAGCACCTCCTGTACAGCAACACATCCTCTTCTTCTTTGGTGTTCCAAAGATGATGATACATATGGATCAAGCTGCCTAAGAATATGCAGCAACTGCTCTGCTCGACTTCGACCATCTTCACCACTGACAAAGGGGATATAGGGTAGGTGGAAGATTAAGGAATGCAAACATGAGAAGTATTAGAATGTATTAGGCTGAACCTAGGACAATCAAGCTCCCACGATTCCAGGAACTAATATGTTCCCGATTATGGGTACTTACGACCACTCTCTAGCTTTTATCTACTTCACTTCATGTTATTTCAACATTAAAATCACTGTGCCTGATTTAGTTGCTTCAGCTGACCCGTACTGAAGAGATCCAACACCATTGTTAGACAGTTCTGCAACAGAACTTGTGGAAATTACCTGTACTCCCTCCGCTCACAATATGTATAGGAAATGAACGATATGATGTTGTTCTTGTAATATTTCCACTCACTATAACAGTTTTAAAGCTGTTATCAAGTCTTTACAGTATGCCATTTAGGAGGAATATAAATGGACCTATTCAACATTTGGTGGTTTAGTGTTTCCTTGATCTATACATGATAGGCTTGGACTCATATTTTCAAACTAGAGATACACAAAAATCAGACATTCTCACAACATAAAAGGAGACAACTAATGATAGAAAATTGGCCTTTCATGAAAGACATAGCAAGTAGCATGAGAAAAATGAAAAAAAAACAGAAGAAATTCACAGCATAATAAGCAATATTATCCAAAAATACAAATAATATAACTGAGATATAGGTTTACAGCATTACCTTGTAAGGAGGATAGCACCCAACAGAATAATTAGGTTTGTTATGAGACTCTCAATAATGCTTGAGGGCTCCGTTGGTAATGCAAAAAAACCTAATGTTGCCTGAAAGTGGAACATAAAACAAGTTAAAACGATGTTCGTCCAGTAGTACACAAACTATTAGCAAAGTTTTGTGATGTTGCAACATAGGCATACGGACCTTCATGACACGGTTTCTTGTTTCCATTGGCAATCTTGGTTCTAGCGAAACCAGAGTAGTACAGGCACTTAAAGCAAGACTCTGCATATGTAAGAATAATTTAGAAAAGAGTAAAAAGAAGTTATAAAACTTGAAAAAAAATATAATCAAAGACTGTAAATGTAAGTTAAGTTTAAAGACTGAAGATTCAACTGAACGAACAATTTCCTCTACATCTGGAAAGAAACAAGGGTCAAAACTTGAGCATATACCTGCGTGTGCAAAAGCTCCGAGTTGAAATCAGTGAGATCATTACTTTGATCCCTACCCATTAGAGTTAAAACGTACTCCAGTAACTGATCTCTTCGTTTCAGTGGGAAGGAGATTCCCATTTCAGCAGCGCTAATAACAGCTCGGCCTAAACAATAAAAATGATTGTGACAATGCAAAAAGTAAAAAGTGTAAGCAGAAATTTAGCAGCTTAATTCAACAGGCACTATCTACACCTAATTTCTACATGGGAGTGTATCTAGAGAAAAATCAATTCTAACCCCCTACATGTTGTAAAATTGTTGAGGGTCCCAACACCTCCAAGCACTGGCGGAACTACATGGAGGCAAAAGGGGCACTGCCCCCCCACCCCACCCCTGGTCAAGAAAATCCCACTCTTCTCTTAGTATTAGTTTGCTGTTTTAGTAAGCTTTTAAGTTAATCATCAACTAGTCATAATTCGTAAACCAGGGGAATCAGACGGTTTGCTTACACTTCTTTACTAAAACAATCTTGTGTGACGTATTCATGTAGTGAAACAATTACAAAAATATGGCAGGGAGATGTGGGAATTATTAATATATCACTGAGATTCGAGATACTTTGCCAAGGCTTGTTTCCAACCAATATTTCTCAAAATTTTGAGATGAGCAGCCAAACAGTTTTGAGAGAATAGATAATAATTATGGTACAATGTACATAAAAGGAAGATAAACAAAATACACAAAACAGCGTTGAAGACTACCAAGCCCATTGGCCATTGCAATAAGTAAAAGACGAGTAGAGCAATAAAGGTATGTATGTATGCTTTCAAAAGTAAATTTACAGCCCATATAACCAGCTGAAAAGTTAATGATGAAACTAAAATATGATTTGCAGCCATGTACGAAGGAAATCACCTAAAAGGTCGATTGCAGTAATCACAGCTTGCTTTGCGGTAGGATGCTGAACATTAAGCAACCTTCCAAGCATATTCGTTCCCTGAGTACAAGAGGATGACATTTATCAAACTAAAAAACAAATAGACCATATTTGGAGACTCTATTGACCAGATACAAAGACACAGAGGTGACTTAATTAAAGTGTCTGAAAATACAACAGTTTAAAATGTGTACAACACTATAATGTGAAATAAATGAATGCCCAGCACTGTAACAGAAGTGGCAAATGAGAAGGCCAGACTGGTGGATGAAACTTGGGTTCAAAACTGAAACAATGGCAAAGATTGGCAGACTATTCGTTTACCATTCAAACTAGAGTGTTAGACAGAACAAAACAAATTTGTTTACGGAGTGCTACAGTTGCCTTCAAATGCATGCATATATCATTATTCATCAGAATGGTCATGAAGAAACAAAAGTTTGTTTACAAATGGGATAACATACCACAAGTGCATTAATTCTGGCTTCAATAACAGTTGATGGAGCATATCTTGCAGCATAACCATACATCAATGCCAATGCTGCGTATGTGTCATCAACATCTTCCACTTTTGAACCAAATGAGAAAAATGAGAGGAGCCTGCAGGATTAGGTGTCACAAATTTATTAATAAACTAAACCATACATGGCATGCAAAAAATGAACTACAAGCTAGTGGTGTCTTCATATTCACTTTTGAATGATCCAGTTTCCATTTCTCTTTCTTCAAATACAAGATGGATATGGAATGAAGTATTACACAATCCAGACTACTACTACATAACTAAAAAGAAGAGAAATGAATTGGTGCTTTGGAGGTAAGAACAAAGTACAGGATCCCATTGGGCACAAAATTGGCCACAGGAGTGTACATGTGAAGCAACACAATCATAGTTTTGGTACAGCTTATGAATTGCTGCTAGACATGACTGGCACTGAGATGAGCATAATAGATAGGTTTCTCTGACCAAAAGGATAATATAAGTACCTCTGGAGAGCACTTTGCCCTGTGTTATCTAGTATGTTCTTCAATTTCTCCAGCACTGTATCCAAATGAGAAGCTGCAACCTGCAAGGGAGACTTTAGTGCTGAAAGCTCCAAGATAAGACCAAAATAAAAGGCTTCACTCATGGCACCTTACCAGCCCAATGCCTTGTGCAAGTCCAAGGCGATTAATAGGAATAGACATGCTTGAGTGTCTACACATCCATTCAATCTTCTCGCTGACATAAATGCTATCATCAACCTTTTGAAGAAGCATTCCTAAGCATCTGTAAATGAAAAAAGGGTAAAGCAAAGCCAGTTTGCAGCCTCATTTTCATGTAGCGTCTATAACATGTCACTCGATAACATCAACGAAGGGTAGAGCAAAGTCAGTTTGCAATATATGCTTTATTATCTTAGCTCTGCAGCATTTGATTAGATTAACCACAGCAAAGGGTAGAATCTATAACTGGCAATATGACGTTTTGCATCAAATTAGTATCAAGTGAAGGGTTAAACTTGCTTTTTATATACTTCAATTCAAAGCATTCATGTAAATCTTGTATTTCATGAAATTTAATTATATTAGACCAATTTTTTCTTGTTTCAAATATCAGATCATTTGATTCAATGTGTTGATTGACAGTTTTGCAGCAGATTTATTATTCAGATTAACACTTAATGCTCTATTAATAATGTTGGATGGGTTAACTGCGACAACTGAAAACCAGCATAAATGGTTTGTCATATCAGATTTTGACAGGTCTAGCACAATGATTAACAAGTGTCAAAGGACGGATCTAACGCGAAATGGTATATGCCAATTCCCCCTCTGATGTAGGAATGCTCCCAAAAATCTGACAGAGGAGCTCTTAATGATCTATCTACTGAGCTCCAAATATATAATGGCACCAACTTCTTCGTTTTTGCTTCCATGGTATTGCATTAAGTTGCCATAAGGATGGCATTATCATATAATTGACTGATTGTAGAAAAGGAAAGTATATTTTGAAACTGTAGACTAATTTAAGAATAATAACATAGCTGTTAACCCAAAAAAAAGTCACAACAAAGAGTCAAAGACGAAGAACTTCTGTCTGAACAAAATCAATAGCATGTAACACATGTTCAGAATATTTTGTATGCAACAAAACCAAAAACATAGCCTCCGGCACATAGACGATGTGGCATCTATGTAGTAACTACTAAAAATAGTGATCACATTGGCGATAAGTATGGAAAAGGTGCCTTAAAACAGCAAAACAAAATCACTTACCTATGTAGCAAAGCAGCATGTCCGTCAGATATAGAATACAGATCATACTGTCGTGCAAATGCATCACCCAAAGAAATGACCCACTCAGTGTCATTCACAACATCCAAAGATTCTGCTAAAAACTGAAAGATGACAGATGATTAACTCTCCAGGGAAAGATAGTATATAATCTGAATACTTGATCCAGAAAAACAAAGAGGAAAAATTTCTGAATATATAGATTCCCCATATTTTAAAGCCTGACATGGGACTAGCAAATTGAAGTATCAACCACAAATTAAAGGCTTACAGAGTTACAGTACACAATGAGAGTGCCAGTGAGAACATTTGTCCAATATTTGGGAATACAATATTTTAAACATGCACCGCCCTTAGACTCATTGAATAAAAAAAATACACGATAACAACAATGACAGGAAAGCGAATGGGCGTTTGAACACTGTAATCCATCATTTTTTTTCCTGGTATTTTTGTTTTGCTCAAACTCTTAGCAAAATTTAACTAAAGCATCTAGTAATACAATGTTATCACGATTCTAGCTGCTAACACCACACTTGTAGGCTCCTTGTTACAACTTACAACATGAATATAATCCTGAACCAACACGAATAAGATACTTACATTTATTATCATGTCATCCCATATTTCCTGGTATGTGATATCTTGCTTAAGGTCTTCAGGGTCACTGATGTAAGCTTTCATCTTAGGGACCTAATACTTGCCAAAAGATACATTTTGTAAGCCATTTTAACAGCATGATGACGGGAAACGAACTCTTAAATGACTTCGTTTTTGGTAAAGTGTCACCAGTGTCATGTAGTAGGGTGCATTAATGCATTATACAAATCACTCAAGCACAGGTCAAGTATCATATGAATTACCGGACACAGCCAGGACATGCAAGAGGACAACTTTATTTGGGGGATTTAACATTAAAAACAAAAGAATAAAAACCTTTCTAACAATACTGGATCAGTTAAGTGCATACCTCATCTTGCCAAAATAAAGATAGGTTTCTAGGGAAAAGTGGACCCAAGTAGCACAGAACCTACAAGGCACAGACATAAAGTGAATACTGATGGTGGGTATAAACATCTTAAGCTTGTTTCTTTTAACCAGCAATCTTCATGAGCCCAACGAATATAAACATGATTGATTTGATGAGCCAGTGTAGCCATCTTTAATCACAATCACTGGAATCAACAGTTATAGCAACAGTTCAGCTATTATAACAAGCAAGCATGCAACAATGCACAAGTATCCTATAGTGCAGATATCAGAATAAAGCAAGCAATATCAGAATCCCATCAAAAAGGCAAATAACAGCAACAAAACATATCACTTTAGTGTTAAGAGGTTATTGTAGCACTTTAGTGATGTAAAATTTTTCTACTAAATAGTGCCGCATCTTTCATATTAAGTATAAGAAATCCAGTGTAACAAAAATAACTGACAATTCCCATCTGAAGACGGAACTTGGCAATGATACAGATATAAGTGATAATATGTTTGCAGGTCTAGAAAACCTAGCATGCTAGATAATATACAAAATTGATGAACAGAAAAGTTACATATAAGGACTAACAAGGACATGCACATGCCCAAAAACAGACGTCAAGATAGTCCATTTGAATCTTATTTCAAATCTGTAAGAAGACAAACCGTCAGGATCTGGGTTGCCAGTTGGCCCCTAGCAAGTGGATTATGCAGAAGCACAACCAAACGAGCGAACAAATCCTGCATGAACCGCATCATAATGAGAAATAACTAGCCAACTGATGAGACTATATTTTTAAGATAAAAGTCATCTGAGATCAAACAAGCTACCTCAGGATTGGGGGTTTCATTCGAGGCGTTAAATTCAGTATATAGTGGGTTTGTCTGTGACAATTTATGCCTACACAATTCAGTTATGCATTTGCAGACCTGCAGATATCTCCATGTCAATCATATCCAGAACATAAAGTGTGCACCTAAATAAAGGGTGCAGTATTTTTTCACAGCAAGCATAATGCTCTGCACAGTATTTGCATGTCTACCGAAACGCTCACCGTAGCTACTGCACCAGTATACTTCTTCGGAATTATCAACTTCAAGATGAATGGCCATAGAACAAGCTGGAAAACAGGAAAATTAAAGTGAATTACTTATTTAACTATCATGAACATGACCTACAGAAATTATAAATTATATGATGACAGCTACACAAACTGATTTCCTGATTTGATGAACATAACGAACAGAGCTTTTACCTCCATTTCAGGAATGGTGATTGCTAGTAAAAGTAGACCCTTTTCACAGACAGCTCTTAGTTCTGATAGGCCAGCAAGACTAACTTTCATCTGGTAAATGGAAGTAGAATTAGAATACAAATCATCCAATAGCAGTGATCCTTAACAAGTAAAACACATAATCTAAAATATGTAAAACCTCAAATTTTTTGTCCTGGAAGTACTCATTTTTCAGAGTGCTGAGATCATTTAGATCATCATCAGTTATAGCACTATGCCGCACCAGGAACTCAACGGCTAGCTCAGCAGGATGTCCACTTAAATAGCAGTGTGAAGCCATAACAACAATTAGCTGTACACAATTTAACAATATCAAAAAAGGTGAAAAATTGGTTGCATGAAAAACAAGAAATCAATATTATCTATACTATTACATGTATCAAGCATTAAACAAGAATTTGGCTGCAAGAAATATTTTGTGATCCAACTCTGCTTCACGCCTTCACGCAAGAAAAAATGACTATCTGCGCCAAAAGTCATACGTATGCCCAAGCTCTGGTGCTCTAAAAGTGATTTCATGATTTCAACCAGCGGTGCTTGTTTAGTATGCCATGATTCCAACAATCTACAAAGATAGATCATAGAAGTCCTCACAAACAATTCTAAAAGCAGGCACAGAACGAGAAAGGTCAACAGATAGACAGAGAGAGAGAACCTGGGCAGTAGGTGTTTTATTGTGCTAAGCGCCCCAACAATAGATGCTTCATCTTTTGACTTGCATTTCTGTATAGCAATAGACAGTGAAAAAAAAATTCTACACATGACACATGGAATCTTCATGACACTTGGAAAAATACTTACAGTCAAAAGGAACATGCAAAGATCCTCTGGATATGCTAAACCAATTACCAAAAAGCAATGCTGGAGCTCATTGTATGTCTGCAAGCAGATAAATCTAAAAGATGAGTACCTCTATAAACAACAGTATAATTATACAACACAACAGTGTAAGTTTTACAGGAAAATTGTATTAAAATTTTGCTTCAATTGTCATTTCTACTTGTCACGTCATAATGTAGCATTATTGATTTGAAATTAGTGGATACAACAATGAAACAAGAAAGGTCATTTGTGATTTAAGACATCCACCTTCAATCCCTTCGAAACATAATGCTCATCTTTGCCGCTATTGACAGATACTAATGGAAGAAGCGTAACTAAGATAACAGTAAGCTCCTGCAACACAAGAAAAAAGAGGTTGAGTGATCAATGATCATGCTTCACATATATTTGTAATTTATATCATATCTTATGCTGGATATTTCGTGGACGTATACAATGCATGAGTTAGAACATATGCCATTGACAGGACAGATCATAAACATTTAATAAAGGTTATATTCGTTTGTTGAGAGGTGGGTTGATTGCTAGAATATGATCTGGTCACACGGTAGATGTTCAAAATCTCAAATCCAAAAATCAAGATGCAGATCCACTAGTTTGTAGCGATAAAATATCCTATCTCAGATCATTGTGACCCATGTCACCGTATCATGTTTAAACTGAATGTTTGAATTTTAACCAAGTATATCGTGTGAACAATGCCAGTGAAGTTCTGCAGCATGCCTCCACAATAGAGGCACTGAATAGCATTAGCTTATTATAGTTGCAATAATTTAAAAAGGAAAAAAAGGGGGGAAATTAAGAATATAATGAAAAATTGAAGAAACCATGCCTTAAGGATGTTCTTGATTTACCTCAAAATCAAGTAAAGGGGGACCACTTTCAGATAATAACGATGCATTAAGAAGGTTATGAAGACTGTGAGACGCGACAAAAGCAACTTCTTGATCTTTCCTACATCTACAAGGGAAGAAGAATTTAATATCTGGGGGTGCTTGGAAAACATCGTCAGTAAATATACAAACCAGAACACATACAGATCCAACATTGTTGGTATAATTCTTGGCAGTACTGATTTCAACTGTGACCTAGTGACCAGGCCAACCATTTCTCCCAAAGCCTCCACAGAGGACGATCGCACCTGGTGAGAATATTAACCAAAGAATCAGCAATATCTAACAGTCGATATGATCAAGCAGCATAATGTTTGCATATGAAATAAATGAAGATTCTACAAGAATAGTGCGCTGTGAACACTCTTGCGGGCTAGCGGAGCACGCTCTCAGCGGGGGGCTGTCTGCCCCTTCCTGTCTAATTTTTTTTTTACAAGCAAAGTGCTTTAAACAACTAACGTTGCAACGTTTCAACAAATTATAGCAACTTCAGAACAACCTGGAGCTAATCGCGTAGTATTATTTTCTCCCTTTCTCTAGTTTTTAACACTACTATCAGTTTAGACACTATACAGATGCGTAGAAACAAGTCAAAAACAAAACAACCAAGTCAAACCCAAGGCTCACACATACCTTTAGATCACGTGAACCCGTCCATACTTTTATAAGCAATTCAAATACTGAATTCATAAACGACCTGTCATGAAACTATTAGATAAATGCAATACCACCTTTCATTACCTCCAAAAGCAAGCTTTGACAAACTGAAAGCTTACATGACATCAGTATCAAAAGGAAGCTCAGAGGAGGCATCTCCTAGGTACTGCCATGCAGCCTGGCACCAACACTTAAATGCTGAAAAATGGGGGGAGAGAGAGAGAGAGAGAGAGAGAGATGTAATGATTGATGGAGCAAATTTCTAAATCTTTTTCAAGTTTTAGGAAACATTGAAAAGGAATCACTGGTGAGTTCAGAAAAATCCATAGCAGTACCGTTCGCGAAAACAGGCCGTTGGCCATCTCGTACACTTCCTAGGATAGGTAAAACACGCAAGAGCACGTCCTTCAACCGTGGGGTGAACTGCAAGGCTTCAAAGAACCAAGCACATGTTGCAAATTCAGTAGTCCAACTCAATCAGACAGAAATTAAACTAAAAAATGTGATTAACCTTCAGCTGATGCAAAATCTGCAAGTATCTGTAACATGGCTGGCAAAGAAGAAGTTGGTCCAGAGAAATGAAGAAATATTTCCTCCAACATCTACAAAAAGTTAGGGCTTCATATTATTGAAATGCTTAACTACAAGTAAAGAATAAAGAGTAAATAGCAGTCTAGCACAAAGTACCAACAGAAACATGGAGAAAGAGATCCAGCTGGCAATGACAATATAGGAAATTTATCCTCAAAATAAATTAAAAATGTACTGGTACTTTCCATGAGACGGAACGTATCACCAGAGCATGGGGAAGAATACACTCAACATCTGATCATTTTTGTAACCAAATTTTCTCGCAGTGTCATTTATCAGCAACGTCTTTTACGGAATAACAAAACCTTTTAAGGTGTCATTGAGCAGATTACCACTGTGAATTGTGTGCTCTTGAGTAAACATGCATACATAGTATTAAGTCATACATAAATTTATCTAATAGCTGTCTCCACGAGCAAAAGGGATAATGGTTGAGAAAAGGCATACCAAGTCTGGATCATGTGAACCTATGGCAACAAGAAGGCTAGCTGCTGCTCTTTGCCAGTCAACATTAAATTCCTGTTCGCCAAAGAAGAACAATTTAGAGCTAAGAAAAGATAGGTACATGAAACAAGAAAATAACAAAAGTATAACAAAAGAAAAAATAACGCATCATTATCATTAATGTTCGCCTAGTATCACCATCAGTGCATCACATTATCTAATGTTCATAACCATCATAGGAACAAACTTTTTTGTACTTCTCAACAATCAAGATCACATTGCAGACTGGAAACCATTTTCACAAAAAAAATAACTAATCAAATCCCAACATGTAATAACCAGCAGTTGCAAAAATAACTCCTTGGGATTCAGGAAACACCTCAATTAGAAAGATAATGTTTACTATTTTAAGGTCTCTTTAGCCTAGTTTAAACTTTAGGCTATCTGGCTTATAGGCTTAGAAAAGAACTAGTCAATTTGATTATCTATGGGGTTAAAATTGCACTTTGAGCATGATACAGTGATAAACTAAACAAAGTATCATATAAAATAGAGCACTGCATGCTATGATCAAATCTTGGAGGCTCATCCTAATTCAGATTATCGTGTAGTTTATAAAATTTCAAAAGATATGACTGTGACACAGAGTTGAAGCATCTAACAGACTAGTAAACTGTAATGCAAAAATCTCCTTGTTACTATATAATCAGTTTACAATTAACCCATTCTTATTTTCGTATCGTACTATTATAGTAACTATAAGTTCCGTCTTCTCCAATAGTCCATCAGCCGAATGTAATTGTAGATTTTCTTTATCTTTTCCGTCCATATGCCTTCTATTCAAAATTACAAGGTGTGCATGTATGTGTTTAGTGACACAAAAGTGGTGCAATCAGATTTGTATTTAAATGTACATTTATATTGCCATGATTTTCGAGTTAGTAAAAGTGTTAGATAAGAGAAATTTGTGATCAAAGTTCCATTTAGAAGACCATGCCAAATCAAATCGTGCCTCACAAAAATGAAAAGGGGGAGTACTATGATAGTGATCGGATGCCATATGCTTAGCATCCTGTGCTGCTGTGCAAATTGGTGCTGGAAATGAAGGCATTAGGCTGGGGCCTGCATACATCCCTTAGTTTCCGGCTCATCATCTAGCATTTTCAGCTCAAAAACTCAAGGAACGAGATTGACAGTATTTGATACCTTTGAGCTAACAATCTCAGCAGTTGCAATCTTCGCAATTTTTCGAAGGAACTCACGCTCAGCATCAGAGTGGTCGAGAGCCCTCACTGCTGAAGCCATCACGAGAAAAACCCCAGCCATGTTGCCAAACCGCTGCATTCAATCAAAAACAAAACTAATTCACAACCCCCAAATAATTCAAAAAATTGAACAGGCAAATTTTCATCTCAGAGGCTCGTGAACGCACCCGACGTCCGCCTCGGGAGACGGTGGCGCAGCAGTCGAGGATGAGCATCGGGTTCCTGCACCCAACAAGCAACGAATGTCACCGAGCTGCTTCACACGGAAGGATGGAAGGGAGCGGGCGCACGGGAGAACGACCACTTACAGAGACGCAATGTCGCGGAGGGCGGCGAGCGCGGCGTCGCGGGCGACCGGGGAGTCATCGGCGAGGGAGGCGACGAGGACCTGCACGGCCTCTGGAACGGGGACAGGGGGCAGGTGAGTAGGACTGGAGAGCGAGCGGGGGGAGGAAGGGGAGATGAGAGGTCACCTAGGGCGGCCGCCGACGCCGCGGCGGTGGAGGAGGCCATCGTGGCGGCCGCCGCGGGGAGATCCGCGGCGAGAGCCGAGAGGAGAGAAGAGGACAGGTCAGAACGGCGCGAGTCCGAGAGGGCGTGACACGACGCGAGCAGGTGAGGTCATGGGGGCGGCGCTGTGGTGGTGGGGTCGCCAAGGAAGCTGACGAGGAGAAAAGGATGGACGCGTGGTGGTACGAATGTCGGCTTAAACTCTAGAATCGTCGTTTGCAGCTTGTTCTGCTGCTCACCTTCCTTCTGGGCTCTGGCACAGTGGCACGTCTGTCTCAGCTCGGTTCTTCGTCGGTTTCAAAATTTTCAGCTATATCCATTTGAATTCCATGGATTGTTCAATATTTGTTGAAGCATTGAAGGTACCATCATTCTTTGTTAGAACATATAGACGTGTGATTATACGAATTTACACATATTAAGAATTAGGATGTGCGTATGAGGGTATGAATTTGGAAATCTTTGCAGCTTTTTTAGAAAACTTCTAACATGACTAACACACGAGATCGCACCCGTCAAGGACAATAGGCAGATGCTTTTACTTCCATGTGGCTTGCGAGCTTAAAAGGTCGTAACAACTTCGTAGTCCTTGCCCCACCATCTGATCATCAAACAACTTGATTTGCCCTGTTTAGTTTGGTGAAAAGAGCACCAATTCAATCAAAAGCAACGTATTGAACTACATGCCCCCTCTCTACTTTTTCAATTCCCAATGCACTTTCAATCATTGAATTCGATCGAATTCAACCAATCTAAACAAGGCCTTAATGAAAATGTGCAGACTACACGGGGGCATTAGCGTCGCATCACGAGGTAACTAGCGCTTGGTCAACCGCACATGCTGCTGATGATGATGGCAGCACCGGGCCCCAGATCACAGTACCTGAACCATCACGGAAGGCAACACGTTTCATGAAATCGATCCTTGAATCAGATACTATGATCTTCATTGTGAATGCTCGATTTTACATCTTCGGACATGAAGGAAATGGAACGCACAACTGAAGAACTGAAAACAGAGAACCAGAAGGCAATAGCTAAAGTTCAACAGGAGCAAAATGGATGACATTCGAGCAGGATTGCTATACAACATAATTCAGGCAATAACTGAATTCAACCAAAAAACTATCATGCCTAGTAGAGGCAATTTGCAGCTTCATATTTCACCAGTGCCAAGTGGTTTTCTTGAAGAATCACCGGAAGCCCAAGCTTGATAGTCTTTAACAAGCTGAAAAAATGAAACAGAAAATCATTTAAAAGTGCTACAGATGTAAAGACAGGTATAGAAAATGTTGCTCAGAATTATCTTTGGACTCAACATATTTCCATCTGGCAATTAAACACATATCTTCCCCATATATGGCTCTTCTTTTAGGTCATCTAGTTCATGCAAATGGGATTACAGATAGCAAGTACAACTTTTTCTTTTAGAGAACGTGCTTGGCACGTATTTCATTAAGAGAAAAGAGAGTTATACAAGCACAACTAACAAGAAAACAAAAGAGACACAGACGACAAAAGGGAGA
>CM014278.1:72964631-72995185 GCA_004135705.1 Alloteropsis semialata
GATCAGGCAGGAGACAAAGCCCCAGCCAAGCAAGGAGGGGTCAAGGTAGAAACGAGAGGTCCCCCTTTGTTGCCAAAACTACCATCCATCCGTCCCAATCGGCTGAGCTCTTCCGACTAAATTGGGTGATTTAAACTATTGTTACTTGAGAAATTTTACACACAGGTTCATTATTTGGAAGCAATTTTCCAACCTTTTGCTGCGCATCATTGACACTTGACAGTAAAGATAAGATTTGTATTCTTATGCGAATAATTATGTGTAGTCCTGCTAGAGTTAGCAAGATTATATGTATAGTATGGTTCGGAGTAGAGCACATCGACGCTACCAAATTGGGGACTGCTAATCAGGGGACACATACATGCTCGAGGAAACCAGAGAAAGCGCGCTATCAACCCGTGCTCCCGCACGGGCTAATATATTTATAAGCTATTATATTTAAATTTATTCAAAAATTAAACTCATACTTCATAATCAAAATTGTTTACATACTACTCTTTCATTTTTGTCGATACTTCAACATAATGCTCATATAGATGTGTACTTATCCTTTTCCATTTGTGATTGATTTTTAATTAGTAATTACTCTATACACTTTTTATCCATATTCACACTTTTTACATTTTGTATCGCACATCTATACATTATATTTAACATAAAAAATAATATTTTACACCACTTTCTGACATATCTTTACCTATTTCTAAAGAGAGGATTGTTTCATCCTTTTATTTATCCGTTCTGACAGGTGCGTCCCACCTGTTGCGACCCTGTCAACATCGGTTTTCTAATTAGAGTTCTAACTGAACCCATCAATGTTTCTATCCTACCTCTCTATCTCTATCTATATATATCTTTACTGACGAGGGTCTGAATTAGGGGTACCCAATCATGTCCTTAAACCGGGTCCTCACAATAATCCACCCCTCAAAAGCAAAAGCCGAAGATCCAATGCAAAGCGAACACCCCATACCCCGACGACTCGGAGCCATCCGACGAGTCTCCGATTCGCCCGAGGAGTTCTCCGCCTCCGAGTGGCTTCGCGATTCGCCCGAGGAGTTCTCCGCCTCCGAGGAGTTCTCCGCCCCCGAAGGGCTCTCCGATTCGCCCGGGGAGTTCTCCGCCTCCGAGGAGTCTCCGGCTCTCCGGGTGAAACTACCCGGCCACGTCTCCGGCCCATCCAGCGCCGTACCCACTTGGTACCCGCCGCGTCAGAGCATGATGGGCGTCCGTCCTTCGCCACGGCAGCCACAGTGGCACCCGTCTCATCCAAACAGGAACGCTACAGTCCTGAGAGGAACGCATGCGCAACACCGGGCACCCAAGGACGACCCCAGGCGCCCATGGACGACACCTGGAACCCGAAGAGGACACCTGGAGTACCCGAAGGCCTCGAGCAAGTCAACCACGACCCGGGAACTACCCGGGAGCTTACCCGAGAAGACATCTACACCAACCACCCGGGATGTACGATCCCGGGTCCGGCGGGACGCCCACTCCGTCAACACCTGCTCCCTGTACGGCTCGGCGCGCGACACAAGCTAAAGGTAGGCAGAGCGAAGACATGGAGTGGATGGTTGTTTTTGTCCAGGGCCGGCCGGTGCCGGAATGGGCGAGTGCCGCGTCGAACAATCTCCTCTCGCCGTCCGTCCTTGACCTCGAGGGACCGCCGGATGGTTAGTAGGGGGTGCTGCTGTGCATATATCTTGAGAAGGATCTCGAAGGCACGATGCTCTCGTTTCAAGACGATTAGCCGAAGAGATATCTCCTTTGGACTCTATCAGTATCTTTGAGAAGATCATTTTTGAACGGGACATGTAACGGGATTGAACAGGACAACCCACACGAAGAAAAGGCCCAATATATAGAAACCAACTACTGTACTCGCAAACTGAATTGAACNNNAAAAAAGGCTAGCTAGTCACAGTTCAGCTCTTGGAATGGTTCCATATCCACGCACGCCTTCACTCAACTTCACAAGATTGTTTTGCGATGAGGTCGCCGGCACAGTTCAGTTGATCGATAACAAGAACATTTTCTAGCAGCTGTAGGAGGAAAACAAGTACGGATCCCTAGCAGGAGAAGAAAATATCATCAGCATCGTGGAGCACATGTTGTGAATTTGTGATGTTAACGATCGAGCCGCTCCCAGGCCGGAGAGCCAGAAAGCGACGACCCCTCACAGGCACAGGCACAGGCACGGCCAACACCCGCGCTCCATCGTCGCCGTCGCAAGCAGAGACACAGGAGAGGGGCCCATCCGCTGATCCCGGCGGCCCAATTAGCGGCGAGGGGTCACGTCGCCGGCGCCTCCTAATCCCCACGAGCCACGAGCCCCCGCCCACCTGCACGCGTGGCTCGCTGACAGCTCCCGGGCCGGCGCTTTGCCTGAGCTGGCGCCGCAAGCGACTCCGCCAGGAAACGCCGCCGGTCGCTGTCTCGCCACAGCGCTGGAAGCATTGCAGATCCCCGGCCATCCTCCCCGGCTCCGAGCTGAGCTTACCACATGGTTAAGAAAGATTTTGGACGCTCGTATCCTGTGGACAACGTTGTTACCGACAATGACGCGCGCAAACGTTTTGTTTTCATCTGAAAATTTTGTCCCCTCCATATAGCTGATGAGTATTGATTTCGCCGATTTTGGTGACCTGCCTGCCTTGCATAGAGAAACAGTATTTATCACTAGCACGTACTGTACTGGTAGTACAGAAGAGCTCGTGCCGATTTTTTCTTGTAAGTTTTTTGTTCAGTTATTCTTTATATTATCGATATATCGTGTCATACCATCCGTTCCTATCTGTACCATTCCCTCGATAATCTTCCAAACTAGTAGTACATCTTATAATTTTTTTTAAAAAAAAATATATCTCAAAAGCACACTCACTTGACCTCTAGAAACTTCAGAGAGGAAAAAGGAAAAGCCTCAAGCGGCGCAAATATGACAACTCCGGCTGTAGATGTCACAGTGTCACGCTCAAACAGCTCATTTCGCCGCTAAAAAAATGGCCCTCGCGTTCCAGCCGGATAGGCGCGGGGAGACCGGCAAGCCACTCCCGGTGGCCCGCCAGGTCCTAGTGCTGCATGCCCTCGCCGGTGTATATATACCAGCTCCATGGCATCTCCCCTTCCTCACCACCGCATCTCATCCCTGAGCTCCACCAAGCGCAGCCGCCTTCCTCTCTCTGTGTGGTTAGAGCGAGAGCTCGAGGGCCGCGAAAATGCCGATCAACAGGATCGCCGTCGGGACCCACCATGAGGTGTACCACCCGGGTGCCCTCAAGGCGGCCTTCGCTGAGTTCATCTCCACCCTCATCTTCGTCTTCGCCGGCCAGGGCTCCGGCATGGCCTTCAGTGAGTGCCCTCGCAACACCTCATCTCACAGCTTAGTGCTTAGTAGTAAATTTACAGTTTTACACTCACATAACATGGATTGGAACATGTATCAAACGACTAAACGAGTAGTCAGGGTGCACAGTACAGTACAAGTTTTCCTCTTTGAGCTCAGATTAATCTCTCATGTACTAGCACAAAATTAAGGTCCTTTTCATTTCATGGTCGGAGTTCATCGCTGAAATGAAGGAAAAGATAAGGCCCTTTTCTTTTGCAGAACAGTTTTTTAATACAAGGTGTTGCTAGCTAGTAGAACAGAAGGGGAAAATATTTTTTCTTAAAAAAATAGAGTCAAAAGTGAGGAAGGGGAAGTGTTTTAGGTGGAATGGTAGGTGCAGATGACATGTTTAGCCCTGGTCATGTAGAGCAGCAGAGGAATCCTTAGCAGAATCAGTACCTTCTATTCGAGTCTCTGGTGTGCAGTCTCCATGTGCTGCTTCTGTCAAGAACTAGCAAAATCCTCTCCTGACACATTTTGCATCCCAGAAAAGAAAAAGAGAGCATATTAGTAGTACAAAGAGATCACTAAAGGCTAGAACTTATTTTCGCAAAAAAAGAAGGCTAGTACTTATTAGCTCCAATAAAGTGCTACAGCAACCGTGAAAAGGACTTGCATAATCACCATTTCTCAGCTAATTTCTTGAACTAATCTTTTTTAACAGCATGCCAGGACTAGTGAGAAAAGTGAAAGTAGTAGTAGTAAAACCCCTGTACTAGTAAATAATTTAATTAAGCAGAAGGCAGTGAAAAAAAAACCTCCAGAGTTCTTGTCAGTAGTATCTGAGCGTGTTACGTGGACAAATCAGAGTCACCTCATCGGATCTGACTGTGTTCCTCTCGCGCAGGCAAGCTGAGCGACGGTGGCGCCACTACCCCCGCCGGCCTGATCTCCGCGGCGGTGGCGCACGCCTTCGCCCTGTTCGTGGCCGTGTCCGTCGGCGCCAACATCTCCGGCGGCCACGTAAACCCGGCCGTTACCTTCGGCGCCTTCGTGGGCGGCAACATCACCCTGTTCCGTGGCCTCCTGTACTGGGTGGCCCAGCTGCTGGGGTCCACCGTGGCGTGCCTCCTCCTCCGCTTCTCCACCGGCGGCCTGCCCACCGGCACCTTCGGCCTGACCGGCATCTCCGTGTGGGAGGCCCTGGTGCTGGAGATCGTGATGACCTTCGGGCTGGTGTACACGGTGTACGCGACCGCCGTGGACCCGAAGAAGGGCAGCCTGGGCACCATCGCCCCCATCGCCATCGGCTTCATCGTGGGCGCCAACATCCTGGTGGGCGGCGCCTTCGACGGCGCGTCCATGAACCCCGCCGTGTCCTTCGGCCCCGCCCTCGTCAGCTGGTCCTGGGGCTACCAGTGGGTGTACTGGGTCGGGCCCCTCATCGGCGGCGGCCTCGCCGGCATCATCTACGAGCTGCTCTTCATCTCCCACACCCACGAGCAGCTCCCCACCACCGACTACTAAGCCCGCTGAGGCCTTGGTAGCCGCCGCCGCCGACGTCGCCGCGCAGCAGCCGGCTCCGTCCGTTTGATCAGAAGTTCTCCCCCTCGTTAGTTTCTCGCATCGCATGCTTTGCTGCGCCGCTCGCATGGTTTGTGCTTAATTTGATCAGTCGCAACTGTAACCACCGTGACTTCCGGACCCGTTTGCTTCTGTAAAATTTGTGCATTTGCTCGCGAGTAATTTTTCTCTCTGTTAGTCTGCAACTCTGCATGTGCTCGAGAATCCGTCAGCGATGATGATGTTCGGATCGCGATGATTTGGACTGGGATCGTCCGTGTCGTCGTCGTCTCTCGTCTCGTCGATCCGAGGGTAGGGGAGGGGTGGCGCGAGGCGTGCAGCGCAATAAATGCGGTGTCATGTGCGGCCGGACGGGGTGGTACGCTTGCCACGTCGGAATGGGGGCAGCAGTGATAAAGGCTGACCTGTGCTTGTCGGCTCGACTGGACCGGACCGGCTCGTGCTCCACGCTGCATCGCGACGGGGAACGAGCGCAGTGAGCGTACAGTCCTGGCCCGTACCAAATGCACGCCAGCTTGTACCCCTTGTGCTCAGTTCTCACGCATTCTCAACTTCTCACGCACGAAAAAAAAATGGCGATAGCTATGTTGGTTGGGGGGGATGTGTTCAATTCCCCCAAAAGTTTTTCACCAAAATTTTTTTCAAGAGAATTTTATATGCATGGAGTAGTAAATGTGTGTTAATGACAAAACCCATTTTATAACCCCAGGTAACTTTTCGAGACGAATCTAATGAGCCTAATTAGGCCATGATTTGCAACAGTGATGCTACAGTAACCATCCGCTAAACATCCACTAATCATGGATTAATTACCATCATTAGATTCGTCTCGCGATTTCCAGGCGAGATCTATAATTAGTTTTATTATTAGTCTACATTTAGTACTCCTAAATGGTAAAATTCTCTTGCAAAATTTTTCACCAAAATTTTTTCACCCAATTGAACACCCCGGGTGCAGTAATGTAAAATGCGTGGGCGGAACAGTGGACACTGATGGCCTGGTCCTCCATGCCTGCAGGCATCTAACGTGGGTGGTCGGCATAGTGTATGATGACCCGCGGGTAGATCAATCCGAAAGAAACAGATGCTCCTCACGACGCCAAGCTACAGTGCAATACCATGTGCATGCTACTACGCAGTAGTTGTACCGTGCAAGGACTTTTATTGCAGTAACACCCAGTGGCCAGGGTATTAGTGGCACTTGAATGACTTGTTGTTAGCTACACCGATCTAGTTAGCAGACTAAACTAGTAGGCTAATTGAGCCCAGCAGCAACCAACAACTCCGTCAAGAGAACGATAGAGGATTAGGCGATTAGCCGGATGCAGCAGCTCTCACTTTTTCAGCTTCAGGTCCTCTCCTCCGGGACCGGGAATATGCCTCTCAGGTTCCTACAAAAGCAGGGTACACACTGTCACTGTGGCTGCTCGCGGCGCCGGGTCGGGGATGGATGCGTCCAGATGCCTCGTGCTGCTTCTGCCAGCCTGACGCCCCGGCCGGGCCCACCACTTTGATTTTGATCGGCAATAAATGCAACTTTGATCACTAATTAGGGATATTAAATAAAGTCAGTTTACAAAACTACCTCCACAACCTCCCGCAAATTCGCGAGACGAATCTAATGAGCCCTTTGACCGCACGATTAGAGGATGGTTACTGTAGCATTACTGTAGCAAATCATGGATTAATTAGGCTCGTTAGATTCGTCGCACAAAGTTGCACTCATCTGTGAAAAGGTTTTGTAAATAGACTTCATTTAGACCTCCATGCATGCGAGATTGGGTTTCGTAAATTTTTTTGACAGGAAATGTGAACACGGCCAAGTGCCGGTGCTGCACTGCACGCTCATCAGCCGGTCAGGCGGTCACCTGCTCTTATCCCTAATCTCCTCCTAACTACCGTCTATTCCCTGATAAACTAAGGGCCTGGTGTGGTTGTTGTGCCACATGTGCATGTGGTTAGAAGTCTAAGTCAACCAGTTTGTCCTTTGTGCTGTGCAGACGCAGTTTCCTTAACGTTCTACTTTCACTTTCTGTGCCCAGAGTAAACCAGGAGCAGGCTGGCAGCGTTTAATCTCACAGTTTATTTTGAAAGGCTAATTTCAGCGGGAAGCTGAACCGATCAGGTATGAAGGACCGCTGGGCGAACCACAAAATTGTATTGTTTTCCTTACCTGTTTGTGTCGCATTTATTATGCGTCCACATAATTCATATTTCAGACATGCAAAATCATTGCCAGCCTCAAACTTGTTTTCGGCATCTCGGTCAGAATGATCCTCGCTACGCTAGCTTGTCCGGGAATTATTCGCCTCCGAACCAATGAAGATGGCTCTCTTCCGTTTGGATATTTCGCAAGGGGCTGGACCTGGACCACGTCAATCATTTGTCTCTGCGTAGCCTAGCATTATCTTCTTTCCGAGCCGTCCTTGCTCGGCTTACCTTGTCACCCGATCGAGACGCGCTCAAATTGGCGTGTTTGGTGTGAGCTCCAAGTAGTAGCAATCTACCATCACCCCTCTGCATAATTTCTAGACTCTTCCCAGCTTAATAGCGCAAACTTAATTCTTCTGGGGCCAAAGCCAAACAACGGGCCATCCATAGCTTTCCGTCGACGGATTAGGATGTGATGGTCGGACTCGGACGCATTGCAAATACACGTGGACGAGAGGAAGGAGATCGCGAGGTCGAAGCGTAACAGTACTCGCCGCGCTGATTCGAGCTGCGTCCCGGGAGAGGGAGTAGACGAAACGAGTGGCTCCGGCCTCGGGGACGAGTCGCTATCGCCTGGCGCTGGCTCTGATTTGCTCTCGCGCACCGGCCGCGGCCGCCCCCGTCGGCCTGTCCTTCCGACCCATCTGTCTCGCCGCTTCCCCCGCCAATACCTTGCCGCCGCCCGCCGCGCGCATGACGGCCTGAAGCAACCCCCTCTGAAATTTGTAGAGTCTGAGATTTTCACTTTCACACGGCTTATTGGAAAGATAATGAGCACGTACGATGCGTTCTTGTGCGGATGAGACTGCAAAACGTTGGACTAATGGACACTTGGACCAATCAGGCAAATGACTGCAAGCTTGCAACGGGTATCGATGGTGTCGTTGTCTCGCATTCAGTCACCCATACTCCGTAGATGCTTCATGATGGATCGATGGAAGCCATGCCACGGGATTCACATGGCTGCAGCTGTTCAATGAAACTTGAAGTTGTGGAACGAACGATAGTTACGAGTTTTTTTTACCCTGCAGGTCCCCACGAGGGACAGTCACAGTCCTATACTCTCCTATCGACCAAGCCACTGTTGCAAATTCATCTGGCCACTTGGCCCCCACTTGCATCCTACAGGTTACTACTCCTAGTCAGCATCCAAAGGTGTTAGGTGCGCGCCATTGCACGCTGTCTTCCTCACATGGATGATGCATTGCGATTGCATGCTCTACCCCTGCCCGGCTGCCCCTGAAACGGCCGTGCTCGACCGCATGCGCCGCTGGACCAGTGGATCCCGCTCCTGCTCCGGGACAGGCAAACGAACGCGGAAATCATGCAAGACCAGCGGGGCCACAGGCCCACACCCACGTCGCCCCTGCACGATTCCCTGCCCTGCCGCGATGCTTCAGATCACGGTCCAAACACAAGCGTCGCTATAATTCTGCCGGGTACCTCCTGATCGGGTCGGGTCGGTCCTGGCCTCGGTGAAATCTGGACCTGTCGTGCCGTAGAACGGGGAAACGATAGTACGGATGCATCAGCCAGGTCACTGTTCTCTTGGCATGTGCGAACGAATGGATCCTGATATTTCTTGCGCGCGGCAACTTGGCTGCAGCCATGGCCCCCAGCCATCGTCTGCTTGGAGGTTTCGGCACAATGCACATCGTCTTCCATGAAGGCTATAGTGTTTCTGCAAAAGCGGTTTTGTGGCGAAGTTCCAATTGCTTTGGAGGGATTTGACTACTCCTATTTGACAATGAACGAGTCACGTATCAGTCACCATGTCTCTCAATTCAGTGGACAGGGGAGAGTTACTTCTTTTCTATGTTTGCGCGGTCCGGTTGATTTGGAACCACGTTTTCCAGAGAACGAAAGAAGGCCACAGAGTTCGATTTTTTTCTTGCGGAATGGCCAACGACTGGCGTTCATGGGTTTCTTGCCTGGATGAGCGAATGAGCTCAGGCTGTTGAAATTTTGGTCAGGCGATTAAGACGAATCAGAAGGCACAAGCTCATCCACTGGATGATGCCTTGGTGCGAGAGTGATGGTCAACTTGATCCGGTGGTGAAGGATACGGGATCGTCCTTTCCAGGGATCGTCCGTGCGAAAAAATAAATGGCGGATGCATGCATCGGTCCGTCACATGCGTTTCTCTGGAAGGCCATGCCCGTCATGTCGTTGCTCACAAGAACCAGCAACACGCGCAGGTGATGAAAAGCGAAAAATATACAGCCAAATTGTATGAGGCCTTGAGCAAACGCAACTCCAAACTGCATCGTGTGAACTGTGAGCCCACGATCTCTATCCGCCTGGACAGCATCAGATGCAGGGATGCGGCTATGCCATACTACTGTCATAGAACAGATTTAACCACGCCAAGAAAACAAAACAAGGCAATGTTTACAGCTAAAACAAAGTGGGCATGTTAGACCCAACTCAATCCAACTGAGACAAGAACCGACTGTACATTCAGAACATGGATCAGTCAGCATGATACTTCACATGGTTGCAGAGCTTCCATAGCTAACTACAAGCCCTGAATTATGTACCAGCATACACTTCCACACATACAATTAAGGAAGTGATCAGCTGAATCGATCTCATTACAAGCAGCAAACCAAATTGCCACGTCAGTGGACAGGGTAAAGAACAAGGCTTTTCTTTTGTACAGACCAATTCAAACCAAAACCTCAAGTGGTTAATCCTCCATTTACTCGCAATGGTTGCGCGGCTGAGCATTTAGATACAACTCATCTACATCCCGACACAAGGGCAGCTAAACCTAAGACACCATGAGCAGCTTGCATACAGTAACTGGTGGACCTACTGACAGCATCCACCACTTTGGTTTGCATTCTCCTGCTTCTGTTTCAGAGTGTTCCTCTTGACAACTGAAGAACCTTCCTCCAAGAGACTTGGAACCTCAAGAATCTGCAGTAGACCAGCACAAGGAATTTATGTTTGGCCAAAAGCAAGGAAGCAAAATATTGTACAATGAAGAGGTAACAGAGACAATTCCACCAACAAGTAAATGATGGGCGGGAAAGCACAGTTTAAGAAAATGCTAATGTAACTTATGCCTTGCTTAAAAATTGAATAAAATGATTGTTTCTAATGAATAGACTATTCAGAAGGAGCTAAATGAGTTTCCCTAGAACACTGGATTATTACATTAAGAAAATCTCCGCACGCACATTGGAGCTTTTCTGGGAGTATGGCAAGAACAACTGTGTTGCATTAAGTCATAAATCCAGCACACAAATGCCAAATTATTCAGGACTAAGGCACAGATTCTGTAGGTTCTTTCAAACAACTGTGGAATCTGTGGGTTCTTTCAAACAATGCTGTGGAATCTGTAGGTTCTTTCAAACAATGCTGTGGAATCTGTGGGTTCTTTCAAACAACGACTTGGGCAGAAAGCACTGCATCTCCATGCTTCAACACATGCATCCATGTGTCTATGCAGCATAACCTACATATTTTAATAAAAGATGGTACTCTTTGTAACTGAAGACACATAAGCAAAGCATAAGCAACCATGTGCAAAGTTCGCACACTGGCACTTGCAGCTTGCACCCATATTTATGATTATAGCAACATCTAGTCAAATCATCTGGCAGGTTCCCTTAAGTATGTTCCTTGTTGCTGCAACAGTGCTGCTCAGTGCAAGACAGTAATGCAATATCAATTGGCCAAACAGTGCTTCCCAGTGCCAGACATAAGCGATCAGAATTAATTGGCCGATTGAGACTCGGCAGGTGAGGAACTAAGACTCCCCACTCCTACATCATACATAACAATAAATAAATGAGCTAGCCTTGTGAAATGGAAAATTTTCTGAAAAAAGAGAGAATAAAAGGAAAAGGATTTAAACAATATTATTTGTTCAGAACAACACAGATGATTAGTTCTACAATCCCTTAAACATGGCCCTCCATTAATTATGCAAACTTGGAGGAATAAGGCTACAGTTGCTCAAGTTTACGTGCAAGTTTGGTGGCTCTTCAAAGAACACAGGAATAGATAGCCTGTCACTGCAAATAGATTGATTACTGCAATGAGCATATCCGGCAAATGTCACAAGGAATGGCAAATTTTGAAATTCAGCCACTTCAGGAAGAATATTTTTAATAACAGAAACATATGCAGTTAAATCACTGCAGCAGGAGTGTTTCTATATTATCCAAAGCTTAGCAATAGGATGTTTGGATAACGGCCATATGCTGTATTTGATAAAGGAATGTTGAATGCCAGAAGGCTGCAATTCAGAAGCATATGGCCACAATGTAGTAAGGTTTTACTTTTTATGAAATTGTAAGGGTTACTTCACCAATGCTATTGTACATAACTGATTCACATAATTTTACAAGTCTAATTTTCTAGAGTTGTTGTAAGGTGAACCTTGAATGGTACCAGGAGCAAAGAGGTAAGCTTTTCGTATTAAGTATCTTTCTTGTTTTTTGCAAATATACCTTTAATGCAAGCTCTTCAAAACATTTCTCCACGTTTTCTCTTGTTTTGGCACTACTCTCGAGAAACAGACACCCGTGTTCTTGTGCAAAGGCAAGACCTTCTTCTCTTGTCACCACCCTGTCCTCATCCTACAAGGTAGAACCATCAAACTCTTGACACTTCATCTTGTATATTCTTTTAACCATTCTATGTTGCTACAATGGACGTGTACTGGCAATATATTTTTTTATGTGATGCTACCAACATTCTGTTATTACAACAAATGAACAAATGCTACCTATTGGGCTCAAGTGGTACTAGTTTTTGCAGCGGATCATGGTCATAAAGTTATCAAACATGCAATCAGTAGAATAATTAAAAAATATATTTTTGTAAGGGAACACTAAATAGGGAAAATTGATCATGTTTATAAGAAATGGGAATTTTATTTGGGAAAAGGGAAAAGTATACCTTGTCCACTTTATTTCCAACAAGCATTTTGATACAATCTTTATTTGTTGAGTGCGACTCTATTTCCTTGGTCCACACATCAGCCAAATTCGTGAAACTCTCCCTCTTTGTGACATCATAAACTATTGGAACAAAGACAACATTAAGTTAATATTAATTTATTTTAAGTCACCCTGCAATATTTTGGTTTTGGAGAATAGAAAAATAATGCTTATATGTTTGTACACACTAATGCTTCCTTGAAATTTAGTTACTACTAATCATAACATTGCATTTCAGCTCTAATATTGAAAGTTAAACCACATATTCAGCCTCCAGAATAAAGCCACAGAATGTTTAGTAGATACATTATCGATGAGAGGTGTCAGACAAATTCAATAGTATGGTGATGACATGGTAAAGTTTACAGTACTTGTATAAAAAATATTTACCTGAATCAACATTAGAAATAGGCTGCTTGCAAGTTTTCACTGTGGCCTGTTTGCAAGTTAAATTATTGCTAATAGGGAGAGTATAACTTATCACCGTATTGGAAAGGATGCACCCACATCTGTGGGTAACCTTGAGAAGTTCAAGACAATATGGCTCAAGTAAATTGAGATGATCAAGGCCAATAAACTTATGGTACGAAGTCTTGGCCCTGCAGGATCCTAGATAGCGACAGAATTTTAGGTATCATCTTGAAGTTTGATAGCCTTGTTAGTTCCATGTATTTTAATTTTTAACCATAATAATTCCACCAGACTGAAGTATGCACACAATTCGAAAGGTAAACATGACCTAGCATTTTATGGCACAGCTTGAGCTCAGAAGTGCATAAAAAATACTAACTCTTAAGTCAGAACTCAGAAGTGATAAATAGTTGAAGCTTTTTAATTAATGATGAACTGGCATATATGTATCTTGAAAGAGATCAAGTTACCTAGAATGATCCCATGAGCACCCCTGTAGTAAGAACTGGTGATTGTCCTGAACCTCTCCTGGCCAGCTGCAAAACAGTGAAACAAAATATCTTTAGAGAACTTGAATAGGATACAATTGACAATCATTATGTCCATAATATCAAAAGGCTTTGAAAAGGAAGAAACAGTTTCCCTTGCTGTACAAAGTAGCACTATCAGAAACAGGAAAGAAACATACCAGTGTCCCATATTGTCAGTTTCAGTTTCTTGCCACCCACAGTGAGAAATTTGATTTTAAAATCCACCCCTGCCAAAAGAGTAAAAAGAGAAACTAGATTCAGAGAAGTAGGTAATTGGTTGTTGACATGCAACTTATTTAATAACAATGTCAGAATGTAAATGTTCGCCTTTGAGAACATAAAGATCAGGGGCTGCTATGACTGGACTACCTTTATGGTTAAAATTACACTGCCATATGAAGGAGTTTTTCTGACAAGGTAGTCTGAGCTACACATTCTAAAGAGCATTTATTGAACTATGCTGAGTTCTTGACTATTTACTGGATGCTTAAGGAGTAATCACAACTTGAAACGACAGGATAAACATGTAGTTGTTAGGAACAATCTCTTTTTTCTTCTAACAACTTAAGTGATAAATCATATGGTCTACTACTCTACTGTATTCTTGAGTAAAGATATAGCAGAGTTAGCCGCATTATCAACTTCAACAGCTAAACAGAATTTGATTTTTTTAATCCAAGAAAGAAAAACATCAATCACGCGTTTTCACCTTGTCCGCGATTCATGCTTTTGGGAACTACATGAAATAATCCGTTGTGTCTTGTGTGAAGTACTTTGAAGCAATTAGTTTCATTTTTCTTGTCAGCTAGTCATGTGAGGATTAAAAGATGGTGCTCCGTGCCACATTTGAAGCCTTAATCAATAGTAAGTACAGAGAAAGTTTGCAGTTCCTGTGTCATTGGTTGCTACACCTATACATCAACATTAAATCTGTGCTCTATAATTCCCACTGGTTTCCACATTACTAGCCTCTAAAAGCAGAGCAGATTGGTGTGCTTGGTTGATGATTCCACCCAGACCATATATCGAAAGGTCCAATTCATATACCAGTACTTGTTCCTCTATTTAGAATATTAGATCAGTTTTTTTTTTGAGATCAGAATATTAGATCAGTGGAGAGACCCTTGCAGAAGCATTCAGTATGTCAGCCTTGTTTTCTGGTATGCACAATAACACAGAAAAACTACTTCCGCATATGGAACGTTTCAGTGTGCTGTGTGGTGAGCCCAAAAAAAACAAAAACAAAAATCGCAATAGCATTTGATAACGAACGTTACAGTATTGTATCGACAGCAACACGGCACAACAGTAACCTCCTGCTCTCCGCTGGAGACAAAACACAAAACCCATCGCTGTCGGGTTCCCTAGTCGGGACAAGCATGGAAACGGCCATACGTCGCGCAGGAGAGTCACGCAACGGCGAGATCCATCGGGGTAGTGGGAGCAGGAGGCGACGCGCACGTACCTATGGTGGGCGCGATGTCCTCGTCGATGTGGGCCGCGGAGACGAAGCTGACGAGGAGGCTGCTCTTGCCGACGGCCGAGTCCCCGATGAGCAGGACCTTGAAGGAGCAGTCGTAGCTGCTCGCCGGCGACGACGCCATATGCCTCCTCCAACCCCGAGCTTGGATCGAATCGCGGGCGAAGCAAAGCACCCCCGGCCGGGAATGTCGAGGGCGGGTGGGTTGGTGCGGGGAGCTGGCCGAACGCCGATAGATAGGAATAAAGGGAGGGGAAGGGATCGAACCGATCGATGGCGGAAGGCGAAGCGAAACGCGAGAGCGAGAGGGGGGAGGCGTCAGGTGGACTCCTTTCAGTTACGGTTGACGGCTCACGGCTAGGCCTAGGCGTGTGATGCGTGGCGGACTGCGGCGTGGGGCAAGGGCCACATGGCAAGCGTAGGGGCAATGGAGCCGACCGCCGCGCCGCGCGGCCGCAGTCTCGCCCGCGCTTCGGCGCTTGTCCTGGCGTGGCAGCCGCCGGAGGAACGGATGCGCGCGGTGTGTGTGTCCCGAGGACGCGACGCGAGCGTTCTGCGCTCGATGCCCGGATAGATGATGCGCTACGTTTCGTTACGGTTGCGGGAGCGGGACGGCGCCCGTGGCCCCGTTGGAATGGCAGCAGCCGCGCATCTTTTGGCTGCGCCTGCGCCGTGCTAGACGCAACAACAGTTCAGGATCATGTATCATGCCAGGCCAGATGCTTCATTACAATAGCAGGGAATACACAATTACAGGTACTAATCGGGTCATGTGCAGGGCAGCGCAGACGATGATGAGGTCAACTAGCAGTTCTTGTTCTTGCGAGTAGAGTCCACGTACAACACGACTCTCCGGTTGGACCCACATGTCAGCCACCCAAAGTCACCGGAGGAGCTGCGTCCATGAACACCAGCATTTTTTTGGCACCAATTTCCGTGCTGAAGAGAATCAGCTTTCCTCCTAACAATCTACAGGCCTACAGCTTATCTCTACTTACGATTCTTGCAACAAAAGATGGCCGGCCAGCGTGGCCACGTCATCGGAAATTCCCGGCCGTCTGATCGACCGGGCGAATGGCCGAGATCGTGTTTTTCCCGATCACTTTGCAAAAAAAAAAACTCAGGTTTTATGAAAATATAACCCGCCGTCCACTCCTCTCTCTCTTTTTTTTTGCGAAGAAGCCCCCGGATTTCGTCGAAATCAACCCGCAGTCCACCCCTAACCGGCCCAACAATATTTTCAAAAAACTCCCTGAGTTTTCTTAGAATCAACCCGCCATCATTTTCCTCTCTCAGAAATTTTCTTGAAAAAAACCCTCGGATTTTACTTAAATCACGTAACAATCCGTTTTATTCGTTACTTCCATACGAGCAACACTATACGTACATTCGACCACCAAAACGCGTTCAAACCAAAATATGTCCAACATAAAATTTACTTACAATTTCAAAACCTATAACTTTACTATAGAACACATTTTTGAACTCGAAACACTTTCGCCATTCATTCGCGCAAATGTCTACAACCCATCGTGCATACGATTCCGATTCCAAAACATCCTCAAATTAAGAAGTGTTCAATACAAAAAAAATCAAAATTTGAAAACCTTAATCTTCATTCGCAGCAAAATTTCAAATTCTAAGCGTTTTCATAATTTGTTAGCACAAATGATTATATGAGATCCGTTGCACCTACGATTCGGACACCAAAACATCTTCAAATTAAAAAATATTGAATATGGAAGCGGCTCAAAATTTAAAAACCAACAAACATACTGTAGAGCAAACTTAAAAAATCGAACTCACTTTTCCAATTCCCCCATTATAGCTAACATCCAACCACCAAAACGAATTTACAAACCAACAAATATACTGTAGGGCACACTTACAAAAATTGAACTCACTTTTCTAATTTTCCCATTATATCTAACATCGATCACCAAAATGCTTTTAAATTAATAATTTTCTAACATAAAAATTGCTCCAAATACCAAAACCTACAAAATTCATACATAGCAAATAGAATTCAATGCTCCTTTTCAATTCTCTTGCACAAATTTTCACATTTGAACATAAAATACACTTCAAAACAAAAGATACCCAATATTCCAAAAATTACAACATTTCCACAGAGCGCTTTTACGGGTTCAACGCACTCTGTTATTTATTTCTAAAAGAAATATTTGTACGACCAAACGTTAAAAAAAAACCGTAGCACGGGTACATCCATTGGCCATCCGCGGCAACGCCGTGGGCTTTTCTAGTTGATGTGATGACACGAGCTTCTGTGCAGCGTTGTTTATTTGCTTCCAGCTTCGTTCCCTCTTGCTTCCGTCGTTCTCAAACTCTAGAGCACGCTGCTGGATCGCCCCTCGTCTGCCGGGTGTTGTAAGAGCTGCATCCCGGGCACTTGTGCGCCAAGATGTGGAACTGCACGTTCGATGTCATTCCGCAATCGTTGCAGAGGATCCATATCTGAACAGGAAAATGGCGAAACGAAACATCAGCACAGCTGGTTAACTTGACAGAGGAACCCAAGGAGACAGGGAGCCTACTCTGAAAAAGAAGAGCCCCTTACCTTCTTCTTCTGACAGATTGCCGGCATCGGCGAGGCTGCAACCTGGACGAGGAGCCACTTGGATTGGATGGTGCTATATCACATTACAGGATAAGCTGCGTGATGGGGGAGAGGAGGAAGCTGTACCTCTTGATCAAGCTTTCGCCATATGTCAGACATGTCGCATGAAGACCTCAGGCAAACCGGGCACGAGAACCTGATGAAATCGGCAGGTTGGCATCGCGTTAGCTGGGTGGCCACGGTCTGGAAATGCATCAGGGAAGGAAGGAAGTTCCTGTGTAGAGTGAATGGAGGCTTACTGCTGATGCGCTCTCATCTCGTACAGGCAATGCAGATGAATCGTGTGCCCACAATGGAGCACACTGATAGCTGTCGTCGAGTCGAATAGATACTGTGACAGACACAGAAGTTGCTTAGGGGATGATTTATCTACACAGTTTGCAGAAAGATGGAAAAGCCTTTTTCGTGATAGATTTGAACGGCAAGTACTCACTTCAAAGCATACAGGGCAGTTGTGGTGCATGGCTCTGTCCACGCAGCGATGATAATCCTTCAACAGATAGGTGTAGCAGCATCCTGACGTAGAAGTGTAGAACGGCCCGCAAATAGTACGTACAAACTTTAGTAGGGACATTAAACTAGGAAATACCGAAATACTGGGGGAAAAACAACAATACCACATTTCTCACAGTGATAGAAATTCTCTGCACCACCAGTTCTGTAAAAAATAATGATAGCTTTAGGACTGATAGGAGAAAAAGAGAAGGGCGAATATTTAAGAGAGTTTCTTGCGTGTATACAGATGTTACGTTACTTGCCTACATATGCCACATCCATCACAGTGAAATTGGTTCTTGGATACCTGAAATACCAGGGACGCAAAAATCGGAGAAAACAAGAAAGGAATACTTCTGAAATGATATAATTTCTGGTTTCATTAACTTGACAGAATTCAAATTCTGAGCTTACATCATCATCAAATAAGTTGCATTTTGCGCAGAAGTATTTACCAAGACATACTCCACAATTTGAACAATCTTGTTGCACCTGTCAACAGAGAAAATGATATTCATGTGATGCACAGCTCGCACCAACAGCACCTGAAAAACACTATTCCTGTAACTTACATCTTGTTCTTTATTGCAGAGAGAGCAGATTACCTGTGATATGCAAAAGGGAAAAGGTATAGTGGTAGGAGAAATATCACTATATGCCAGAGGAGGCTCATAATGATTCAGACGATTTAAAGTGCAAAAACAAAGGGGACAGTGACTGCTATCCAGCCAAGAACACCTGTTACCAACCAGCTTGATCTCGTGACGAGGAAGCACGTGGCGGTCGTGGATACTGACCTCCAGTGAATCCTGCGAAGTGGGAAACAGGTCAGCACGGCAGGAGTAACTTATGATATCATTGTAGTCTGAATGAAGCAGCTCGGGACATTCAGAATTCAGCAAATGCAGGAAGAAGTCCTGACCTTGGTTTCGTTGTGGCAGTGCCTGCAACCAAACACCTCGCCGCAGCACGGCGCCCTTATCTTGCATTTCCTCCTGTAGTGCGCGCACCTGGCGTCCCGGGAACGCGTGATTCCAACAAGAAAATGCATGATCGCAGAGAGAAGAGAGAGAGCTAAAGCCAGGAGACAATGGTGGTTACCCGTATCGCTCTGGGCCGGCGTCCCCCTCCATCGCTGCACCTTTCCTCTCTGTTTTACCTCAGATACCGTAGGCCGGCACTCAGCAGCACCTGAACAACAGTGAACAGATACCTCGTTAAGAAATTTCAGACTCTGCCTCTCTATTCAGAGCTTCAACTTCTCAGCTTCTCTCTTCGTCAGCTCATAAGACCACGAAACAAGAAGCCGGGGAGAAAGAAACAAGAAAAGAAAGCCGTGGCCGTGCGCACAAGCCACGAACTCTTGCGCACCCACGAGCACGAGGCAACCGTACCTGCGTGAGCGCACCGGCGGCCTAGCAGGGACGGCGGGAGAGCGGCGGTCACCGGCGCGCGTGCCTCCGCGCAGTGCTCGGCCCGGCGGTCGCTTCGTCAGCGAACACTTCCCGAGCCGCCGTGGCGCCAGCGCCAGTGGCGGGCGCGGGGCCGCGGGCTATATAGGAAGGCCCAGCAAAGCTGGCACCGCGTTTGCAAGGCTCTCAAAGAAGCAGCGGGCGCGTTGTGGTTGCGTCGCATTCGGTGGCGCTCCACCTTTATGTGACGAAGTATAATAAACAAGCTAAAGGGAAACGATGCTGGCTTAATGCAGGGAAACGATCACCGTTCCTTCTCGATGGGAAAAGAAGCAATGCAAAGCATGTCAATGTCATGCATTATTGATTTTTGCATACACTTGAACGCAGTGTTTTTGTGATGATCAACTAGACCAACGGTAGTCACTCTCGCTCATGCTTATCGCCGCTTGCTGTCGCTCTCGTCGACCATGGAAGCCGGAAACTGGTTTCCATCTCACATCCAAAGACTTAGGGCCTGTTTAGTTGGAAAAGTTTGATGAAGTTTGGAAAGAAAGTTGCTATTGAGAAGCGTGTTCTGTGAGAAGGGCACGGTTATCAGTGGAAAGAAAGTTATCAGTTATCGGCAAAAGTTGCCAATCTAAACAGGGCCTTAACCAAGGATAGATAATGCCATATTGCCATCGTTCGAATTTCAGCGCCTTCTTCAGATCAGTCGTTTCCTTAGAAAAAGTTAAACCCCTGACGACATGCTATCTGATCGAGTGATCCACCAACTCCTCGACATGTTAATCTGGTTCTAGGTCACATTTCACTTCTCCTCTACTTGGGGCCTGTTTAATTGGAGTGAAAGGGTGAAAAGTGATGAAAAGTTTATGCATTGGGTCGCGTGCACAGAGAGAAGAAATGAACTGATACGATTCTCGAGGTGGAAAGAGAATGAAAAGTTTGATGAATTAAACAGGGCCTTGATGGTATTACTATATGCAACGCACACTGTTTGACTGTCCACGTCCGGCTTAAAGATGGCGCGAGGCACGAGTCGGGTGCCGGTTCACTTCACTTTAAACAATTAACGCGGGTTGCAGGGTGGCTTGTAGGTAGCCATCAGCTTGACATGGAAAGCATACATTGTAGAATCTCTAAAGAACCGTATTATATAGGGCCTGTTTAGATTCGCGAAAAGACACCAATTCAATCAAAAGACAACGCATAGAACTACGTGCCCTCTCTCTACTTTTTCAATTCCCAATGCATCTCCAATCATTGAATTCAATCGAATTCACCCAATCTAAACAAGGCCATATTCATATATATGATATATCCTCCTGTGGGTCTCTCCACCCTTGGATTTAGGAGAACCGGCAACGGGTGTCTCCGTTTGAAGCACTGGAGCGAGCGTTGCATTTTTCTCTTTCTCCATCATTGTGGTCTCCCTCGCCGTTCCTCTAGAAAGCGTATCTTCGATTTCTCAAA
This sequence comes from Alloteropsis semialata, assembly GCA_004135705.1. Lineage (NCBI taxonomy): Eukaryota > Viridiplantae > Streptophyta > Magnoliopsida > Poales > Poaceae > Alloteropsis > Alloteropsis semialata. Next base: position 72,985,152 of record CM014278.1, read on the forward strand.
TGGCTTGCTTTCCTTTCCTTCGGAACTGAAATCTCCATACTTCCTCGGCTCTTACTGTGTGTTTGGTTTGGAGACAAGGTGGGATGGGACAGTCTTGTCCTAGCTTTTTAGGATGAGACCGTCCCGTCGCGTGTTTGGTTGAAACTGGATGGAATGGTCTCGTCTAATGTTTGGTTGAAAAGGTTGGAATGGATAATATGGATGATTTTGTTGACACTGTTAGCCACGTTATTTTTCTTTTGGCCCCACTGTCAGCAGGACCCACTTGTCATTCTGACAATATCTTCTTCCTCAGCCCTAATCTGTAGGAGGAACCGCCGCTACCGGCCAAGGGCCCTGGAGGAGCCGCCGCTGCCGGCCTCAGGCCCAGGTCACCGCCCACGCCGGTCTCAGACCCCTTCGGTGCCGCCCAGGGGAGCTGGCCTTGCCGGCCTCAGATCCCTTCGGCGCAGCCTAGGAGAACCGCCCCCGCCGTCCGGGGAGCCGGCCTCAGGCCTCTTCCGCGCCGCTCGGGGGAGCCGCCCCTGCTGGCCTTTGCCACGCCGACCGGAGGAGCCACCAACGCAGGGAGGTCACCCTCGTCCGCCCGATGGACTCCCCGCGACCACGGGCTCGCACCAGGGCCTAAGCTCGCACGCGGCTGCGCTCGCTAGAGCCCGAGCTCGCCGGAAGGGGCTCTGCCCGTGGCCACGCTCACCAGACTCGAGTAGTTGCTGCTCACGCGGCGAAGAAGACGGAGGCAACGGCATCGAAGAGGGACGAGTCAACCACTCAATTTGAGCGGACGAGATCATCCGGCATCTAGGAGGAATATTCTTTATGCAGGATGACTCCGGAGCTGCTTGGTAGCCGGCTAGAATCTACCATGCTAATTGGAGGCTCCACCGAAACTGCGGCGACCGAATTTTGCACCACATCCGCCACACGAAAATGAACTAAAAATTGTTGTGGCTGTCGCATGCTAATACCCAACCAAGCAGCACGTAAGGAGCGTGGCACCGCCGCCGTTTGGCGTGGCGAATGGTGGCGGCCAACCAAACGCGCCCTCCGTCCCAAGTGTCTCCGAACCAAACAACGTGAAAAATGGGACCGTCTCGTCCCACTTCATCATCGCATTAGTCTCTTCGTTCACCATGTTATCTCAAGATTTCCTCTTAGGCCTTCCGCATTGGCCACCCAAAACCAAACCCTCAATTTAGTGTGTTTGGGTCGTGGAATGTGTTGGAATGGTATCATCCCATCCTGTTTTTTCATGTGTTTGATTGGTGGGTGAGGTGGGATGAAATGGTTCTCACAAGAGAATATTTCTTTAGATGCTGGACAAGCTCGTCTCATAACATTGTTGAAACACAACTATCCTATTTGGGATGTGAGAATGACAATGAGCACAAAATCATAAAGTGAAATGGAACCATCGCATCCCTGAAAACTGGAATGGGACCATCCCATCCCCAAAATTAGAATGAAATTATTTCATTCTACCTCACCCTCCAACCAACGTTTCCGGCCAAAGAATTCTACTGCTAGCCAAAGAATCGATTCTTCAGCTACAGTGCATGCGGGGCTTAACATGAGAGAGAGAGAGCGCGCGAGATTGTACGGTGCTTACCAAATTGGGAATATGCACTAAATAACTCAATTTGTTGTGCGGGTGCGAGAACATGTGAGAGTAGCTTTAGGGGGCCAACATGCATTAAGAGTCCGTTTGGTAGAGGCTATAGCAGCTTAGGTTCATTTGTTTTGCGTAAAATGAGGCACCGTAGAGTGAAGCTTATTTCAAAAAAATACAAAAATAAACTAAAGCTAGACAAAATTAGTATTTTCAGTTTCTCCAAAACAGCTTCACCGGGGTAAAAAATGTTTTGAAGAAACCTTACTAAAGGAGCCTAACTTTCGCCCTTTCTAATCATGTTTCGGTCTTTCTCTCTCCTTAAGTAGTGTAACTTCTGCAAAAGATTATGAGGGCTCGTTTGGCAGAGATTCGCCGAAGCCGCTCCAGCCCCTTGCTACAGTATTTGGCACTGTTTGATACTGTGCATCATGCCATCATTGTTGGGCACTGTAGCGCGGAGCGGTAACCGAGACGCTCCGTGCTGCAGCCAACTATTCGGCCGGTGGAGCAGACGGAGCCAGAAAAAGTGGCTCCGTCCGCTCCTGCTCCCGCCTCCCGCGTCGCTACAGTAGTCCTACAGTGTCCGGAGCCGGATCCGGTGGACGGCTCCCAAACGGGCTCTGAGTTTATGACTCTCTGTGAGGCTACTAATGACTTCAAGTCCAAACCCAGTGAGCGTGTGAAACCATTCTGAGCAGGGCTCATACATACGCTCGCTCGCCGGCTGTTATAGCTCCAGCTCAGCCCGCGCAACTGAGCTGTGGTGGCGAGGCCATGCTCCTTTAATGCAATGAGCAACATAGGTGCGACGTGGAAGAATAGGGTCTTGTTTAGTGGAGAAAAGTTTTACAATTTTTCAGTATTTATCCGTCACATCAAATGTTAGGATACTAATTAAAGGTATTAAATATGAATTAATGATAAAACCCATTCTATAACCACCGGTAACTTCGCGAGAGGAATCTAATGAGTCTAATTAGGCCATGATTAGACAACGTCGTGCTACAGTAAACAATCTCTAATGACAAATTAATTAGGCTTAATAGATTTGTCTCGCGATTTTTCGTCCATTCTTGTAATTAGTTTTATAATTAGATCATGTTTAGTCCTCCTAATCTTCTGTTTAAAATTGCTACAGTAAATTTCGCAAACTTTCTCATCGAACTAAACAGACCCTAGAAACGGGGAGAGGAGACCTATTGCCAAAACAATACATTTCACCCGCCTTTTGCCGGCGTTTCACCGGTTTTCGTTTTTTCTCTCTCCTACTTTCTCTCTCTCCTCACGTCAGATAGTGCTGAGGTATCTTAGGGCGGCCACAATGGAGAGAAATGGTGGTCTTTATAGACTCTTATGGCCTGGCTCACCATTGTGGAGGCAGTCCATAGAACAGTCCTCAGTTGAAGCTACCTACATGCATAAAGCCCAGCCATAAGATTAAAATATTGATATTCTTCGTGTTCTCTTGCCTCTCTCTCCGCTCCCGCACAGATTATGTTGCTTCTCCCGCCGTGTGAGCTCGGAAGTTTGGGCCTTTGGATGATTTTTTATTTGCTAGTGGGCCATACCTATAAAGTCCATTGCTGGCTCACCATTGTGAGGCTATAGAAATAACTAAGTACTGCTGATGTATGGCCCACACATAAAAACTACTTTTAGCATAAACATTGCTCTTGCCCTTACGTTTAGCCGACTGAACTGGCCTTATAATATTTATTTACTGAAAGCTACCGTGCTGAACCGGGACTGATCCGTCGATGGAAAGACACATCAATCCTCATGGAGGCGGTTCGGCCAAATCTGTTCTGCCCGCCCACCTCAGCGCGCCGAAAGCCCAAACCCAAACCGCAGTTTTCCGTCTCCTCCCGCCCCCGATCTGCCCACGTCAGCAATCCGCGTCAAAACGCATCTCCTACCGTCCACTGCGACAGCCCCATCGTATCACACCCCTCCATGTCAGCGATCCGCCGCGCCAACCCCTCCGCCAATCAGCGCCCGCCGCTCCACCTTTATAAATCCGCCGCACCCCTCAACTCCTGTCTTCACAGCCATCGAAATTCCCCGTCCCCAAATCGAAGTCACTACCGCCAACCCAAGCAGCCGCATCGATGGCCCCCAAGGCGGAGAAGAAGCCGGCGGCGAAGAAGCCCGCCGAGGAGGAGCCAGCGGCCGAGAAGGCCCCTGCGGGGAAGAAGCCCAAGGCCGAGAAGCGGCTCCCCGCGGGCAAGTCCGCCGGCAAGGAGGGCGGCGAGGGCAAGAAGGGGAGGAAGAAGGGGAAGAAGTCGGTGGAGACCTACAAGATCTACATCTTCAAGGTGCTGAAGCAGGTGCACCCTGACATCGGCATCTCCTCCAAGGCCATGTCCATCATGAACTCCTTCATCAACGACATCTTCGAGAAGCTCGCCGCCGAGGCCGCCAAGCTCGCCCGCTACAACAAGAAGCCCACCATCACCTCACGCGAGATCCAGACCTCGGTCCGCCTCGTCCTCCCCGGCGAGCTCGCCAAGCACGCTGTCTCCGAGGGCACCAAGGCCGTCACCAAGTTCACCTCATCTTAGGTTGTTGGTGCTAGCAGTAGCTGGGTGGTGTTGGTTGTTGTGGCTCAGTTTATCCGGTAGGGATAGTGGTAGTAGTAGTAGTCGTTGAAACTAGAAATGAATGGATGATGATCTGTGTGTAATTGGGCTGTAGTAAGAATTGTGATTCTGCTTTTGTTAACACTGTTTCTTCATGGATCTGGATTTGTCATGGTGCTTGTTTTACTTGTAGTTTCTGTCTCAGTTTGGTCTTGTAGTTGTCATTTGGCTGGCAGTGGATTGACGATTATATGCACTGAACTAAATGGCAAATTCTGGATCAAGCTTGCTATGTGGCTAATATATGCCAACTTGAAATGTGAAATTCTATAGCTCTACCAAGTTGTAAGTGCATTTTATATGCTTATTTATAGACACTTCTCCCTGGAGCCAATGAATTCCCATGTACAGTAAATTAAGGCATCACACTGAAATTGCTGCGCTGCTATTCTGGTGCTTCAGGTTCTGACTAAAATGGTAAAATTTGATTGATATTTTACAAGTTTCTGATACTGTTTGTGCTTCAGAGAAACATAGCTCTTGTAAAGATGTGCTAATGAATACCTTGTTTGCTTCTGTTATCTTAGGATCATGTTCTGCCAGCATGTTTGTTGGTTACTGTTTTGAATTTCAACTGCATAGAGGCTTCTCTTTCTGTCTTCATCTTCCATTTAGTGGCAAACTACTTAGAGCATCTCCAACAGTTCCTCAAATCTTACTTGCCAAATACCGTGTTTTAGCAACTTGGTAAAACTTTTTGCCAAGTGAAAAACATTCCATCTCCAAGAGTTCTCTATTTAGACTTGCCAAATCACAAAAAAAGTGGAGGCCCACCGGGGGGATTCTGTTGACCGGTATTTTCCCATCGATCCCCAACTCGATCGCGAGCGAAGCCATCACGCGTCCCGTGCGCGATATCAGCCTCCGTGCGCGATATCAGCCTGGCCGCGCGATCCCTTCAGGTTCGACTGGATCACACGCGAAGGCTGTCCCGTCATCCCCAACTCGATCGCGATCGAAGCCATCACGCCGCCGTTCTAGCGCTAGGTGAGAAACTCCATCACGCGCGACCCCTGCAGCTTCGACGGGACATCACGCGCGACTCCTAGGATGACGAGAGGAGCGCCCGACAATACTTCCAGGTCGAGGATGGAGGAGGCGATCGACTTGGGCGAGGCCTACTCGCGAACAGACGGAGGAGAAGACTTGGGCGAGGACTTGTAGCGACGACGGAGGGGGCGACTTGGGGCGACGGCCGTCTCGCGACGACGGGGGAGGAGTCTTCGTGCTGATCGATCGCGCGAGCCAAATATAGATGGGAAGTCGGACGAGCCACTGGCGGGAAGGACCGGGACACACGCTGAAACTTCCAAGACCGCGCGGGAAACAAATCGATCGCGCGGGGAGGACCGATGCCAAGGCGAGTTCGCGTGCGCAAGTTTACGCGCGCGGTGAGGAACTTTGGCAAGTTGGAAAAGTTTGGCAAGTGAAATAGAGAACTGTTGGAGATGAAAATTTCATTGTTTTGCCAAATTCCAATGGATGGCAAGCTGAATAGGGAACTGTTGGAGATGCTCTAAAGAGCTGGCAAGGGATTCATCTCCACAACCTTTAGCATTGACGTTCATTGCTGTTTTTCTGTAGAGATGTCTTCCCTTCCAAGTTCAACCTGATTTTCTTTTGTCAGCTAACTGGTATTAATTTAATTCTATTGTTCCTCATGCCTATGCACAGCACTGTTATATATCTGGCGGGCGGTATACCTTGGCGGAAGGTGAGCTAGTCTAGTGACATGATCCAGATATTTATAAATTCACATGTATTTTGATGCAACCTTTGTATTCTGTGTTCACCCATATTTCCAGATTGTTGGGGTTTGAACTCCAGATTTGTGTTCTGCGTTCACCCATATTGTCAGATTGTTGGTTTTGAACTCCAGATGCTGCCTCCTTTGTTTGTCTTATTGATTAAATTCCTATGTTTACTTTGCTTTTTCTTTTTCGAGCTGACAAATTAAGTGGCTGCATCAAATGTGTTGTCGTTTGACTTGTGCGTGTCTGGTTTATTGGAGCACTCATTTGTCATGGTTGACATCTTATGTTTTATTTGTTGGATCCACAATTTGTGGTGCTTTGCAGGTCTGCCTTGTTGACTTGGTAACTCTAGTGTAACTCTACGTCTGGTGAGGCTTGAGATCCGAGTTTTTGCAAAGAAACCTAGCCTCTGAAATTTGAGAATGTGTTGACATAAGTAATATACGGTATGCCTGCTGCTGTTAAACATTGTATATTTGAGTGACCCATTTCTGACCGTGAGGGCACCAAGGCCATCAAAGTCGGCCTCCTCATTAGTTGGGAGGTGGTGGTGGTACTTCAGTTAATCTCGTAGGAGCAGCAGCAGTAGCTCTGAAATGGAATTGCGGTAACTGGTAAGTCTGCAGTTTTGTTTTGACAGTTGTGGTTGTCTTTTGAACTAAGTTTACTCATGGATCTGGAATATTACATTTCCACTTCTGCATTCTTTTTTATTCTACTGTCGTCGTGCCCTTCGTCATAATTGAATAAATTTGTATCGTTTTAGAACCATCTGGAAACAAAGGACTAATGATAGTGAATTATCTCATCGATTTTTATAAGATTTCAACTTTATGGCGATCTCGAAGCCCATGTAACTCGTCATTGGTTAGATCTGATTTGGAACTGTCTCATTACAAAATGAAAGGATTGCTACAATGCTCATGCATGCAAAAAAATCACTTGGTCCCCAGCCTGTTCGGTTGGCTGGTGCTGATTTGTTGTGAGAGAAAAGTACTGTTGGCTGGCTGGTGGCTGGTGCTGATTTGTTGTGAGACTGAAGTACTGCTGGCTGGTGACTGATAAGCCAAGCGAACAGGCTGTAGTCAGGGTCCAAAAATGTACTGAGAACTCATGCAGCTGCAAAACATCTTTCAGTTTATACAACGTGCAATCTCAACCTACAGAAAAACAACAGTACAGCACAGGAAAAATCTGCTAACTTTCAGATTCAGGGGCTTCCAACAAAACTTCTAATCAACCGTCGCTGGTCATTGTGAAGGCGATGAGAACACAAGACAAGGTGAAGATGATTGTCCCTGCAGCGAATGCCAGGATAGCCCTCTGGGAGAAGCCCTGCTTCTCCTGTCCGGCCAGCTCAACCTCCTTCAGCAGGCCCCTGATCTCGTCAATATCCGAGTCCTTGGCGGCGTGGACCAGCCTGCTTTGGACCTCATCAAGCTTGGCCAGCCGTCTGGCTCGGCTGCCATCTCGGGCGGACCAGATGAAGCTCGTCATCCTCCACAAGAGGACACCGACATAGATGGCCACGACGCAGTCCACGCTGTAGTGGTGCCGCTCACGTATCTCCCTCTGCGCACTGTGCAGGACCAGAAGCCATATCGCAATGGAGATCCAGCCCCCATATGCTTCCTGTGAGCATGAAACAGATGGGGCATGACTTAAAATTTTGAAGAAAACCTGATAACACAATATGTGAGGAAATGTAATAGACAGGTTACAATGAATTGGTGACCTTTGAAAGGCACTACACAACATGATATATGGATATGGAACATATGCTATGCTAAGGCATGAAAGTAAAGCATAGCACATACCGTCCATGCCATTGCAGTAAGAACAGCAACAAGCATGTGCCCACTGTACATAAGGTCATTGCAACCGCCACTAGCTTTCTTCAACAGATGGTACCATGAAGGGCCTTCTCCAGGAGTTGGTCTCAAAATGTCTACCAGGAAGCTCATCTGTCCCCAGTCAGGCCTATATTCATCTGGATAAGCTTGAACGGCAGCTGTAAAAATATATAAGAATAGTTTAGTCTCCACCACTGCACAAAAACTGATATACTAACATTTAGGTAATAGGGCAAATGAACTAACCATAGGCCATATCATGTGTTATGACTCTGCGAATAGCATTTGAATCAGAAGCATATGGAACATAGTATTTCTGTGCCCAAGGATGAGGCTGCTGAGGTATGCGATAACGAGCTGCGGCACACCAAGGTCTTGCAGATGGAAGAATAGTAGCAATGAATGTTATGGTCCGAAGTAAACGACCAATTGCCATTGTGAACATATATCTTGTGGCTATACCAAGACCAGGAGCTTTGATACAGTCAAACAGAACTGAGAACGCCAGCATGATAAACAACATCAAATAATGGTGAAGAGTAATAACATGAGCCCTGAGTAGATTGACAATGCTTTGGGGAAGCTTTTCGTTCAGTGATAGAAGCAGCCATTGACCAGTGTCAGGAAGCGGTGCAGCGGAACTGTTAAAACCAATGAACACACTTCAGTTTACAAGTAATCATGTAGATTTTATGGAATTCATATATACATGCATGCTGTGAACTATGAGTGAAGCGCACACAACTGCACTACTTAGAGAAGGTTGAAATTATTCTTAATTTAATGATGCGCAGCTCTCTGCGTTTTTTGAGAAGAAGAGGTTGAAATTAGAAAGGCATCACTGCTAATGTCAGCTTATCACTAGTGGAAAGCCAACCTCTCCTCTGAATGAAGCACAATCTATGCTTACAAAGAGGTCGGGTTCTGACTCACAAAATATCACAAATCCAAATATAATTAGATGTAAATAATGACCAAAAAAACCAGTAGATTTAAGGATCATGTCAAATTTGAATTGATCTGAAGTTCTCGCATGCACCTACCAGTAGCATAGGAATAAACCCAGTGTATGGTACTAGGTTAGATAGATTGCTTATGTTGATTATACTTTGCGAGTAATGCATATTCCTAAAGGAATCTACAAGCCCCAAGCTGAAGTGATGCTTATGCTTCGCTTGCCCACTAAACTTCTAGATGTCCATTTATTCCAAAGATCATTGATGCTTTACTTGAACCTAAATCTTTAGAATGCCAATCACCACTGAATCAGAACAACAAAGACACAACTATTGAACCGTGAAGTTATACGCCACAATCTATTGAATTAAAAGCAGAACTCTTGACGGCATCACAAGGTTATCTATGGTCAAGCACTTAATAATATTGCACAACTTAATCTACCTAGTAATGGGAACAATAAATCAACAAAGTTCCTTTTTTCTCTGGAAAAGGTAATAGATTTCCATTTTAACCAGTTGCAGATATACTCATCTCCATGGACGCTATTTACTGCTGCAGCCAAGCGATACCAATCAGTAGCTAGCCCATGCAAGATTTTGAGCGCTTGTCATGGTAACAGCATACTTTCCTTATTCTTCCATGATCCCCAAATTGCTGTTCTCTCTCTCTTGTTTGTTTAGCACGAGCAGCCTAAATCTCAGCCTTGAAGTTTCAACAATCTCACATACTCATTAACAAACAAAGCTCGCCACAACATGTAAAGTCTGCAAGATCACCCCATCCTTCCACGGACAAATCCAAATTCGTACGTTTTAGCACGACCCGCCTAAACTAAACAAGGAACCAGCAACTCAAAAGCTTTCGAGATCTAGCGAGCCTACCTACCCCCTCCCACCCACCCACCCAAAGCAACACAATAGATGAAAAACCGAAACCACACCGGCTGCGCCTCGGTTCCCCAATAAGACAAGAAGCACCGACCTGTGCCACTGGAGCCCCATGACGGCGGAGACGAAGCGGACGGAGACGGCCTCGCAGAGGAAGGCGGCGAGCATGAAGGCGATGGACCCCAGGAAGGGCAGCGCGGCGCGGAGCTCCGCGGACCAGTGGCGATAGAACGGGGCGCGCGCGGCGGCGGCGAGCGCCAGCGCCGCCCAGAGTGCGGGCTGCAGTCGGTCGTGCCACGCCGGCGAGAGGTACCGCAGGTAGTCCACGC
>CM014278.1:72995774-73033184 GCA_004135705.1 Alloteropsis semialata
CGCCGCCACCTGCCGGAGCCGACGCGCGCCCATGTGTCCCCCTGTCCCACCAGGCGCCGTCCGTGTTCATGGCCGGATCCGGGGAGGATGCGATCCGGGATTTCTTGTCCCAGTGCGCTGACGGGCAGGGCGACGGCGGCATGTCCGCGGAGGGCGTCCCTGCAGGGACCACGCAGTTCGGCGCGCACCAACCGGTTGTGCCGGCCTTCAGCGGGCACCCTGCGGCGGTTCCGCCCTTCCACGGCCACCCTGCGGCGCTTCCGCCCTTCCACGGCCAGCATCCGGCGACGTGGCCGTATGGCCCGCAGGTTCCGCCCCCTTGGGCCTATGGCGGCCACCATGTGCCGCCGTCAATGTTGGGGCGCCAGCTGCCGCCAATGGGTCACTACGGCGGCATGTGGCCCGGCGACGCCGCAGCAGGTCCGTCGAACTGGTCCGGTGCTTCGCCGCAGTACCCCCCGCCTGTGTCGCAAGCACCCGGCGGCCACGGAGAGGAGGCCAATGTGGCGGCCCGTGGTGGTCGCCTCCGCCGTGCCAGGGGACGCCGCGGAACTTCTTCACCAACTGCTGTGCTTGCGCGCACCAGGTCAGCTACGCGGCAAGCTGAGGAGGTTGCCAACTCCGCAAACTGTGGCAACGCCATCGACGCCGACAACGAGGACAATGACGGCAGCAGCGATGCAGATGACGACAATGACTCCTCGGTGAGGGCCTCACCTATATCCCTGTCATGCTTTTCTTACAGTTGTGCATCGGCTCTTTGCAATGTATGTTAATTCAAGTAGTAGCGCACAGGATGGTAATACACATGTTCTAGTTCATTTTGAGGTTTGCATGGTCATACACATGATGTAGTTCCATTTGTGATGCTTAGATTGTGGGAGTCCCTTTGTCCGAGGCTATTTGGGACGATGGGAATACGGATGTGTTCTGTGATTTATGGATACAGCAATCTGTCTTAGAAAATTGTGCACGGGGTAAAATGAACTCTGAAGGATATCGAAAAATCGTTAAGGGCTTCCTAATTAAGACTGGAATGAGGCATACAACCAAGCAGTTTCAGAACCGAGCGGGCCAACTCAAAAATTACCACCACGCTTATTCGTACCTGGACAAACACACTGGGGTAACTATCGGTGCTGATGGTGTATACAGCGCGCCCCCTAAAGTGTGGAAAGTAATCCAAGAGATAATTAAACTATTGTTCCATATTGACCCACATGTGTCCACAAGTTGAGGCAATAATGTACTCACATGTGTTTTGCTTGTTGCTGCAACAGAGGTATCCTGAACAGTATCCCAGAGTACAGAAGAAGATCCCTGTGTGGAAGGATAAGCTGTTTCACATGTTCAAGGATTGTCTCATTGATTGGGGGACAATGTTGGCCACTGAGGAGGTTCTGATTAGTGATGGTGAGGCAAGCACGGATACGACAAGAAGTACTGGCAGCCGCAAGAGATCCAGCAGTGGGGCAACCAGGTCAACCGCTGATAGTCCATCCAAGAAGGCAAGAGGTGCACAGCAGGGAGCAAGCAGGACCGACAAAGCCGTTGTCAGAAGCCTGTTTGAGAAGCTGGTTGTTGGTTTGGACACCCTAGATGAAGTGCCGCAACACATACTGCAACAAGCTGTTGAATTGAAGAAGCAGGACGAAGACCGTCTGAAGCAGGAGCAGGCAGAGACCAAGGAATCCATCAAGCTTTGCCTAGATTTGGCTGTTGGCAGTGGCATCTCCAAAAGCAGCAAGGAATTTTACTTCTTGACCAAAATCTTCCTACACGAGCAATGGCGATTCATGTTCCTCTATCTGGATGATGATGATCAGCGGTTTCAGTGGGTGCACAAAGCCTACGCAGATCCACAGATGCATGAGTTTTTGGACCAGATCAACAAGCCTGGACGTCTATGATATGTTTGTGTTCTAGTTGAAGCATGTGTTGGGCACTGTGTGCAAATGAAACTTAGTTATGTATGCTAGTTGCTTATGTTGCATTAGACATGTAAGATGTGACAACTATGTTATGTACCTGTGGCATGTAACTCAAACGCTTCCATTTTTGTATGCCTTCAATGATTCGAACATTATGTGTTGTATGGGATGAAATTATTTTATATTTGGTTGTCTTATAACTTTGTTGATTTTGTACAGCAGACAATGCTTTGTAAGTTACAGATGACTAACTACTTTGATGTATACTGTGCAGGCTTCAAGTACAGCTGACAATGCTGATTTCCCAGGAGTTGGGGGTTCGGCAGTAGCAGCCCAAGCTGCTACTGCCTTACATATTGGTGGAGACGAACCAATTGAAGAGGAGCAGGGGCAGGCAGCGGACTCCGGTGCAGACGATGCATTGCATGCGGCACTTGATGATGTCTTTGGAAGGGACCACTTCGTTATTCCAGCTGTGAAGGCCGCCCTTGAGCGAAGGAAGAGGAAGAGGGAGCTGATGAAGAAGGCTGTACTAATTGGTATGTACTACTACACATATCTGGACAAAAGACCCTATAGGTTAGCCAAGGAATCAGGAATTGAGTGGGTAGAGAAGACAATACTCAATGAAACAGCATGCTACAACATGTTCAGGATGAATCCACATGTGTTTGACATGCTGCATGACCTATTGGTGCACTCATATGGCTTGAAGTCAACAAGTAGGATGTCATCTAGAGAGGCTTTAGGCATATTTCTGTGGATGGTTGGTCCCCCTGAAAGTGTGAGGCAAGCTGAGCATAATTTCACTAGATCCATGGAGACAATAAGCAGGAAATTCAGTCATGTGTTACATTGTGTGTGCAACCTAGCCAAAGACATCATAAGACCAAAGGACTCTACTTACAATTCAGTGCACCCAAAGGTAGCTAACCACAAGTATGGTACATGCTTCATCAATGCAATTGGAGCCATAGATGGTACACAGATCAAAGTCTGTGTGCCGGCCAGCGTGCAGGGGCCTTATTTCAATAGGAAGAGTGAGAAGACACAGAATGTCTTGGCCATATGTGACTTCGACAGGAGGTTCACATTTGTTGCCGCAGGGATTCCTGGATCTGCTCATGATTGGGCAGTCCTAAGAGAGGCAATGCAGAGGTATGGTGCCAACTTCCCACATCCTCCACCAGGTACGTGCCACTTCATACTGTCATTGTCAAAGATAGTTAAGCATTTATGATACATTTAGAGTTATAAGTTGTTAGGATTTGTTATTAAATTATCAGTTTCCCTTGGTTATGATATGCATTTAGCCTTTTAATATGAATATATTTTCCAAATTAATAACCTATCAGATTACTGCATGTCAGTGCGTCTTCAGACTGTAAAGAGGTTTGCAGAATTTTGATTGACTTGAGAGATTGTAGCTAATGTTGGATTGCTTGTGTCTACCTATTGAATTGGTGCCTGAGTTAACTTCGGTGTGCCTACTGAGATGGATTAATTAGAAAGTTACTACTTCCAGTCAAGTCTACTTGACTTTTCGGACAGCAAAACCAGCTTGTTTTATACCTGTATTTCTTGACTGGAGGGATTTTCTTTGTTTATGGATTTTCTTTTAGCTTGTATGCTCTGTTTCAGTTTGAGATCAAATTTAAGTGAGTATATTTTTCTTAGCTCTGTCCCATATTCCTCCAACACTGCAAGTACCGACCTTAAGGAAATTGCATACATGTTCACTAGAGGTGCGATACCCAAAAAAATTATGTGATGACCATTGTTTTGTATGTAAGTTTTACCTTGTGGACGCGGGGTACCCAAACCGTTCCGGATATCTAGCACCGTACAAGGGAGTCAAGTACCATCAAGAAGCGTGGAGATCAGCACCCCGCGCTAGAGGTAAAAAACAAATTTTTAACAAAGCTCATTCCTCCCTGCGCTCGGTCATAGAGCAATCATTTGGAATGTTAAAGATGAAGTGGCGAATGTTGTTGAGTCTCCCCCATTATTCGGAGCGCAAACAGGCAGAAATAATCTTGGCATGTTGTGGATTGCATAACTTCATTTTAGAGAATGATAGGGATGATTTGGACTATCATATGACTGAGGAAGAGGTGGATTGGGCATTAGACGATGAAGAGGAGGATGATGCCGATGAGACAATTCATGATGCAGTACAGGAGGACGAGGTGAACATGAATGAACTCCGTGATGAAATTGCAACAGCCTGCCGGCAGGTTTCTGAAAGGACCTTGATGTCGACTAGAGGGGGGGTGAATAGGCGAATCTGCAAATTACAAAAACTAAATCCAACAGTCAGCCCACAAACCGGTTAAACCGGTTTGGGAAACCGGAAAAACCGGTTTCACACAGATGACACCAACAAGTATAATTCCCCTCTATGAATTCTAGCACAAACCACAAATGGTGTGAAGCTTCCAGGGATGTTTCCAAGTGTTCCAATGAAGCTCCTGCACACAGCTCAACACACCAAAGTAGATCGTAGCGGAAGCACAAGTAATATGCTAGAAAAGACAAATTGAGGAAAGAGCTCAAACCAAGAGACAAAAGATTTTTCTCCCGAAGTTCGGATTCACCGCTCGCACCAAGCAGCCACCACGGCACGGTGAATCCTACTCTCCGTTGAGGAAGCTTATACGACCACCCAAGGTCAAGCTATCTCCTCCTTCCACTAAGTGACCTCTTCCCTTGCGGAGGTGAGGTGAAACCTTCACAAACGATCCCGTGGCTCACCACACACTTCGGTAGCTCACCGGGCAACGCCTAGCCGTCTAGGAGGAAGAACCTCCAAGAGTAACAAATGCTTCAACAGCAGATCGACGAAACCACAAGTGCTCAAGGAATGGATTGCTCTCCAATGCTCACACACAAGTCACTCTCTCAACCCAACTCAAGAATCTCACAAGGATTGCTCAAATCTCACAAAGAGAGGTTGGGGAGAGCTCAGCTGGCCTCAGGAATATGCAAGGGACGCCAAAGAACCAGCAGCCCCTCAATGAGGAGCTCATGGGTATAAATACCCATCCCACCAAAAACTAGCCGTTTTTCTGTCAGAGAAAACCGGTTTCACCGGTTACCAAAACCGGTTTCACCGGATTTCAAACAAACTAGCCGTTAGACGCTCAGGCCACATAAACCGGTTTAACCGGTTCCCAAAACTGGTAAAACCGGTTTACCCAGGGAACCCCCACTAAGTTAGGATCTCTCATGGTTAAACTCACAAGGGTTCACTTGAGCACTTTTGGAGATTGTCATTCAACCAATGTTGCATCCCTCTTGATAGTACGGCATACCTATACTCAAGACATAAGATAAATCATAATTCAACTACTTGAGCTTGTATGTCAATGATCATGCCATTACTTGATCAATCACTTCTTTGAGGGCTTTTCAACATTGTATCTTCAACTGAGCATATCCACCTTGAGCTAGTGACTTAGGATTTTCCATAACTTATATTTGAGTTCACTTTAATCCTTAGGTCACCCTCTTTATCAATCATAACATATATATGCATTGCATTGCTTTTCTTGATGAGACTTGGATATGATACTTCGAACACACCCCGGATATTAGATGCTTCACCCTAGCAATTTGCACCTTAGCTTGCTTAGTCCCTCGCTCTAGTCATCTCGATTTGCTTCTTCATCACTTACCCTTGTATCATCAAGTTGACTTTGCTTTGCCTTTGAATGAATTCCACTTGAAAGAATCTTCAAATGCTTGTTCTTGATTGACAAAGAATATCCCACATAATGCAAGCTTCCAATTGAAGACCAATATGTAACACATATGCTTATGTCATTTTTATCATTCATACATGAAGTCTTGCACTATCCAATCTTATTGCAATATCCAATCTTATGCAATAATTCTTCTTTTCTCAACTGATCCATGGATCTCTATCTTCATCATAGTGATAGTGTCTCATGCCTTGTCCAAAAACCATCCTTGGCATGAGACCAATAATGATCCAAGCATACTTCTTTGAAACTATCATCCCAATATTTTAATGACTGTCCATCTTAAGCAATTAGATACCATATACAAATCATAGAACTATGTCTTCATCATGAATACCAATGACATGCCATTTTCAACATTCTAGAAATCATGGGATCATACTTGCTTGTTTTGATTAATAAACACATATATATCATGAGCATATAAACTGTAAATGAACTATAAGAATAGATCCCTGCTCATGCACTTAAACAAACAAGTTAGTCCTTTAATCGATTTGTCACTCAATTCACCAAAATCTACTTGAGGGCTTAGATGCACTTTCAGTTTCGCGTTCCAGACTTGTGTGATGTTATGTTGCTTGCAATGGGTATTTGTTTTATTAACGCAATAAGCACTTGTCTCAATTCATTTGTTTTCTTCCATTTTTGTTCCTGCTGCAAAAAAATGGGTGTATTATGATATTATCGGTGTGTGCTGTGAATGTTTAAGATACAATTATTCTTACTTTGCGAATTGAGTTCGAAATCTGGTCGTGGTCAAGAAATTGTGGACGTTTGCAAGAGGTTCCCTTGTTTCTATCCAAGAATGTGTTTATTTGCCTTCTTTTGAACACTTGGACATGAGACAAGACTTAGTTCCGCAAATTCCCAATCAAAAGCAACTCGAAAAGTGAAAATGCTGCTTTGACAGTAAGTTGCGGTGCTAATTGGAGAGGTCACCGCAACAGTCGGTGATCTGAAGCTAATAATCAAGTTTTCAGTGTACTATTCAAGGAAGTTGCGGTCGTGGTCAAGTGCATGACCGCAACAGTCCGTGCTCTGGCTCATTCTGAAAATGCACTCTGGTTTGACAGACTCTTGTGGTGCTCCATCAAAATCCGACCACCGCAACTTTCCACGGTGTTCACGTTCATGTAGACTTCCTTCTCAGGAAGTTGCGGTGGTGGTTCAGGAAACCCACCGTAACAATCGGTGGTCTCGGCGTTTGAGCTCCTGGTTTGACGGACTGTTGCGGTGGGTGTTTTACCCGGCCACCGCAACAGTCGGTCCTCGCGTGGATCTGCCCAATCGTTCCTTTTACTGCTCGATCTCGTCCGTTCGTTTCTAACCCTAACCGCTCAGCCCCTTTTTCACCGTACGCCGCCGGCCACCGCTCGCCATCCACGCACCCCCGCGCAGCGCCACCGCAACAGCATTCCCACGCCGACGCAGCACCGCCGCACCTCGCACCTGCACAGAGCCGCCGCCGCATCCGCCGCTTCACCACCTTCGCTGTACTTGCGCCATCCACCTTCGCAGCGCCGCCGCAGCTGGCACCCGCGCCGCCGCCGCCTCCATTGCACCCAAGCTTTGCCGCCGCGCCTCGCACCCGCGCAGGGCCGCCGCAATCTCGGGCAGCCGTCCTGCAACGCCGTGTCGGGCCCGTTCTTCTCGAGTGCCCCGGGATCCCTCATCTCACCGAGCTCCTCTCTCTTCCAGGGCCCTCTCACAGGTGAAGTTCAAAATCATTCCGAGTTCGCTCTCTTCTGTCAATAGAAGTACTCAAGATCTGCTTACATGTGTGCTTGAATCAATGGATGTGCCTGAAAGTAACTGTGTATGCTTGTTGGGTTCACTTTTTGTGTGGAGGTCTCATTTTGCTCAATTTTTAGGGGAAATGCTGCCCAAATTTTCAATGCCACATAATCTTATGAAGTTTCCCCTCAATTAGTGATCATACCAATTTCCAAACACTCTAAGAGCATATGCCCTCTCGTTTATGTCCTATCCATGCCATCCATAAACTTTTGCTAGAGTTTGAGTCTTAATGCCATATTCTACTCTAAATTCATGCCAATCTCAAATGCTCTAGTGAATATGATGATCTACTGCCCTATCTATCTTAGGACTTAGCCATTTTCTGAGCTCTCACCTATTTCATGCTTTTGGACACTCCTTCTCTAGAAAATTTCTTATTAATGTTTATATATCCCTTTCTATCATTTCTATGCGTGCAGGGTGTTCTCGGGCTGTGTCAGTGGTCAGTGACAGTGCAGATGGCAGTTGGGTGACAGATTCAGTGGCAGTTGCTTGAGACCAAGCCTCAACAAAGGTCCGTGTCAGGGGGAGTTTGAGCAGTGACAGTGGGTTTGTGGCAGTTATTTCTAGCAGTGGGTCAGTTTTGACAGTGACAGTGGTCAGTGGAGTTCTTGCAGCCTTTCAGTGGTTCTTTTTCTGAGGCAGTGGATTTTCTGTCAGCTCAGTGATGGCCAGAACCAAGACTCCAGGTCGTCGCGACAATGGGGACTCTCCGCCTCGCCGTCCTACGCCCTCTGACAAGGGCAAGGCAAAGGCACCCCCACAGCCGCCGAAGAAGAAGGCGAAGAAGGGTGGTCCGGATGATTGGGAGACCACCATAGCTGTTGTCAGGGCGCAGGAGCGCATTGAGGCTGGAGGCCGTTCAGCCCAGTTCAGTATCCGTGACCAGACAGGGTCACCCGTTGCTCCAGAGGGTCCACCTGCCCCTGCCCTCAGACGCTCAGGTCGTACTCGAGTGCAGGTGACCTCTCCACCGCTGGCTCAGCAGCGCACACGCCAGTCCGCTCCTTCTGGCAGTAGAAGGAAGCGGGCCCAGTTTCCGGAGAAGTCAGACAGCTCAGATTCCGATGTTGACCGGGTGCCTACTGTTGAGGAGGTCTCCAAAGCATCCTCTCGGCTGGTTTGGAGGCTCAGGATCGAGAACGAGACTAGGTGGTTCCCTGCTCGCCGATCTATCCAAGGCTCGTTCTGGACTCCGCTGCAGCAGACCTTCTATCATGCGATGAACCTGGCTCGTATGACACTCTACAGATTCCACAGATAGATGGAGATACCCAGGATTGCCAGAGCAGTGCCACTTGAGTCTAGTGAGCTTCAGGTCTACTTGTCCTATATGCCAGGCCTGCTTGAGCTCTTCACGTTGCCCGGTCTTTTCGTCAGAGAGTGGGTGCGTGTCTTCTACGCCACAGTATGGATGCCCCTTGATCGTTCATCGATGACATTCATGTATAGAGGGCTCAAATACACTTTGAGGCGTCAGGACTTACATGGACTTCTTGAGCTTCCACTCTATGCCGACAAGCTCCATGAAAAGTGCTACCCCAACGCGATTCCACCTCGACGACCTCTGTCTAGTGGGGTAGTGCCTCCTTCAGCAGAGTTGATGGCACCGTGCTTCCGACAGCCTTTTGGTCCAGCTTCACCCAGGCATCCCATGGATCTGACCCCACTCGCTTATGTGATCTTGGAGGTTCTTCGTCGCTCTTTGCACCCCCGGTCAGGGAACCGAGAGACGCTCACAGCTCTGCAGCAGTGGCTTCTGTGTCACATTATTGGTCAGCGGCAGTTTGACATGATTGATTTTCTGATGACTGAGATACAGGATGTTATATCAGATGGGATGAAGGTCGGGCGCACTTTGCCATATGCACACATATTGACTTATATTATGGCACGCTTAGCGGGTTCTCGAGAGGAGAACCTAGCTAAGCTAGAGGAGAAGGCCCTGACCTATCCGCTCTACAAGGCTGCTAAGCCTGATGACCGACGCAGAGGACAGAGGCCGATCGCTATGATTGTTCAGGCAGCTACTCCAGAGCAGCGAGCCCAGCACGCAGCAGAGGACCAGACCCTCCGAGAGGCAGAGCACGCAGCTGGACTCGAGCAGATACTCGACAGCTCTGACCTTTCAGAGGAGGACAGCTCTGACTCGGAGTACGTGCTCCCAGACTCACCTCCGTACCGAGGAGCTCACGACGCCGAGGCTGGCGGGTCCGGTACAGCAGCAGCAGATCTTGACGACCCCCAGCCTCCTCTGGTCAGCAGTCAGTGCCAGTGTCCGCCCCTCCAGCTTCAGCAGCAGCAGCACCACCAGCTATGCCTGACTTCAGAGCTATCGCTGATTCTATCATGGCACTTGGACAGACCGTCACGGCCATGCAGGCTGCTCAGACGGCCAAGGATGATAAGTACGATCTGAGGTTTGCCTCCATCCTTGAGCAGCAGCAGAGGATGTATGAGGAGCAGCGCCGACTTGCCGCAGTGCAGGAGCAGCAGCGCCAGCAGAATGAGATGTACTTCCAGTGCCTCTTTCAGCAGATGGGCGTTCGGATGCCTACACTACCGGCGACTCCAGCTCCACTACTTCCACAGATTCTTCCGAGTCCTGCCGGTCCAGCACTTGACCCGCTCAGACCTATGGCCATTGTTGGAGGATTCGTCCCGCCCCCTCCGGTGTCTGAGTCCCCGCTTCCTCATATCTCTACTCAGTTCTCGACACCGGAGCCCACACTGCTCACGGGGTTCGCCAGTCCAGGTGTTCAGGCGACCACTTCCGCTTCAGGCTCAGCGTCAGTACCAGCCAGCTCTTCTACAGTGTCGCGGTCCCTTGAGGCCTCCTACTCACAGTTGACAGGCGAGAGCACACCTGACCCACAGCAGTTCATTACAGAGATTTTAGCTCCAGAGCAGCCCCAGCAGTCCGACGACCTGACCCTCTCAGTTACAGTGACGACGGATTCTACTTTGGTCACTGCAGAGGTCGCCGGCTCTTCTTCAGCTCCTCAGACTCAGGCTACCGTTTCAGAGACCAAGGACCCAGTTGACGCAGCCGCGAGGACTCTCACTCCTTCTCCCGAGGACACCTCAGCTCAGGCTCCTCCCGCTCCAGATGCTTAGTCAGTTTTGGTGCTTGACGCCAAAGGAGGAGATGTCAGGGGAGATGTGAGAGTTAGGGGGAGTTAGTAGCATAGCTTTTGGCTCTTTGATGTGAACTCTCTTGCATCATGTCTATCTTCATGCATTCGCTGTTTAGCTTGCCACTTTGGTTGGTGACATGTGCTTGTGCTTAATTTCATTTATATATGCCATATCATGCTTGTTTTGCGTTTGTGCTTGTCCTTTATATCCTTTTCATACGTGTTGTTAATTGTTACCCATCTCCTTTATTCACAAATATACTATTTGAGGTTGTGTTGTCATCAATCACCAAAAAGGGGGAGATTGAAGGTGCATCTAGGCCACTAATTCGATTTTGGAGATTAATGACAACATGATCATTGCGACTAACGTGTGTTTTGAAGCAGCATTCAATTAAGTTAGTGCAATGATGGGTTTTCATGGTATTCTTGGCCCCCATCATATGATTTATATACTTCAGATCAAATTAAGACTAGAGTATTAGGGTGATGCACACTTGTGAAATTCTAGCACTAGGTAGCTTAAGTGAAGCCATGGAACCTTAGAAAGAAGTTAGAAACTCAAAGACATTTCGAATTGGACGAGTTTCAGTAACTTAGAATAAGTTTTCTGTGTACCACAGACTGTTGCGGTGGTGACCAAGATGGTCACCGCAACAGTCGGTGATGGTAGGGCCATCAGGGCCGAGTGAAGAAAGGGGCCACCAACTGTTGCGGTGGTGGTACTCAGGTACCACCGCAACAGTCGGTCAAGTCAAGGCCAGATGGGCCCAAGTGAAGGCAACCACCGAAAGTTGTGGTGCTCAGTCGAGCAACCACCGCAACAGTCGGTCCTGTTGGGCCAGAGACGAGTTCGTCTCTGGTTTGACGGACTGTTGCGGTGGAACGGGGTTTTGACCCCACCGCAACAGTTGGTGGTGTGTCAGTTACCATTGGATTTGTGTACTGTGGTACACCACCGATTGTTGCGGTGGTGGTCACTATACCCCACCGCAATAGTCGGTCGTTACGCAGTTTTCAGCATGTGATGTACCAACGGCTAGGTCTTTGGTTTGGAGTATAAATACTTAGTGCACAGCTCCATTTCAGCCCTCTTGCGACCTGAGGAAGTTCATAGTCATATTTGGGAGCTAAGAGCAAGCAAAGCACTAGAAGTGATTGAAAAGTTCTTGATTGTGAGGATTAGGAACATCTTTAGTGCTTAGTGAGTAGCAAGTGTGCATCCACTCTTTGTCTCTTGTCTTGTGCAGGTCAAGTGAAGCTATTGCTTGTTACTCTTGGTGATCGGCATCACCTAGACGGCTTGGTGGTTGTGTTCTTGGTGATCTCCCAAGGAGGCGACTTGTGGGAGGCCCAAGAAGGTGTACACGGTGTTTGGAGTCCACCGTTCCGGAGGGGACAATCGACATCCACTAGAGAGCACTTGATCCTCGTGTTGGATCAAGGGGGAGCAACACCCTCGTGTTGGGTGCTCCAACGAGGACTAGGGGAGAGTGCCGACTCTTCGATACCTCGGGAAAAAAATCCGGCCTCCTAACTCTCTCTTTACTTTTGGGAATTTACTTTCCGCATTTACATTTCCGCCTTTACATTCCTAGAATTGCCATGCTAGACTAGGATTGGAACTAGGTTGCAAAACTCTTTTTCCGATTAGGTAGTCACACTAGCTAGGAATAGGCACATGGGGTGAATTGGCTTGATTAGGTGTTTAATTCCGCAAAAATTTGTTAGAAGCCTAATTCACCCCCCTCTTAGGCATCTTGATCCTTTCAGTGCAGACGAATACAACAGGCGTCGCCCATCATGCTGTCGATGGTGTCCTCGCATTTGTCATATGCTTTGAAGCCAGTGAAAATGATAAAAGTACCTGTTGTTGACATGGGAAATTTCTCACACCATCAGTCAAGTGTTCATGCAGCTTGTATTCCAGGACTTAAGGGAAGTCTGACAAAATCCATATGAAACAGACCTTATTTTGGAGCCCAATTAAATGGTCACCAAAATTCGACAAAGGTGCCAAATTGTGGCTTGGCTAGCTTGGGCATACTTTGGCCAAAAACCAAACACACCCTAGTAACCAAAGCTAGCTGCACACAAGTTAGCAATACCAACCATCGACATTGACTTCCTAATGAAGCTGGAAGTTGTTGATGGATGAATGTGGAGCAGCCATATGGAAAACTACTTCTGCCCCTTCAAAAGCTGCAGACAGAGAACATATGCAATGGACATAAGAACAAAGTCTGCACATGTAAATTAACTAATTAATTAATGAAAACTAGCGATTTTGCACAATAGAAAACTGATGCTTAAATTAGACTATCTCGGAAAAAACTATAACAGTTAAAGTAGAATAACTCAGGATGGCATCATGTAGTTCACTAGTTTGCCAAAAATGAACAAAGCTGACAACTGCTAAGCAAAAGCAACTAACAGAAAGACATCTGACAGTGAAACAATTGACAGAAACCATGGACAGTAACTATATAGTTCTTACTTGCATGCTTCACTACCATATGGATCTACTGAGGAACATTAATTAACAGGCTCCAAACTTATCCTCACTAGCAGCAAGAGATGTCCCATTGGGTTCTCACAAAAAAAAAAGAGATGTCCCATTGGTACACCACACAAAATCACCTTAATGCTTCTCACATCAGTATATTTCACCCGATGATATCCTCTAGGTTAACTAGGATGCAGAACTGACTACTATGAAACACCATATTGTAGCTCACATATCCGAATTTGGTTCATGGTTTTGTATCACTGCTTATATCCATAGCACAAAGGTGTACCTCTGTAGAAACAACTGATTAGTTCGACAGGACCAACATGGGTAGGTAGGGGCCAATATCTAGAGAAGGAATGAACACTAAGACCCTACAACCAATCAGACCTCATACCCAGTTATATATATATCGTGAAGCTAACACAAAGTTCCATAATATAGGATGAACACTATTTAGTGTACTATGTATCAATGTAAGTACTACTACTATGTATCTAGGCAGTTCTCTAATCCAAAATGAAAATACTCCAATCATATGGACCAATAACATTAAATGAACATGCCATTGGGACACAGAACTGTTCCCACACATCACTAGTTCATCCGATTTTCGTAAACACAACAACGCGAATCGGAATTGGAAAGCGTATCGCCTTCAGATCCTACCCTGGCTAACGACGATCTGGGAAGGGGGCGAAATGGGGAGAGCACACACACCGCTGGCGACCTGGGCCTTATCGCGGAGGTCCGCGGAGACGTAGGCGGCCTGGCCTTCGCGGAGCGCGGCGCCCAGGAAGCCCTCCTCCTCGTCGCCATCGAGCGCGATGGCGAGGGCCAGGTCGGCCACGCGAACCCGCCACTCGCCGGAGCGGAGCAGCATCGTCACCAGGTGCCGGGCCGCGAAGCCGCGGCCACCGGTGACCACACACCACCTCCCGCCTCCACCGCCCGCGGCCGCCTCCTCCATCTCGTCGCCTTCCGCCGCCGCTGCAGCCGCAGGATTCCAGGCGGATACAACGAGGACGGGGGCCTCACGGGCGCGGCGCGGCGTGGATAAGCCGGGGAGGCGAGGTCGTGCCGGCCGTTGGCCCCACCTGCCAGCAACGCCGGCCCCTTCTAGACGCGAGCGCGTTTGGTTTCTAGTATGCCTAGTACGCTACAGTGCCCATTCTAGGCGTTCTACTTCTAGGGCCTAAACCAAACGGGGCCTCACACTGCTGAGCTAGGGCAGCTCCAGCCTCCACTGTGATTCTCTAGTCTCAAAGAAACCGAACAAAACAAGTAGTGACAGTCGAAACTTGTCGTAACCTACAGATTTGTGGAACCAAACGGAATACAAAATCACGAGTCCGCAATCAGAACGACGAGATCCCGCCAGCTAGCGCCTTTAAGCTTCACCAGTGAGTACAGCAGCTGACGCGTGGACTTTAATTGTTAAGGTAGAGAAGATTAACTTCACACAAACTTAAATATTTGTGATCGAAAGGACTGACTTGTTTCGTTTGCTAATTTCTATGCCTCTTACATATCGGAATATACTTCGGCTTCAATCGTAGGATAACAGGCTGCACAAATTATTAAAGTGTACAGCCATCAAGTCAAAAGCCGCCATAACGTGACCGAGAAGTGAAACACAGAATGAATTGAACTGGGATAAAAAAGAGAGAATGAATTGAACTAGTCGGGTGTTATTTAAGTCATGATGAAACCCTGTTTGGACGCAAACTATTTTTTCAAAATTTACAAAGAGACCATAGTTTGTATAATACTTTAGGAAGTCATGAGATATTTTGATGCAACAAACTTTATAGTTTTGAAAGACCATAGTATTGTTAAAACTGTAACCTTTTAGAGTTTTAGAATTTCACTCTAGGTCAACCGTGGTTAATAGAGGTTGTAGTAGAGGGGTCAGCCATGTCCATGTTGTATTCATGTAAGCCCGAGAACCAGTCGAGAAATACTAGGCACTTCAATGACAATGCCTTGTTTCGCATTTCAATTTGGATTTGTCATTTGTTTAGCACCCTTTCCATGTGAAACAAGCAATCAAACAGTTTTTATATATATCCAAAGACTCAAAAGAACTTGTTCATAATATGTTGGGCAGTCGGCACGAGCGCCTGCTAGCATTCAACTTTCAACCAACACATTCCTATAAATTAAAGTTGTTTTGTGACCTTGGGAGCAATGACACGACCACGACTGACTTTCTAGGCAACGTATCAGGTGCAAACTAACCTCCCGTGCAAACTATGCAAACCTCAATCTGGACCACATGATCTTGATCCAAGGGGGCGCGTAGAGAGAGGTGGGAGGGAGGATTTGCAAAAGTGATCTTGCTGTGATTAAGGGTGGGCGGTGATTTTGCAAATCCCCCTCCCACCTCTCTCTACGCGCCCCCTTGGATCAAGATCATGTGGTCCAGATTGAGGTTTGCATAGTTTGCACGGGAGGTTGGTTTGCACCTGATACGTTGCCGACTTTCTATTCCACCAGAACAATTTCCAATTCCAGTCACATCAAAAGAGGAAATCACTTGCAGATGCAAATCCAGTGCTGAGAGGTCACCCCTTTCAACCCAAAACCAATTTAATCGTTCATGCATCTAGCTATCACACGATAAGCATGTTCCTTAAGTTTGGCGCAGAGAAGGGGGATGCAATGCGATTGCCAGTGGGCATCAGTGCTCCAGGTGAAAAACACACTCCGTCAAACGCTGCAGTTTGCTTGCGTCAAGCTTCTGGTTGGTCTGAGTCTTCGGTTTCTTGACAGTAAGCATCTTGGTCACTGCATCCAGACTCCAACCGTTTTGCACAGCATCTGCAATGGTGGTGATGGAAGCTGTTGTAATCTAATTCTGGAGCAGGTAAAGATCAACTGCAACAGTGTATGTAAAATTTGCATGACTGCAACCAAAAAGGCCTGTCTGCCATTGTACTTCAGGCCGCTTTGAAACATTTATAAGCATACAAAAATGTCTCCCCAGATAACAATCTGGGGTAATGATAAAGTAATGGTGCAAAGAGATGCCTGAACTTTCTATCAAACTGAAGTTATCATATAACAGTAAAACAATGCAGGGGGAAATCGATGCACTACAAAAAAAAAAATCAAGAGAAATGGAAACGATAAAATAGTTGGTTGCTGGTGGCATCCAACAGTTCCACGACTATTTCCATGGAAATCACCGACCAACAGTATGTCAATGTACATAGCAGTAGCCAAATAGATACTGGTATTACCATTTTTTTTTGAAGCGAGGCTGCCCCCATTTCCATTAAGAACGGAAATTCTCGAGTTCGAGTTACAGACAGACATAGCAGAAAGCAGATAGTAACTAAGAGTTCCGGCACAGCTTGGTTCAAGCTTGCCCATACCCACCTACCCAGCAGATGACAGACCAAAGTACAGGAAGTTTAAACTGATACATCAGAGACTTCCAAGCAACTCGACTACCAAAGAAACTAGGCATCACCAAAAAATCATAAAGGCTGCAATCTATGTTGTTATAGAAAGTTCATACTTGGCAAATACATAGCCAAACTAGGGAGGGATTTGGAAAATATATGATTTACCTGAGATCAAAAGAAGACAAATCACTAAGCATAATAATTATAATAGATGAGAGAATAAATTCAGAGCTACCATCATAGACATAAGTGAAGCATACAAGATCAGGAAAACTGAGACTACCCACAAGAACATCTTATATTTAAAGACAAGTAGAGGATGTATAGTGCAAATAAACTTCAATGTAAAATCCAACCAAAAGCTCTTCATATGAGAAAACATGCAGAAGACTCATGATTTATGCTTATGGAGTGGACAAATAAGTCAGTGACGTTAGAAGTAATGCTTATGGAGTAGATTCATCATATGTGAAATAAGTCAGTGACGTTAGAAGGATAGGACTCCTGAAGAGTTAAACGATCTAAAACAATGCCAGCCGTTCAGTAAATAGTTATGACTACAGAAAAAGATGCATGAACCAGAGCTCTCATTTCTTCAATGAAGGTTCTAAACTTAACACAGAGGACTGAACCAAAGTGGAAAAAGATTCAGCATACAAAAGTGTACCATTAAAATGACTCCTCTACAGCTTTTAAAAAAGGCTATTGAACTTGGTAGAACTCTCATATTGAGATTAAAAAAAAACTGGGTGAATTGAGAATCATACAGTTTGTAGCATCCTCGTCACTCATCCCCATGAAGTGAGCCACATCAGCAACGCTGATTGTGGAATACGCAGAAGTCAAAAGTTGGAACATCCTCTGTCTGTAGCTTTCTGCACCATAACAAAAAAAGACCAGATATTCACCTCAATGGTTACACCCGCATTATAAAACAAGCATTGACCACTCCAAACAATCAAGCAAGCAAATGGAAACCATTCACCTAGTTAACAGCCTGGAACTAGTGCTTTCTTTACAGATGATGTCAGAATATCATTAAATTGTTCATCATCTCATTTAGTAAATTCTGCCTTGCCCCCAAAAGTTCAGCACTCTTTGCCATTTTGATAGCTACAGTTTTTAACGGTAGATGTAGACATAACAATCATAAGCTCCTCTGAGTAACAGTAGCTATGAGCCTCACTACATACTACCTGTCAGAAGTGCATTCTCCACCAGTGTTTGTCGCATTATGTTGTCACCATATAGTACAAGGATATAAATATCTAATTTGTTTGCATAAAAAAGTATCATGTTACTCAAACACAAGACCCAACACCAAGGAAAAATAATAATTTTTAACAGAACGATCATATTTATCAGAGTATCATAGAACCATGAAGTTCCCCTGCAAACTTCTCTGTCATCAATTTCAATGAGGATATCTGATTCTCTGCACAACCCAATTCTATAGTTCAACATTCTCTCCCTGCCCATGCCACTAAACTACCGAATCTCTATCGAAGCAAGCGGTTCAGTCTACACTACTTTGCACAAGCACAAGAAAACCGTATGCCATGCAAGACAGTAAAAACAAGCACTATACCTAGGAAGGCAGTGATGAAGTCAGCGAGGTCAGGGCCCCACTCGAACCCCTGTGCGGCCGTGTAGACGCCAGCATAGTCGCGGTTCCAGAGGCACTGGCCGATCCTCCAGACGGCGGTGAGCTCCGGTCTTGCGTCCTTCACCTCCTGCGGCAACGACTTCCAGAAGAACCTCGCGCTGTTCCTGCTCACGCCCAACCACACAGCAGTTCGTCATTGACAAAACCCTAGCCCAAATCCAGAAAAAGATGGGGAAACGAAGGCAAGGAGCAGCGGATCGCATACAGGTCGTTGAGGTATAGATGAGCGAGGAGGTGGACGGAGTAGGGCCATTCGTCGGTGGAGGCTCCCCTGGACGCGGCCTGTGAGACGCATGGGGAATCCCGTGAGCGGGGCGCTTACCCTTACGCGGCTCGGAAAGAGGCGAGGAGGGGCACCTGGAGGAGGAGTTCGTCGCAGAGCGGGGCTAGGGCGGAGTAGGACTTGTCGGAGAGGGCGGCCTGGACGGCGGAGAGATCCATCGGCGGTTAAGGAGGGGGGATCGCCGGCGGGGAATCAGATCGTCGGCAGTTGGGCAAATTGACAGCCCTCGGCAGTTGGCACATCGGCGCCGTGCATATGTGATCTGACGACGGCCACCCCAGCTGCTCAATCATCCCAAGTAATGGGCCGGCCCAACAACAGCACTGCCTACAGAGATGAAAATAGCGCCGCCGCTGTCGCAAACTCGTCAGGCTCTGCGCCGCCGCTTCTTGCTGCCGGCCTCGCCGCCGCCGCCGCGTGCCCGGCACGGTGACTCCCCGGCACGGCGACTCGCGGCCAGAGCTCCTCCCCGGCACGGCGACTCCTGGGCTCCCACGTCTTCTTTCCGGCACGGCGCCTTCCCTGCAGCGCCTCCCGTCGGCTCCTCGCCCGGCCGCCCCCACATCACCGTCGCCGTAGCCGGAACGGGATCCTCCCCGCGCTGGTGACGACGCCGGCTGCGGATGCGACGACCCCGCTACTACCCCAGTCCTCCCCTGCCCCCGAGAGCGGCATGGCCACAGAGAGCCATGGAGGACCCCGAGAGCAGCTAACTGCAGGGCATGGCCACGAGCAGCCAGGAAACAAAGCTGGAAGAAGACTAGAAATTGCAGCTCCTAGCAAGTTGGTGAAGCTGTCATTGTGATTGTGTTGTGATTGTGTTGTACACATCAAAGATTAGAGAAGATTGTGATTGTGATTGTGAAGTTGTGATTGTGTTGCTACCACTGAATAAACAGAATAGACAGAAAGTTGCTGAAATCAACATGTTTGTTCTGTCAGGTCACCAAGCAAAATGAGAACTGAACCAAGCTTTAACATGTTTGTTCTATTAGAACTGAACTAAGATATTCCCCAGAACTAAACCACAAAATCTAAAGCTATTCTCCAGAACCAAGCAAGGTGGCTAGAATTCAACATTGAGATCATCGGTGACGACTCCTCCCTGCAAAATCAGAGAAAAATAATTGAACTCTTCATGCATATCTAAAATCAGAGAAAAATAATTGATCATCTCTTTCAAATATTACCATCAATAGTTGAGAGAAGGTATTGATGCCCATATATTGTTCAGACATCCCTTCCCCAGGGCAAGAAGTACTAGATAAATTATTCTGTATTACTGCACAATCATTCCTGCCAACAAAAAAGATGTGGTTGTTCTGTACTACTGCACAATTATTCTGTCACTAGATAAACATTGATCATCACATTGAAATATTACCGTCAATAGTTGAGAGAAGGTGTTGATGGCCATGTATGATTCAGACATCCCTTCTTTGGGACATGAAGTGCTAGTGGAAATATTTTGGACTGCAGAACCATCATCCAATGCCCCTTTTGCAGTTTTTGTTCCTTTTTCAATAAAAGAGAATCAAATAATTAGATACCACTAAAATACCACGGAACCTTTTCCAATTTCAATAAAAGAGAGTCAAATAAGAGATTTTGTGTTATTACATACCACTGAACCTTTTCCCTTTTTGTGCTTCAAGGTTTTTGTTTCCACCTCCTTTTTCTTACCTCCCTTCTTCTTGTGCATCTTATCGAGCCAAGATTTTTTCCGCTTCGAGGTTTTTGTTTCAACCTCCTTTTTCTTTAGGCGTGCTGTAATTACCAACTCACTTGGAGGAGCAGCACTCGTGGGAACAGTGACTGAATCGATAGTATCAGTGCAACCATTGATTTCCTCCTCAACTTGCTTGCTAAGGATGTCAATTGTGTTGTGTACTAACAAGGTGCATGGTGGATGGCTGGCAGACCGTAGTGCCAAATTCTGAAATTTTCGAGTCATATCTTTGTAACGAAGAAGATCATTTAATTTTGGATTCTCAACTATATTTTGGCCTTTGTTGTCTTGTATTGTTCCACTACGTGCTTCCCGTGTCCAACGCTTCAATATGTATTGTTGTGGGAGCAATTTTATATTCATCAAATCAAGGACTTTTATAGCATGGGCACACAATATTCCAAGTCTACCAAACTGCCCACAGCTGCATGTACTGGTTTGCTCTAAAGGATCACCAATAACTTTGTACTCCTTCTCAAAGACATTGAAATTTTCATCAAGACTACCAATTGCTACAAGATATTCATTGTTGCCTTCCAATGCCGTGGTGCATGCTACCATGGACCTTTCATATTCTGCTTGAAAAGCTTCAAATATCTTTGTTGTGTACAACTTGCTAGCTTGGATTAGCATAGGTGTCCTCATCTTGATTCTAGGTATCTTTTTCCTTGAATCAAATTCAGAATCTACCTCAATTTTTCTTTTGTCCTCCACCACCCTTTCAAAATGCTTAAGAAATCGAATCATATCAAAATCAGATTTGAAATGTCTCTTCAGTTCACTATTTAGACTCTCACTCAATTGGGTACTTCTCATTCCTAATGCGAACACATCTTTCATATAACATTCAGCCCATTTTTCTTTAAACTTGTATATACTATCCAACCAAGTGTGCTTGCTCACCTTTGTCCTCATCAAGTTGAATGCATCTTCAAATGTTTCCTCATCTTCATACTCAAACATACATGCACTAAAATCTGCTAGGATGCTTGGTTCTTTCTCACTATCTTCAGCTACATGTTTGGGAGAAGCACTTGATTCTTCTTCATCCAATTTAGATAGATGTTTGACGGCATTTTGCATAATGTGAAAAGTGCACAAACCATGCCATGATTCTAAAAACACTTCTTTCACAGCTTTTCCCATTGCCGCATCTTGATCAGTATAGATTGTTTTTGGCTGCTTGCCATTATGTGCGTTGACGAAGGTCTCAAACAACCACTTGAAGGAATCAAATGTCTCATCATACATGAGAACAGCACCAAAAACCACCGTTTCCCTGAAATGATTGAACCCAACAAATACACCAAAAGGTCTACTTTCCTTGTTTGTTCCAAAAGTAGTATCAAAACTGACAACATCACCAAAATATGCATAGTCAGTGAGCATTTTAGCATCAACCCAGAAAATGTTTGCTATCTGTTCTTCTGAGTCCATCTGTAATGCATATTGGAATGACGGGTTCTCGGCAATTTTGTTTTGAAAATACATAAGCATGCTTCCTGCTTGACCATATGCCATCTCCCGTTGGCGCTTGCCCCGTAAATAGTTCTTGTGATCACGAAGAGTGTAACTGAGATTAGATGACCCGCCAACTTGGATACTAGCCAACTCATGTGCAGCTTTAGGTCGAATTCCCGCATCGTCGGCTGTCTCAATTTCAAAACCTTGTAACTCTGAAATTTTTCTTTGAGACACCATCAAATGCGCGGTTTGTGGCAACTGAAGGATGTGGTTGTGTTCTAAAACTAGATCAGCCACTTTATAGGTTCCTTTCACCCGGTCCAGTACAACACCCATGCGAACTTGACAATCTGTTCTAGTTTCAGCTCTTGGACATTTTGTTAGATGGTCCCTTTTATCTACCCCTCTATGACCCTCCTTTGCACAAGCATATCTGCAAGAACTAACCTTTCCATCTGACTTTCTTTTGTTTGTGTACTTTTTTTTAACCTCAAATCCTATTTGACCTCCATAGCTAATCCAAAACATCCAAGCCTCTTCAACAGTACTAAACTCCATGCCAACTTGAGGCAACAACCTAGACAGCGAGCCATCTCTACAAGAATAGGAGGTGATTATTTGAGCAACCAAAATATGTCTGGTATTATGGTAAAGAAGTAAAAAACTAGATCGATACACACCTATTTTCTTCCATCTTAAATATGTAGATGCAGATTTTGTTTTGTCAAGCCATCTGATGTTTCCTTCAACCCAAATCCAACACAATCTAACAAGGGAGGTGAAAGGGGACCAAATGAAAATGTCCTTTGCAAACTGATTAAACAGGAAGAGATGAAAGTGCAAATCACAGGCACCTGACGATCGAGCACGGGTACCAGGCACCTTAAGATCGTCGAGCACGGGAACCTGAAGATCGTCGAGCACGGCCACGAGCGCCTGAAGATCGCCAAGCACGGGGCCGAGCACGGGCACGGGCACCTGATGATCGGCGACCACGGGCCGCCCTCGCGCCAAAACTGGAAAACCGCGCCAAAAACAGATGTTTCGCGGTAAAAATGAGAGGAGCCGGCGGGGCTGTGTTGGGCCGAGGCCCATCGTGTAGACGGACTGAGTAAGGGTGGGAGCCAGTCATCGTTAGATCGTGGTGGAACGATGCCGATGTGCCGACTGCCGAGGGCTGTCAATTTGCCCAACTGCCGACGATCTGATTCCCGCCGGCGGTGGGTAAGAGGCGGAGAAGGTTTTGTGACCTTTATCAGGCCCACTCAAAAGAAGATATGGGACCATTCGGCCCAATCTCTATACAGGCCCACTCAAAAGAAGATATGGGACCATTCGGCCCAATCTCTATACATGGGCTTCCATCTATGCTCATCCGGGCATCCTCTGGTTTTTTGCCAAAATAAATTGTAATTTGAGATTAGAGTGCGTAAATAGATTTTTCAGTGCAACCTGTCTACTTGGGTCGGTCCGATTTGACGTGGGTATCACATTTTTTAAAATCATTTTAGAATTTAACCAATCAATTTTTTTGTGGTAGGCGACTTGGGAATCGGAAAAACATCCGCCGCGGAGTCGATCGATCTGGCCCTGATGCCGAGCATAACCGGCCTGGCCGCCCTGGCCCAGTGGCCCCTTGAACGGTGCTAGGCTGCTTGCTGATAGCTTCACTGCTCCCTCCATCACACTAACGTTTTAGTGTTTCATTATAGTGTAACGACACTTTACACACATAATTAAATATACGATAAACAAGTACCAGTAGTTAATAAAACAAAACTAGCACTATCAGTTTATAACAACACAAGTAAATTTATTATCACGGGCTCACACAGTGGCTTGCGGCGAATCCTACTATGGCTGGGGATCTAAGCTATTGGCCCATTCCGGTTAATATTAATACGGAACAAATACGGGTCCATCCCGGTTAAAAACGGGATCCCGCAAATATGGGCGAGATACACCCTCACCCATATTCCGTCCCGTTCCCGTCTACCACTATCCCATTTTCCGTCCTGTTTCCGCACTTTTCCGTCCCGTTTCCGTAGAGCTGAAAATATGAATCAAATATAGAAATATGGACGGATGGAAGCTGGATTTTTTCGGTCCGTTTTCAACACGCTAGCTACGGCCATACAGACACATCGGGGTTGCGCCAGGCGCCGCGCTGCCCGAGCACGAGCAGCAGCTTCCTCCGCGTGTTGCAATAAAATTCTGTGGCCACGGCCGGTGATTCGAAGTTTCGTCTGACGCCAGCCGGATCTCCGCACGCCTCTCGCAGGCTTAAATGGAATTTTCCATCCAAGCAGCAATCATCCATCCATCCATCCATCGGCTAGCTATCCCGACCGTGCGAGCAATGAGCATGTTCCAATCAACTCGCTGTCGCGCGGTGTCGGCTACCGCGCCCTGGCCGGAGCGCTCAAATTTTTGCAAAATGGCCTTTTACTCAAAAGATTTTGACATTTGGACCTCTGGAGGAAAGAATTGCGGAAATGGACCCTTAGGTCGGCGCCAGGAAACCTGGCGCCAAGGTCAGATGGGTCGGCGCCAGCTGACATGGCGCCGACCCCCGCCACGTCAGCCGTCCAGTGGCCGGTCACGCCGTGCGTTGACCGAAGCTCGGCGCCAGCTGATCTGGCGCCGAGCTATCTAACCTTGGCGCTAAAGGAGCTGGCGCCGAGCCTGGGGACTTAACCCCAGCGCGCGGCCGCCAGCCCCCCAGCGCCCCCATTCTTTCGAACAGAGGACGACGGCGCCTCCGCCTCCGCCGCCCCCTCCGCCTCCTCCGCCCAGATCCGGCCGGCGGCGGGCCCCACCTCGCCGGCGGCGGCCACCAGGAGGAGAGGCAAGGTGAGGTCCCTCCCTTCTCTTCTTTTCTTCCTGTTTTTTGCTTTGTTTAGGTGGAAAACTACGAACCCTAGGTTAAAATAGAAAATGGATGGATCAATGATTTAGTTGGAATGGAGCAGTGAATGACTTAGGATTAGAAATAGAAGTATCTTTGCACCAATGTAAGGTTGTGAGATAGTGTTACATTGCTTGTGCGTTTATTTTGAATGGTTTAAGTTTTTTTTTATATAAAGTCATGGGTTGACACATTGTACAGGAAATCAATGGATGCCCTGTGGCGTGAGAGAAAGTGGAAGGAACGTGGACAGAAGAGTTATCCCGACGTGTCTTGCAAGGATGCACCTGTTCCTCCCGCTCTCCCGCAACCTCTTTGTGAGTGTGGGAAGCCTGCGAAGGTCACTCAATCGATGCATCCAGATACTGCGGCTCGAGCGTACTACACGTGTCCTGATTACCGTGTAAGATAATGCAATCATAGACTGTCTTACTTGATTGCCCAAACTCTCATATATTATGAAGATTTGCTAATTTGGTTGTGTTGATGCAGGACTGGGAGCAATGCAACTTTTTTCAGTGGATAGATGGCCCTGAGATGGTGGATCAACGCATTATTCTCTTCAGACCCAATTCCGCGAAGAATTATGAGACTTTCCAGCGGTGGCTACCTCCTCCTCCTAACCCACCACCCATGACAGCTGAGGAGAAGAAAGAAGCCATTGCCAGACGTATGTCAAATACACCATTATGCAATTGCGGTGATCCAGCTGAGATTAGTCGGCAGATGCCCAACGAGGTGGGGCCCGCCGCCGGCCGGATTTGGCAAGGGGACGGCGGAGGCGAGGCTGGGAGTCGGAGTCGGCCTCTGTTCGGCCGAGAGGAATGGGGGCGCTGGGGGGCTGGCGGCCGCGCGCTGGGGTTAAGTCCCCAGGCTCGGCGCCAGCTCCTTTAGCGCCAAGGTTAGATAGCTCGGCGCCAGATCAGCTGGCGCCGAGCTTCGGTCAACGCACGGCGTGACCGGTCACTGGACGGCTGACGTGGCGGGGGTCGGCGCCATGTCAGCTGGCGCCGACCCATCTGACCTTGGCGCCAGGTTTCCTGGCGCCGACCTAAGGGTCCATTTCCGCAATTCTTTCCTCCAGGGGTCCAAATGTCAAAATCTTTCGAGTAAAGGGCCATTTTGCAAAAATTTCAGGCCGGAGCACGCGGTGGCGGCGGCGCGCCTCGCTGGAGGATGCCGAGCATGCGGCGGACAACCGGGACACCGTGAGGCAAGGCGAGGCTAGGCGGGCCTCGCAGTCGAGCTCTTTTACGGTGCATATACCAGTGGCGGATCCAGGATTTGAATCTTAGGTAGTCCTAGCAAAAAAAATCTAAATGTAGTATGGTATAGACAAACACAAAATGCATCAATTCATTAATTCGGAATGTCTCTAAACGATTCGGACATAACCAAAAGTGCATTAATACATTGAAAATGTCTCTAGTACACAACTAAAATTAGATAATTACGTTACAAAATAGCATACCAATACATTAGAGAAGACATCATGCTCAATAAATGTGACCAAACAATCATTCAATAACTTGTCACTCATACTATTTCTCGCCTATTCTTCAATAGATTCATTGCAGATAATGTTCTTTCAAAACTTGTCGTCGCCACATGTAGGATCAGAGCACCTTGTACGCAGATCTGAATTCTAAATTGCAGATCTGAATTCCAAATTGGGGGGAAAAATTAATTCCTTAGAGAGACACTAATCTGTAGAGCACTGAGGCACTGAGCACAAGCCAAAATTAGCGAGCTCTCGGCGCCGTGACCACTACAGCGTCGCCATGCTAGATGGTAGGCACCACCGCTTGCCTGGGGCCGGCCAGGCCGCAGGGCGAGCCGCCGCCCGCTGTGGGGCGCCGGCGGTAGGGCCTGGGGGGCAGGGCTGGGCTGCCTGGTGTGGGTGGCGTTGCGCCGCGCTGGTCTTCAGGGCCCTACAAGAGGTTCCGAGCTGGGAGACGCGGGCGGGAGCCGAGGCAAGGCGAGGCGAGACCACCGGCAGCCGTAGCAGCTGAGAGGAGATGCGAGTGGCAACGGGGGACAGAGTCGCGGACACGGACGAGGAGTGCCTGGAGTGCTCGTGACTTGTGCAGAGACGCGGATGAGGACGGCCTGCAGTTGTGCGATGTATTCTGGGCCTCCCATTGGGTAAAAGACGAACCTGTAAAAAATTTTTGGGCCGGATCAGTGGGTAGTCCTAGGACTACCTGGACTACCCACTGGGTCCGCCACTGCCATATACTACTACTACTCGGTAGTATA
This sequence comes from Alloteropsis semialata, assembly GCA_004135705.1. Classification (NCBI taxonomy): domain Eukaryota; kingdom Viridiplantae; phylum Streptophyta; class Magnoliopsida; order Poales; family Poaceae; genus Alloteropsis; species Alloteropsis semialata. The sequence continues at coordinate 73,022,638 of CM014278.1, forward strand.
TAATATAGAGTAAGAGCATTCTAGTAATCTCTTTCTATTGAAATTTTTTTCCCTTTCTCCGTCCCAGGTTCGAACCATATTGATGTCTTGACATAGATTGTTAAAAAATATTTACAGTTGTGCCATTACGATATTTTAATAATATTATATTTGTGCAAATAAAATTTCTTCAAAAAATTACATTTGTGCCAATTATAATTTTTCCCTAAATATCCATACTAGACTATACTATCTCCCTATACCACTATACCACAGGTCAAGTTATCACCGGTATACAATATCCTTTCGTATTGGTCTTTTTTTTTATTCTATACTGAAGTATAGGGCGAGCTCTCGCAGTCTCTGCAGTCTGCAGAACGCCAGAACGTGTGCAGGGCTTGCGGATTTGCCTGCTGAATCCTGTGAGGCTTTTGGAGGTTGACTCTGGCTGACCACTAAAACTCACTCAAAAAGGCAGGTGTCTTGCGGCGCCCATGTAAACATTTTTGCGGGCCGGGCCTTTTATGGACCCGTTTGGTTTTTCAGTGCTAGAAACTGTTCACAACTTTGACCACTAATTAAAGGTATTAAATAAAGGTATTTTACAAAACTAACTCCAGAACCCCTGCACTAGGAACCCTGAAGAATCTAATGAGGCCTTTGACCGCATGATTAGAGGATCATCGATTAATTAGGCTCATTAGATTCGTCTCGAAAAGTTACGCTCATCCGTGAAGAGGTTTTGCAAATAGACTTCATTTAGTACTCCATGCAAGAAAGATTTCTTCGTGCTAGATGCTAGACTAGACTAGGAAACCAACGAGGCCTATATATACTAGCCGGCGCACCTGCGTCTGCTTGCATCCCTAGCGAGGAGCGGGGGAAAGGGGAAGCAAAAGGCCTCGACGGCGGGAGGAGACGGTGCCGGAGGAGGCGGAGGAGAGATCGACGGCGGAGACGGTGTCGGGGAAGGAGGCGGAGGAGAAGCCCATGCAGACGAAGGAGAAAATGTCTTCGGAGTCTGATTCGGAGGTGGAGTGGTGGTCAGAACCGGGCGAGGGCGAAGACTGCCAGACGGAATCGGATGAGGAAACGGACGACGAGGCGGAGGCGGCGGCGTGTAACAACGGTCAAGGTGAGCTAAACCGCCCCGCGGCCATCCTTTCCATTTACTGACCCACGCCGGAAGGAAACCCTACGTTGGAGTTTGTGCTCTCTCGGGATGGGTTTTGCCCTAAGCCCTGTATTAGGGGAGCACTTCTCTGTGCCTTGGCGGGTCTGGCAGGGGCGAGGCGAGGGAGCCTTTGAGCCACGAACTGACCTGACACTTAGTCATCTTACGTTTTTTTCTTCTAGTTCGTTCTGCTTGTCTGAATTTGCTTTGAATTCTGTTTTACCAGCTGCCCAGTTGCTGGATGATGGGTTTATCAGTGTGCTATTTGAGACGCCCTCTGGCTTTGCAATTTTCGATTATGATGGATGTAAGCTCCTGTCGGATACCAATATTGGGGGTATCCAATGACAGCGATTAAAAATAACCTGCAGCTTGATATACACCTCCTATGTGCAATTAGCAAAGACCTGATAACCTCCTGGTAGCTTTCTTTGGGTGCATGTAACAGAATATCTCTTGGAATTAATCTCACGCAGCAGCACTACATAAAAGCCGAAGGACCATGCAGTGCCTGCATGCCTGCATGAGTACGTCGCCAACTACTCCCATGCATGCAGTAATCAACGCCACCAACTACTCCCACTGACCTGCTATGTTAATGCACGTGCATGCATAGCACAAGCGAAAGGCACAGCGGTACTGCATGAAAAACCACTCGGGCAGTACAGCAGCATCGCGAACTCGCCCGAGGAGCTGCGAACTCGCCCGAGGAGCTGCGAACTCGCCCGAGGAGTTGCGTGCTCGCCCGATAAGTGGCAGGCAGCGCCCGACAGGTTGCTCCACCAGCTGCTCCGTCCCGCCCGAGGAGCTGCTCCCTCGCCCGACTACTCTCCGATTCGCCCGAGGGGCTGCTCCTTCGCCCGACAAGAACCACGTCTCGCCCGACAAGCTACGTCCTCGCCCGACGAGACTCCGATTCGCCCGACAAGATCTCCGTCTCCGACTGGTTCGCTCCTTCGCAACGAAGCAACCACCGGGAAGACCGAAGCACCCGGAGTCAAGCTGCTACACTGTGCCAACCACTCCCTGACGCAACTGACACCAGCAGGACATGGCTACAGTGCTCGGAAGGACGACGGGCCCCACAGCATGGGCAGGCACGCCTCCTTTTTTCCCGTTTTACCCTTTGACTGTACTTCTCCTCCGGCCTCCCCTTGAGCTATAAAAGGGAAGGCCAGGCCTCCTGCGTGAGGCCAGGGCCCCCTGCGAGGGGCAAAGATCGACTCCTTTCCTCCTCTCTCTCTGGCCTCCTACGGGAGGCAGGGAGCCTCTTTTCTTTCCCGAGGAGTACTCTCCCTCGACTTTCTTCTTCCTCCAGCCGGTCACTGGACTGAGCTCGATTCACGCACCAGAGACTTGGGAACTCATCCCTCTCTCGCCCATTTGTACCCCCTACTACAAACCAGTGCAAACAACACGAGCAGCACGAACTGGACGTAGGGTATTACACCCCAGGGGTGGCCCGAACCAGTATAAACCCCCGTGTCCTTTTGCACTACCACCCGAGGCCCGACGCGCGCTCCACGATTTTATTATTTGCCGGTGGTAAAGAACCCCGACAGTTGGCGCCCACCGTGGGGCCTTTGCGCGTCACGTCTTTCTCCTTACGGGTCTCAGGTGGCCAACCGTGACGACGACGACGACGACGACGGCGGCGGCGGCGGCACCGACGGCCGCGACGACGACCACAACGCCGTCAACCGCGGCGACGACGGCGGCGGCGGCACCGACGGCCGCAACGACGACCGTAGCGCCATCAACCACGGCGACGACGGCGGCGGCACCGACGGCCGCAACGACGACCGTAGCGCCATCAACCACGACGACGGTGGCGTCCCCGATGGACGCAACCGCGACGGCGACGACGGCGGCGGCGACCCCAATGACCACAACAACACTGATGGCGGCGACAATGCTCCTGGCCTTCTGGATGAACCGAACAAGGCTCGGGGGCTCTGCCTACCAGGCACACCCAGTACTATTCTGTATGCAGATGCATGCATGCGTATGCATGTGCATGCAAGGATATCCTTTTTAACCAATGCATGCACGCCTTTTCCAAATGTGTCGCGTCTCTCTGTTTTCTCTCTCGAATCAGCACAGCACAGGAGCAGGCAGTAGCATTTATCCCGAAGGCCTGCATGCATGTCCGACCAACCAGAGTGGGGCGGAGCAGGCAGCAGCAACTCGGTCACCCTCGAGAGGTTTTCCGACTCGCCCGACAAGGTCTTCGCTCGACATCATCAACGGCGACCGCGACCCCGACAACGGCAGCATCAACACCACACGGCCGCGCACCCGCGGCGCAGCAGCAGTGGGCGACCCCCGCGAGGAACACCGTGGCAGGACGACCGTGCCCAAAGTCCGCAAATGACCTCAACTAACCTGTAACAGCTTTTTGTTTTCATGATCTCGCGCAGGGCCGCCACGGCGAGGCACGCCCCCGAACGAGCGCACGACACAACGACAGAGAGAGCTGCAGCGCCGACCGACGTAATCACGTTGGCTACCAGCGCCGCCCGCCGCGCCGCCCCGACCTCGACTCCGAACGACTCGGCCGCGCCTCCAAAGGAGTGCGCCGCCCCGACCTCGACTCCGAACGACTCGGCCGCGCCTCCAAAGGACTGCGCCGCCCGACCTCGACTCCGAACGACTCGGCCGCGCCTCCAAAGGAGTGCGCGCGCCCCGACCTCGACTCCGACCGACTCGGCCGCGCCTCCAAAGGAGTGCGCGCGCCCCGACCTCGACTCCGACCGACTCGGCCGCGCCTCCAAAGGAGTGCGCGCGCCCCGACCTCGACTCCGAACGACTCGGCCGCGCCTCCAAAGGAGTGCGCCGCCCCGACCAGCGCCCGCTCCACCGACCGCCGCCCGACCTCGACTCCGAACGACTCGGCCGCGCCTCCGAAGGACTGCGCCGCCCCGACCTCGACTCCGACCGACTCGGCCGCGCCTCCAAAGGAGTGCGCGCGCCCCGACCTCGACTCCGAACGACTCGGCCGCGCCTCCGAAGGACTGCGCCGCCCCGACCTCGACTCCGACCGACTCGGCCACGCCTCCAAAGGAGTGCGCGCGCCCCGACCTCGACTCCGAACCGACTCGGTCGCGCCACCCGTGGAGTGTGCTGCCCCGACTCGGATGGCTCGCTCGACTCAGCCTCAATGACGGAACGCTCAAACGGCTAAGTTTTACCACGATCCTTCGTATTTCCATACATTTCCATTTACACTCTCGCATGCCTCTTTTGGGTGTCGCTAAAGTACTCGGGTAGCAATGGCCTCATCTGTGAAACCTCGTCCTACGTGCCGCCTACACCTAAGCCTCCCCGCTGAGCAGTGTAGTCTGCGGTAAGCCGCCCGCTCCACGAGCAGTGGTCAGCGGAACTTGGTGCTTAACACGTGATAAGCCAACTACCCGAGGAAATACGTAGCCTAACAAAGGCAGGGCGTACGCAACTTTCCGTCAGTAACGAATAAATCCCGACTCCTCGCTTTACGCAACGCTTTTGCATTACGCTGTTTTTTGCAGCTCGGCATGACAAGTCCCGGTAAGCTTGCTGCAACTCCTACATGCAGGAAACGGCACCTTTTGTCTCGCCCGACCTCGGCACGCAGGGTCAAGCATACGCACGCGATCGATTTCCGAAACGCGCTTTTCGAACTCTCTAAACTAAGCGGCTCCCGCCGGCCCAAACGACCCCTCGCAGCCCTGCGCTCGGGGGCTGGGCATCGGGACGGACGACTCCGACAGTCGACCTGACAGGTGATTCCAACGGGGGTTCGAAGGCTGGCCCGTCGAAGGGTTCAACAGCCGCCCCCGGTCACCTTGTCGAGCGAGGGGCAGTGACGGATGGGTCCCAGCGGCCAGTACCCGGGCGCACGAGCGTCATGGGCATCCTGAACTGCGTTCGAGTCTTGATGGCAAGAATGGTCATGGTTTTTCCCCCGAACGGAAAGGCAAAGAGCCGCCAAGTCCGGTCGAACGGACTCGGTAACTAGATGATCTCGCCACCAAGAATCTGAAGCTGGCCACCAGCTGGTCCGATCGGAACCCGTCGAGCGGGATGCCGTGGCTTCACTCGAACCTACCCGTTTGTAGCTCAACGAGAGTCGTGCTTCGGCCTGCGTGGCAAAGCGCGATACATCTCTTACCCTCCTTCCCATCGCACGGGAAGCGTGAGGGGAAAAACGCAAAAAGACGAAACGAATCCCCGTCCGGACCTCGGTCTCGGGATGCACACGGGGTCGAAATCGCTAACAGAGACCAGCAGCGTGGTCGCATAATTCGCAACAAATCACTACACGAACGCCATAAACCTGCGAGCAAGTGTACCACTCGCCCACAGGCTCGGGGGCTACACCCGGCGGGTGCGCTCGCGCGCCCCCACCCGAAACTCCACCGCTTTCTCGACATCACGATAAATTAAACCTGCGACCGAGTCTGCGACTCGCTCCCAGGCTCGGGGGCTACTGTCGGATACCAATATTGGGGGTATCCAATGACAGCGATTAAAAATAACCTGCAGCTTGATATACACCTCCTATGTGCAATTAGCAAAGACCTGATAACCTCCTGGTAGCTTTCTTTGGGTGCATGTAACAGAATATCTCTTGGAATTAATCTCACGCAGCAGCACTACATAAAAGCCGAAGGACCATGCAGTGCCTGCATGCCTGCATGAGTACGTCGCCAACTACTCCCATGCATGCAGTAATCAACGCCACCAACTACTCCCACTGACCTGCTATGTTAATGCACGTGCATGCATAGCACAAGCGAAAGGCACAGCGGTACTGCATGAAAAACCACTCGGGCAGTACAGCAGCATCGCGAACTCGCCCGAGGAGCTGCGAACTCGCCCGAGGAGCTGCGAACTCGCCCGAGGAGTTGCGTGCTCGCCCGATAAGTGGCAGGCAGCGCCCGACAGGTTGCTCCACCAGCTGCTCCGTCCCGCCCGAGGAGCTGCTCCCTCGCCCGACTACTCTCCGATTCGCCCGAGGGGCTGCTCCTTCGCCCGACAAGAACCACGTCTCGCCCGACAAGCTACGTCCTCGCCCGACGAGACTCCGATTCGCCCGACAAGATCTCCGTCTCCGACTGGTTCGCTCCTTCGCAACGAAGCAACCACCGGGAAGACCGAAGCACCCGGAGTCAAGCTGCTACACTGTGCCAACCACTCCCTGACGCAACTGACACCAGCAGGACATGGCTACAGTGCTCGGAAGGACGACGGGCCCCACAGCATGGGCAGGCACGCCTCCTTTTTTCCCGTTTTACCCTTTGACTGTACTTCTCCTCCGGCCTCCCCTTGAGCTATAAAAGGGAAGGCCAGGCCTCCTGCGTGAGGCCAGGGCCCCCTGCGAGGGGCAAAGATCGACTCCTTTCCTCCTCTCTCTCTGGCCTCCTACGGGAGGCAGGGAGCCTCTTTTCTTTCCCGAGGAGTACTCTCCCTCGACTTTCTTCTTCCTCCAGCCGGTCACTGGACTGAGCTCGATTCACGCACCAGAGACTTGGGAACTCATCCCTCTCTCGCCCATTTGTACCCCCTACTACAAACCAGTGCAAACAACACGAGCAGCACGAACTGGACGTAGGGTATTACACCCCAGGGGTGGCCCGAACCAGTATAAACCCCCGTGTCCTTTTGCACTACCACCCGAGGCCCGACGCGCGCTCCACGATTTTATTATTTGCCGGTGGTAAAGAACCCCGACAGCTCCGTCGACCAAATGCCTTGAAGGTTGTTTGATTATTATTCAATCTAATTTACTGAAAATGCCTGTGTGCTGCTCTTGTGGTCTTTGTATCGACCTAATTTTTCTATATTATGCCGTGCAGGAAATCTGGGCAAACTTTGTCGAGTTTGATGTGGCAAAGAGAGTTAGCACCCCTTTCTACTTCTGATTCTAATTTTTTATCACCATGATGCTTGTGCTTAGTTTAAGCTGAGCAGCAATCTTGTATGGTTCATGTATGCGACTTCTATTATTCTTTGCATTCAGTGAAGAAATATGAACATGAGCTCACTTGGCCATAAGCTTAACATACTCCACAACCTTCTCCATAGAACTGTTTGGGAAGCATGTAGCATGATTCTGTTGTTTTGCATCTGCATGCTTTTCCAAATTCTATTTTCCTAAAATGGTCATTATGGGTGTTTAGAGATACCTCAAGAATAGATGGGGACAGGTTCGGGATAGTTACCGACTTGTTTCTGTGTAGAGATGATTCGAGGTGTGACACAGTGATGGTATTACTACCCATGAACGACAGTATTGCTTTCAAAGTAGATTGCATTAAATTAACACTGGAACTTTGTTCTAATTTACTCTGCAATGATTCTGACTTAAATGAGGATTTATCATTACAACTAGGTGTGTAACTACTGAATTGACACCCCACTCTGGCAGAGGTGTGGTCTGATTTTTCACTAATTGTGTGTTCTCACCTTAACCTGGTTGTCGTTGTTCGTTTCTTTTACAGGAGGTTTATCTTTTGAAGTTTAAAACTTTTGAGAACAAGGTCAACGCCATTAATCAAGATACTGGTGTATGTGAAGAGCTTTATATGATGATCCTGGAGAATGTCAGACCCAGCAGGAAACTAGCTGTTGGAAATGTGGATTATAAAAGTATCATTGAAGATAAATTGGTTAGTGTCAGAGCTCCCTTGCTTGCTTGTGTCTAGGGACAATTTTGGGCACCAACTTTTCTGTGGATTATTTCAGGGTATACAATGCCTGTATGATTCTGCTGTAGCGGAGTTGATGTGGGGCTTAAAGATTCAGATGCAGTATCTAGTGACTGAAGAAAAAACAAACCTGACTGATGAGGATCGTCTCCCAATGAGCAATGGAATGAATTGTTTCCTGTATGAGCATGGGTATGATGTCAAGCCAGATATGCTGGTGAGCGGTGAGCCTGTTACTTCCTTTACGATATGTCTGACATTGAAGTGCTTTCTGTTTTATTGCTCCCCGCACTTGAAGCCTTTAAATTTTACTAAGAAAAATATATTTTAATGCATTGTTGTTTCCAGTATTTTGCCTTCACAGGGTTTTTCTGTATCATTGACGTAACAATGCTCCTTGTATCCAGGTTTCGAGACGTGTTATTGAGTTGGCAGGTCGCATGTACAATTATGATCGTCGCGTGAACAAACATGGAGACACTGAATCGCCCCTGTCTAAGCAGAGACTAAATGTGATACAAATTATCAGTCCCAGGAGACTAAATGTGATACAAATTATCAGTCCCAGGAGGCTGATACACATTTATTCAACAGATGATACAGAAACTTACAACCCACGAGGAAGCGGGCACCTAATACAAACTAGGATAGCTAAAAGGTAAACTACTGCGGTAAGCCAAAGGATGAACCAGAACGGTTCAACCAAGGGATCAGAGTTCTGTGACAGTGAGCCATCTTGGGCGGGACCAAACTCCACAGGCAAAGTTGGGTGCGGAAGCGACCTCCTATTCAGCGTCCTCAACAACAAAGTCCGGGTCTTCTTCTGGATTAACAACAACAAGGGTGAGTACAAAAGTACTCAACAAGCCCAATCACACCCACGGAGGGGTTAACACAGAATTATGCACAAGGAATATCAAGGATAAGGCTAGGTTTTATTTTTTGCCATAAAGCTAGTTTTAACACATGCATGGGTTTATTAAGGTATATTTTAGCAAAGCAAGTTTTAGTAACAAGTCATTAAGTGGGGTTGATCCACAAAGGATCCATCTTTTAAATGCTACCGGATTTCCCATCCGCCGTAGCTTCCCAGCACAAAGCCGGACTCATTTCCAAAACCAACACACTCCAACCCATCCCAAAACCTTAGTATTGTGACCAAGCCATAACTCGCCCATAACCGTGGGCACGGCTATTCGAATAGTTTGGAAACTCTGCAGAGATGTACACTTTCACCACAAGTAGGGTACCGCAACACGATCACCTTAGTGTCAGTGCGGATCCTATCGAAGTCATTACCCACCATAGCCAAAACTGCCTAGCCATCACGAGAAAGCACCAAGGGGTTTATGACACAAAGTCGGCAACCATGTCACTAAGACGGCACTTGGTTTTTCCGCTGCACACCTGCCTCCAGACAACTAACAGACGGCTAGTGGGATTTAGACTAAGCCCTTGCACCATACAAGAGTCGAGTGGTTGTACGAGATAAATGGGTTAGGCAAGATGACACATCACCTCGGTTTAAAACCGGACAAAATGGATATCTCCCAACTTGCTTAACCACAAAGGTACAAGCCAACCAAAAGTATTTCACAAAGAAATACCCATCCATCTTATCCACACAGTTTCTTTCTTTTCAAACCCAAAACTCAATTTCCAACTCACACATTTATTCTTTGATAAAACAAGTGTATAGTCATGATTGTTTGAGTAGCAAATCCTAAGCATTCTAAAATTGGTTATCATCTAAACAGAGCATATCATATTTAGTGATAACTAGGTTGTCAAAGAATATCATAGCAATCAAGGGGTGGCTAACCAACCGGGTTTTGAGTAAAACAATGCAATATCAAAGGCTTAATAGGTTGTGTTTATAAATCATGGGATAAACATGCATCAAAGGATGGGATTGGACTTGCCGTCAACAAAAGCTTCCGGGAGTTCATGCTCGCGGTACTCTCCTGCGTAGTCCTGCTCGTGGTACTGCTCCTCCTCGTTCACTCCATCGTCTAGGGCACGATCAAACAAACACACAATAAGAAAACACATTCCTTTACCGATGAGTTGAAAACCGGAAATAACAAAATAAAATAGGAAAAGAAATTATATTGGGATGGTTTGTGTAAAGCTCGGCCGGAATGGATGTAAGAGAGACGTGTTGGAGTTTGGTGGGAGTTCTGGAGAAATTTGGCACATGAAATGACGAGTTTAGGGAGGTTTACGGTTTAAACGGGGGTTTAGGACCTGTTTATAATTAATTATAAAGGGCCAAGGACTTATCTGTAAAGATTCTTATATGGTGGAAGGATCTAAATGTAATATTTGGAAAGTATATGGGGGTTTGGTAAAGACCAGGGGCATATTTGGAATTATTTAGAAAGGACAGGGGGTTTTCTTGGAAACTGGCTAAAGGGGGAAGGGTATATGTGTGGAATTGGAAAAGAGCAGGGGGTTTTTCTGCAAATGCGCCGGCCCTTTTCTCCCTTTCTCACGGCCGAACAGAGGGGAGGGAGCGGGGCGGCTCGGGCGGCGGCGGCGACGCCGATTCCGGCGCTATGGTCCTCGCCGGCGGCCAGGAGCGGGAGCGCGGGGAAGAGGAGGCCGCGGGGAACTCGTCCCCCCCTCGTACCTTGGCCGGGGAGGCTTGAGGAGGCGGGGCTGTGGCGGAGCAGTGGGAGGCGGCGGTGGTGAGGCGGGCGGCG
>CM014278.1:73034667-73050004 GCA_004135705.1 Alloteropsis semialata
GGGCGTGCGCGTGTGTGGTGGCGCGCGCGAGCGCGTGTGGTGGCGCGCGCAGGCGCAGGGAGGAAGGCACGGCGGCGTTTGGGGAGGAGGGAGGTGGCGCCGGCGGTGAGGGGCTCGGGTGGTGGTGGTTGCGTTCGGTGTCGGGCGGGAGAAAGAAGAAACAGGGAGGAAGGAGGAAAAGAAAAGAAGAAAAGAAAAAGAGAAGGAGAAAAAGAAAAGGGAGGAAAGAAGAAAGGAAATTTAGGAAAATGGAAAATGAATTAGAGAATAGAAAAAGAGAAAAAGGGAGACGGCCGGGATTCGCGGCGTCGAGGACGCACGCGCGGCGGTCGGCCGGTCGGCGCGACGCGCAGATCGAGAAAAAGAGGAAACGACGGTTAGGGTTATTTCGGGAGATAGGATTTGGAACGATTTGGGTTTTGGAACAACAGGAAGGTTAAGATGGACTTGGATTTGGATGATTTGATTTAGGAAACTCATCGCTAAAGGTTTTCAAAAACTCGCGATTTAGAAATTTGATTTTCCGGGACGTTACAGACACCTTGCGCTATGCTGCTCCGTTAATCAAGAAGATGTCTCGCATTGATACGAAGGATTGGGATTTACTCAAAATCGCGACTGCTGTCAAGGTTATTTGCTGCACAAAAGAAGAATTTGCAACTCCCAATGGGTAAACCATAATATTTTGTGAATGTGTACGCATTTGATGGAAAGATGTCATTCAACTAACACCATTATGTTCGTTTCAGTTGTTTTCAGCCCGACAGTTGGAGAAGTTCAGGAAAAATGCAGGTGCAGGTCGCTATAAAATGTTCTTGAAGAGTCCTTCCTTGGTAATCTATAATCAAATATACTCTGCCCGTAAGCTTAGGACTGAGGCAGGTCGAGAGTTGATCCGTTTTGTCAAGCTACGTGAAAAGTCTCGTGAACAAGCTGAAGCTGCAAATGATTGTGATGGGAAGAATATTCACCCTGGTATAAACACTGCCGTGCTTGATGAACTTAAAGAGTACAGTACTGTGATTTCAGCTCGACATCTGGAAAGACAGGTATGGTTCGTGCTTGATATGAACACTAAAACATAGAACAAGGCCAAAAAGGAAAGGGGAGCGGTGGAACACAAACACGTCTCCAGGGTCTTGCAGCAAGTTAATTTTGTTTACTTGATAGTTGTATGGAGCTGTGGTACAAGTTAATTCTTCTTTTTTTCTCTTAGGTCCCCCCAACTCTGGCACCGATTGGTGCAGAGATATACTCAGATCTCCAGCCATCCTCTTCACAGGACGAACAAACCAGGCATTTTATCTATTGATATCCATCCTTCAAAGGTTAGCTTGCATTGACTGTTCAATATTCATGGTGATTCACCTCTCAGATGCACATTGTTGTTACTGAGCTTAAGGCTTATAAAGCTTCACATTGTAATAATAACACATCACTTCATCTCTGTGAATACACTATCTTTGGTTAGGACTTAGGATTAGGTATCCATATAAGATTTTTTTTTGTTCTCTTTATTGGTCTTATGTTAGTTGATGACCATAAAATGGTTGTGCTATGTTGCAGCTGTCGAAAACAGCTCATTTTAGTGTTATGCCTTAGTGTTTAAACATTTGACACTCAAAACGTGTTGTATTTGTTGTGCTATTTGTGCTGTGATTTTGCTTGTTCCATGAGTGACTATGCTTAACTTTTGGTAGGTACCTGTTATATTGCTATTCATGATGCAAAATTGTTGGTTTCTTGAATACACGTAGCTGGGTGTGGAATTACTAGTTATTTGAAGAACTGTATCCCAACAGCTAATTGATAACCAAAGGATTTTTTTTTTGTTGCTCATGATGTGAACGTGAATACAAGTGTTGGCAATCTGATTTCAATTGCAAGACTACAGTGGAAATAGATCGTTCCATTCTAACAGATCGTGTATAGTGCATGTCTTTTATCATAATGTTATCAATATTGTGCCAAGACGTATAATTATTATATAACAAATAAAAACGCCCGTAGCACGCCCGTAACTGTACATATAAACTCTAATAATCCATGTGATGGCTTATGTTTTGCCTCTACAACAACATAAATAAAGGCCCGTCCTCAAAAGATTTTGACAACTTCGCCCGGTTTAAGTGAGAGAATCCATACAGTAAACGTTGCTTCAAATAGTCATGGAAAGTTGGAAAAGAGCCTAGGAAACAAATGCGGCACATGCTGAAAACCGAAGAACCAGACAACAGATTGCCTGCTAGCTTCTTAAAACAGATTTTTTCCCCCCACATGCTGAATGAGACGAGCATTTCACAATCATTTTTTCACAGCGCGATGGAAAGTACAAAGGTTTCAACAATGACGTTTTCTGTGATTTGCAACCATGTAAAAAGAATCTTCTGACCTAACTTTCATGATAACACGTTTGACTGTTTAAGGATCTACAATGCACAATTGGAACGGCACCACATCTGAGAAAAAGCAGACGGACGAATAACCTAGCTACAAAATCATAACTAGCCTCATCCCCACACTAGAGTGACTATGTCAACTTTCAACACAAACCTAACCAGATAAAAGTTACAATGGACGATAACTATTTAATCTTATGAAAGATGAAGGTTATGGCGTTCCAGAGCAGATGCACCAGCCAATCTACTCTTGTGGTGGAGGTCCCTGGCCTCGGCCTCTGCGCCCACGCCCACGCCCCTGGCCCCGACCCCGGCCCCTGCCTCTGCCACCTTCTGCAGTTAACCATTGAATTTATTTATATAAGATAACTCTCAAGATAAATGAAGTAATTCTTAATACACTCGAAAAGAAGTACAATGTTGATTTAGGTAGTAGGAACTGAGCAAACAGATTCCATAGTTTCATGACAAATAAAGCTATTGCTAGATTTATCTTGAGAGATGGATAAACAATGGAAAAGGCATAGTTAAGTCAAAGCAGCTATAGTTATCAGCAAAAGAGACAGAAAGCAGAGTCAAACAAAAATATCAGAACTGTTACGGTTATAGATTTAAACAGAACTAACCATATCCTTGCATAGGTGGTGCATTATATCCATCATCATATCCACCAGCTTCTTCCATTGGATAAGCATCACCACCGTAACCCCTTCCAGGTCCAAAAGATCCACGCCTTCCCCGACCCCTCCCTCTGCCACGATACCCATGTGGAGCCTCCTCCGGTTCTTCAAACTCATCCTCATAGTTTACTCCTCCATTGCTGAACCCTACACCACAATGATCAAAATGCAAAGTCAGAAATTGTACATCAAAAGTAAGACCAAGCATAAGACACATACTGAAATTTCAATAACCAAGTGTAACCAAGCAGATATATACCTCTTCCTCTGCCCCTTCCCCGACGACCACGTCCTCTTCCACGACCACTTGGTATGGCCTCTGGCGAAATTTAAATAAAAAAAGTTTCATTACATAGACAAAAGCAGGGAAAATGCCGTACAAGTTTATTAATCAACGACAGCACACCTGCATCCTGGTCGAACTCAGCTGCTGGCCTGACCTGGTCAGCTGGTATCGGTGGCTGGTAACTGCAAGAATACGAGGTAATGTTCATGTCTTGAATTTCAAGAAGATAGGAATAAAGAATTAGAATCAGAGAAAGGCTATCCAAAGTTCCTAACTGCTAAGTGACCACACATCACATTACAAATCTAGCAAATCAATGCCCCGAGTTCTCCAAAAGCTAACTATTGAAGGAACGTCTGTCCATTACACTCTCATATTATTACTATCTAAAAAGCTTATAGACAGGAACAATATTATTGAGAAGAAAATAAATAAAAAAAATTGTGATGATAGCATAAGCAAAGCGTATTAATTATGTATAGCCTTTATTCAAATTTCAAACATGCATGGAAAATTGTGACTGCACATACCCAGGAGATGATGTATCCAGCTCCTTCTTTGACAATTTAATGGTAATCAAGGACACATGGCGAGTGGTCTCAAGACTGTCATGGAAACATGAAGGGATCAAGTAAAATCTCTTCAAAAGAATATAAATATAAGAAAAATATCCAATGCCCCTTACGTGACAAGGCCTTCTTCCAGTGGCTCCCAAGTATCAGTTATGTCAATGGATTCAATAGAGGTATTCTGATGGAGACCAGCAATCCTTCTCTGCTCAGGGGATAACATACAAGTCAATAATCGGCATCACAGGGTATCATTACCAAGTGGTATTATGAATTTGTAATTCCACCTTAAGAAGCTCCACGATGACAACTGTCTTGTTGATTGCCCTTCCCATAGCCTTGATGACAATGTCATCCACCGCATTGTCCTGTAACAGAAAGGAACACAAAACCAAAAACAGTGAATATTGGATTTAGGGCAAACAGCAATAGGTGCTTTGCTAGACACAGGGATATTCCACAGACTGCCATCCTACATCTTAAATACACCTACTACCACAAAAGCCTAGGGGCAAGAACATCAGCACAATTACAAGGAACTGTACTAAAAGAAGAAGATTCATTAATGAACAATACCAATCTTGGCATCATAGTAGCTAATGGATGTGAAAATCTCATCCCATTATCCACTGAACCCCAATTTAATAGCTTAATTAAGAATTGGGTGCCTAAAAAGATGAATCTGGATACAGAGGCCCACATGCACCGGACAAGGAGGTTGCAAACCAGTACTGCCTCCAAAGCCTGGCTGTCTCCATGGGGCAGTAGAGCCCTAGAACAGTAAAGAATTCAAATTCGAAGCCCTAACCGCAGCAAGGACATCGAGACACCCGATTCGCGTCGCGCGGCTCGCTCAGGGCAAGCTTACGGAACCCGCACTAAACCCTAGCCAGAATTCCTTGGGGGACCAAAACCGCGATTTTTCAATCCTTCTCCGCCTAGAGGAACCGAACGCGCGAAGCAAACGAGCGAGCAGAGGATCGTATCCGTCGAACCTGGAGCAGGGCGAGCGCGTAGCTGATGTAGTTGCGGGGCCGTCCCTGCGCCGTGATGCGGATCTCGTTGGCGCCGATGGGGGACTCCTCCCGCGGCTTCTCCACCCTCTGGTACCGATCCATCGCCTCCGACGACGACTACTCCGCTAGTCCTCCTCTTCGCCGAGCGAGCGCGAACGCGAAACCTCCCCTCGAATCTCCCTTGCGAAAGCCGAAGGCAGCGTGCGTTGGGTGTTGCGGTTGCTGGCGCGGGCGTTGAACTCGCGGTGGTTTGGTTTGGAGGGGCGGTGCCGTGGTGGTCGCGATATATGAGGGGAGGGGGGAAGCGAAGAGAGGAGACGAGGCCGAGGCCGGGGTGGATAGGGTTTGGGTTTGCCTTGCCTGCTGGGTCGGCCGGTCCGAGCGGGTCCGACAGGGACACCGGCGCGGCCTGGGAGTTCGGGCCCGGCACGCTCGGACCGCGTGCGCTGCGGCGTTGGGTGGCAGGCCGGCTTTTGGTTGGGCTCGTTGGTCTGGTCTGGTCTGGTCCGTTGGGGGGGCTGGCGCGCTGGGATGGGCCGATGGGGGGATCCGAGGCAGCGTGGACAGCGGATCGGGACCGTTGGCTGGAGATCGGGTGGCGCGGAGGGAGCCAGCTGTTCCGGCCTCGTTGGACTTTGTCACGGTCGTCGCTCGCGCTGACCGGCTGCGCCGTGGGCCCCCCGGGGCGTCGCGTTGAGTTGAGTGTCCCGGTCGACGGGTCGAGCTCGACCTCGTCGTTGTTCAAGCGGAACGGATTAGAGTCCAAGTCGAACTGGGTTTAATGTAGGGGTAGAGCTCGAAACGGAGTATGCTAGGAGCTTGACATTGGGGGCTCTAATCGTCGTGACGACAACACGTCAACACCATCTCTTTTCCAAAAAACAAAATCACATGAACCCCGGGCCCGGCTCTCTATGGCCAAGCCTTAATAATCTGTACTCACAATAACACACAGTTTGCATTTCACTAATAGCATCCAGTTTCAAGTTCAGCCCTATCGATTGGCGCAAAGGTGGCAACACGGAACTGTTTGGGGGCCGAGTGGAGCTACGAGGACGAGAGCTAACATTTCTGGCCATGGAGCGCAGTTTGAACTGCGCATACTCGAGAGCTCGCTAAACATTTCTGGCCCGCGAGCTCGCGCGTGCATTCGTCTGTTAATTTAGTGCCCTACCGAGGAGCTAAATATATGTAAACTCATATCGCTGGTGAAATCCGGATGCATACAGACGTCGGGATACTGTACACCGTTTTCCCGAGATGATGGGCCGCGCGCGGCGCTTTTGTGTTCGGGGGCCCGTTAAGCTGGTAGGAGCGCGTGTCCGGTTGAGTACTCCCTCCTCCCAGGCATACCGCTTATGGGCTAATAAACATGGCACACGTGGCACTGTTAGGCGGTGTTTTTTTTCCATTACGTGCTACTACGTGTTGTGGCGCTAGCACTTGCCCCTGCCCTATGTGCGGCAATTAAAAAAGGCCACACGCGTCGTCAGTGTCCCGAGAAGATTTTAGCTGCCGTCATTTGTGTGGCCATGTGTCTACACACCAGTCCGGTTCCATAGATTTATCCTTTGTGCTAAGTTTTTTGAAACACCGGAATAACCATTTTAGCTGGAGGCAATTACAATCATTCGAACCATGGTGTTTGCACGGTGCGTAGAATTCAACGACATGCAAATAGACTTTAAAATGCGGTGCCTCGGACTATAAATATAGTTTTCAGTACGTAAGTACAAATAGGGAGGCTCCTGATTTTTTTTATTTTGCTACAAAGAATAGAAACTACTACCTCCATTCAAAAATGATAAGAATATTTTGATCGGCGAAAAGTCAAGTTTTTGCAATTTTAACCCGTAATTAGTCGAACTATATGTAAATTTAGGACTTAAAACTTGCATCAATAGATTTGTGTCCATAACCCATTTAAGAAGATACTGACTTCCTAAAAATTGGAGGCACGTTCTAATAGAATTAAGAGTAAAAAACTATTTATTTGACTTTGTTCTGATCACAGTATCTATATCATTTCTGAACGAGATCCAAGGCCTACCTTATTAAGAGATCATTGAATAGAGAAAAGTATTTCCAAAATAGTTGTCTCTCAATCCATGGGTACATTCCATAGCATTAGTTTATGCTATGGCCGTACGTGCTAAGCGGACCCATGCAAGCCTGATCCCACTTCATACCCTTCACGAATCACGGGCGCGGCAAAGCGCGCCAACTCATCCTAGTAAGGTACCTACATAGAAAGAATTCCCCGACCATCCGACTGATCGATGTACTGTAGCGTACAATGTTGCTGTAAAAAACCCCGATAAAACACTTAGGGGGTGTTTGGATCCTTGTGCTAAAGTTTAGTCCATGTCACATCGAATAATTAGGAGAACTAAACATGATCTAATTATAAAACTAATCACAGAATCCTTGTCTTTTTCACGAGACGAATCTATTAAGACTAATTAATCTATCATTAGCAAATGGTTACTGTAGCACCACATTGTCAAATCATGGACTAATTAGACTTAATAGGTCCGTCTCACTATTTAGCCTCCATCTGTGCAATTAGTTTTGTAATTAGTCTACGTTTAATACTCTTAATTAGTAACAAGACATCCGATGTGACAGGACTAAACTTTAGTCCGTTGGAATCCAAACACCCCAGCGAGTTGAGTTTTTTTCTCTCTCGTGGCGCTCCGTTTTCATATCACCATCACCTAAAAATCGGACCCTTCCAACATTTGAGGGCCATTTTTTTTTCTCTCGTGGCACTTCATTTTCATATCACCATCACCTAAAAATCGGGCCCTTTCGGGATAAAAAAAATCGGACCATTCGAACATTCGAGGACCATGACTAGCTGAATTTCCAAAAGAAAAGTGTCTAAACCGAATCTCATTGATTACTAGGGCATGTTTGGTTACCTTACTAAGGCCATTGTGACACCCCTGGTGTCACTATTGTAATTAGAAATCCTAATTAAATTAATTAAACCCATAATGGCATGCATCATTTCATAATTGTATTGTTTGTGCATTTGTGTGTATGGGTGGACTTAGTCAACCAAAATAATCAAAAATAGTCAAAATAGTCAAAATACAAAAAAAATTATACCAAAATGTCACAAATAATGTCAAATACATGTTTATGAACTTAAATGAGTATGGCAAGTTCAAACAAAAATTCAAAATTCAATTTTGAAATCGTTTGACCGTCATTTCATGTGTCGCGGGTATTGCTTTTTACCCTTCTCGAGAGGCTAATATCTATATATTTTGCCTACACACTTGAAATTCCACCAATATAAAAGTTGGAGTACAAAGTACCCTCTTTACAATGGTGGTGATGTGGATCAAGGAAAACTTTGTTTGATCACTCATAATCTTGGTCAAAATCGGGTCAAAACCAGCAATTTCAGCACTTAGATGAATTAAACTAAGTCTGAAAAACGTGATTTTTGCCTGTTTTCTTCACCCCGTAACTTTCAAACCGTGGCCCAAAAGTAGTGACACTCTTTGTAAGAGTTGTAGCCTAATGTACCAGCTACAAATTTTGTATTGGACGATCTCAATATTTGTATGTAAATCTTAGAGAAAAAGGTCGTCGAATTCGGGTCAAAAACATTCGATTCAGACTTAGGATTTTCAGTTCGACAGTTAACAGCATTTTTGGCCAGATTCTCCACGATTTATCTCTCAAACCATTGATCAAACACTATAACTCCCTTTGTAGAAGTTGTAGCCTGATGTACCATCTTTAACTTTCGTATTGGTCGAATCAACTTTTTATGTACAAAAAGTGGAGTTTAAGGTCGACGAATTTGGACCCGTAAGCTGACCTAAAACTCTGAATTTTTCGGAAATTCGAATTTTGGCTGAACTTTAGGGCCTTGCAACTTTCGAACCATTGAGAAAATGGTATAAGTTCTTTCGTAAGAATTATAGCCCTATGATCCAGCTACAAGTTTTACATTGGCCGAATTGGAAAGTTACATACGAAATCGAGAGATAAAGTGAACCAAAGTTAGGCCGGTTGTGCTGCAACTCAGCTGAAGCAACTGTCTGAAATCAGCAGTTTCGCTGAAATATAGAGCCTCGTATCTTTCAAACCATTGATCGGATGATAGTGATTCCTTTCTAAGTTTTGTAGCCTGATCTATCCTCTACAACTTTTATATTGGTTTCTTCCTGAGTTTATACACAAAATCTTGAGATAAATGGACGTGAATTCGGGCCAGCGTGCTGCAACCAAACTGAATCGAACTGATTAAGTTCGTCAGCTCGGCCTCGGCACCGACGGTCGCCGTTGCCGCGCTGGCGCGCACCAAGTGACGTTGGCCACGCGTTCGTCGTTCCCCGTCCCATTTGTGCCTTGCCAAGCGTCCCGGCCTCGCTAGCCAGCCACGTCCGCGCGAGGAAAAGCGAGCCGCCAGCTCACCGGCGCTCTGCTCGGTGAAAACGGGGCAGTAGGCCACCGATCGAATTTACTCCATCCAAATCCTCCATTCCGCAATTACCTCTGGCCAACCCTGCCCAACCTCGTCCTCTCCGTCTCCAACCTCTTCCCGGCCTTTTCCCTTGAACACATCGCCGGGAATTCCAGAATTTCGGCCGCCCCATGGCTTACTGAGCTCGAGCCGGAGCTCCACCGTGGGCAGGCAACCACAATCCTCCTCCTCTCCTTTCGACCCCCAAAACGGACTCCACTAGACCCACTGAACCTCGCCGACCCTTTTCTCAGCTTTCTCCCCACCGGCCGAGCCAGGCCGGCCTTGCCCAGCCCGCCGGCAGCCTGCTGCTGCGGCCAGCCGTCTCGGCTGCCCAGTCAGGCGAGCCGAACAGGGGCCCATGCGGCCCGGCCACGCCAGCTGCCGTAGGGCCGGCCGTGCTGGCCTCTCGGCCACGCAGGGGCGCCCTCCCAGGCCGGCCTTCAGCCATAGCCGAGCTTTGCTCGAGCTCTGTCCAGAGGTGGGAGACAGTGGATTGAATGGTAAGGAATTAGAAGTACGGGGGGTTTTGTATAAGATTTCAAGGTTTATGATTCAAAGGTGGGATTTTGCAGGGGGTTTTCTGCAAGAATCTGAGGACCTATTCGTGAAGAAAGGACCATTCTACGATTATTTTCAGTTTTCCAGGGGCCTTGATGTAAATATCGTTTTCACTATTCACGTTTCTCTTTCCTTTTAATTCGGCTGAGATTCAATAAATCACCAAAAATCACAGAAAAATCGTAAAATCACAAACTTGGACTTTCTGGAATCCTTGGGAAATTATCTTTCCAATGGTGTATCATATGCATGTGTAATCTGTGTGATTCCCAATATATGTTTGAATGTATGAAGATATGCTTGAGAGGATGGTTATTGCTTTATAATTAATAGGAATGTGCTAAAAATGCAAAACCACTTTTGATAGATCCGTTGCGACCAGTAGAGTTGAGTTGAGTACCTGTTGGCCATAGTTTATTCATGATTTTGGTAGATTTGGAATTAAGTTGATTATAACTAGTTGAGAGTGAATAAATCACCAAATATTTTGTATAACTCAGAAAAATCTGAAAAATTCACATAAAGTGCCTCTGGTAGACTAGTAGTTGCAGTAAAAATTTCAGCTGCAGAACATTTTTGTAGCATTTATTATGATTTTCCAAGTGGTGATAAATGTTGGATGTTAAGAAAATAGGAAAGAAATAGGTAAAATGATGTAAAATTCCTTAAAAAATATGTTTTACTGTCAGGAACACATAAACATGTTTACCTAAATTTTTGTTTATGAAAATATGTTGTTTAGGCTTAATTTGGTAAAGATCAAGTCGGTTTTGTTTAAAACCGGTCAGACCGGTTTCAATCCAGTGGGACCGGTTTAATCCGGTTTTGATAACCGGTGGAACCGGTTCTTCCCCTGAAGCAAAAGTAAATTTCCAATTATGCCGTAGGAACCCCTTTTTACTACTAGTGGTCATTTATAGATGTTTCACTTGATTATGAAATAAGTTTAAGTTGCTTTAACATGTTAGAATGGCTTCATAAAATTTCTTTATATGTTAAGTCAATTCTGATTTAAGTTTAATTAGCAACTAAAAGCAACCCCGCTTTATTTGTGAGCTTCTTAGTTGTTTATATTCCGTAAATGATTGCCCAGTGATGTATTAGTGAGTTGTTGCAGTTATTCTGTGATTGTTTCTCGTGCATTGCTGCATCTCATACATCCGCATTTCGTGTAGAGCAAACCCTTGCTGACGGAGTGTACGAGATCGAGGTCGAGCCCACGGACGATCCAGCTGCTGCCGAGTTGAACGTTGCTGTTGCACAAGACCCGAACCAAAGTTCGGAAGGGCCCAAGGCCAGCGGTGATCAGGAAGGCAAGCCCCGGAGCATAACCCGCTGTTTATTCTAACACTCCTTACTTTATGCCCTACTTTTGTGCATTTAAGTTTTGAGGAGTTGAATGAAACCTTAGTTGCATGATCCCTAGGTACCTATGTCCTAATACTAGTATGTGTAGGTCGTTTAGACTGCCATGCTTAATTAGGATCGGTAGAAGTCGAGTGATTGCCTTGTCACTCGCGAGATATAGGTTTTTACTTTATCAGTTAATGAGATTCGGCAAGCGGGGCTTGTGCGATATTTATGTTTGGTTGAACACCCCGCTTGCAGAGAGATTTGTGGCTAAGGCATTGATTGTGTGGCGATGTTGGTCAAGCTTTTGAAGGTACTAATCGTATGCCGGGAAATATGGTAAACTGATAAACCTAGTACTTGATTCAAACTGACGTCTGACGGGTTTTATCACTCCCTTGGACGAGGGGTTGTGGCGAGTGTAGCAGTGGCCGCGGCACAGGTTTGCCTCGGGCACCTGGGGTCCGTTGGGGCGTGCACTCGGGCGGAGTGGTCCCTGATGGAAGATGGCAGGGAGAGATGGGAAAGGTTGCCCCGTGAGGTCCTGGGTGTCTCTCACGGGTCGTGCGATTAGGTTGTCCCATGCATGGTTAAAATCAACTCGAGTTGTCCGTCCTTCGCGGTTACATGAAGCTGCTTGATCTTTTTTCATACATCAATGTCCTTGGGCCAAATGGGGGAAAGTGTTGTTAGATGAGAAATGTTGATGATTTACTAATCAATTGTTTTTCGACACTGAATGTTATTGGATAGTTTGGCAAATCTAGTAAGAGTTAGTCTCACTTAAAACTGGGCTAAAATATTGAAAATAGGGATCAACTGATAGATGCTTTTGGCAAAACAAACCCCTCAGCCAGAAAGCCTTGCATGTCTAGTATTTAACCTTGTCGGGTAAGTCTTGCTGAGTAATTAGTACTCAGCCTTGCTTGTAGCTATCTTTTTCAGATGATGTTGCTGGTTATGACCCTGTTGCTGCCCTGACTTGGCCTGGAGTGCTCCCTGATGGTTGGACAGTTAAGTGGGGGCCGCCTGAGTCCGACTCAGGCCGCGGAAATTGAATATCATGTGTGGGCTCCATGTGAACCGACATTTAGACTTCCGCTGTATTATAACTCTGATTTGTAATAACTAAAACATATGCACTGTATTTGTATAATTATCTATGTGAACCCCGTGTTGTAAAATTTGCGATGAGTTATACTGCCTGAGCCTATCTTCGAGTGGGACTGCTGCTATTTCGTTTCGGTCGAGAGAAAAATGTGGTGTAATCGGGAAGGAATCCGACGGATTGCACGATTAACTCGGTTTAAGGGTGTGGAGCACTGCTGTGATAGTGGTTCCATGCTCTTAAGCCGGATTAATTGAGGTGGTCTGCCACAGCCATGTTCAGTTACGCTTTCGGTCGAGGCAGCTCATCTGAATGCCTGAGGTTGCTGCCTGGTCTAGACAGTTTTTCAAGGCCCGTAACTAAAGAAGCCCTGTGTTATTACGTTCTCATGTCAACGTCGCCACTCAATGTCAGACTTGCAACAAACGAGTGTTAGGACTAACTAAATTTTGAACAAGTATTGGTGAAAAAAAATGTCTACAACTTTAGTAGCACAAGGCACAAGGACTCCTGTCAAAGAAAAACAACCGGTGTTCAACACAACAAGACAGACTGCTAATATCTTTTTTGAAAATTTGTAGAAGCTCCTACCTCAAACATTTGATTATCCTTTCTGCAAACTTGCCCAATTGAGATGAACGAGGAAGGCAAACAAATGGTCTCGATAGGAGATTATCCATTTCTCCTTTCAAAACGTACATTGTTTCGAGTTTCTAAAGTGCTCAACAAACATCAGCTAGCAAACAAGGACTTACCATGTTCACCCTACTAAGGACACATGCCCTCACTTAAAAATTCAGAACTGAAACTACGATAGCAACGAAGACTATCAAACGAAAAACATAGAGTTTAATTGATTGAGTACCAATCTTGCCCTACCAAAACTAGGGCATGCTAAAATTTGGCATGCCAAATCCTGGGCATATTTTTTGGGGATAGCACTTGGTCGATGTGCTAGAAACTTCAGCACGACAGCTTCTTGGATTTGAACCAAGCGAGTGCCAAAATTATTAGGTTTGCCATGATTTTGGTTTGGCTAGTTTTGGCCTCCAACCAATCAGGCTCATAATTTTTTTTACAACATAGGATCTATGAATAAATGTGCAATTTTTTCTTTTTAAAGAAACACATTTGTCATCTCCTTGGCAACATATTTCTTTTACGAGAGTGCTTGGAGAGTTTTTTTCTTTCTTTTTTCGAATGTTTTTTTTTCGTAATACAGTTTTCACCCGACTGTGTTCAGCCAGCAGCAGGCTAGGTTTTTCAACCTTTTCCCACCCCGATAGTAGGCATCTAGCCCTCTCAAAGCCGCCGCCGAAAGGGTTTCTCTTTCCCTCACCATCTCGAACGCTCGCCGTCGTCGGCCCAGTCCCAAGCAACCATCGACGCCGATGGCAGTTCCCGGCCGCCACAACGCGCTTAGGGACGACGAAGACGACATGGCCGAGCACGCCGAGGTCTTCGGCGGGGCCTCCGACGACGAGGAAGTGCCTCCCCACCTCCGCGCCCTCGCCAACGCCGCCCAGACCGGCGACGTCGCCGCCCTCCTGGTTGCCCTCGGTACTGGTTTGATCCGCCCCACTCGTTTATGATCCTCGTTTGCTTGAACCCGTCTAGGGTTCTGTGGAATCACCTGATTAGATAAAGAGCAAGCATATTGCATAGGTTGGTTAATTTTTACATGGTCGCATAGATTAGCTATTTCTAATTGCTGCGATGCACTTCCAGATTCGTACTACCTCCTTGAAATTGCATTGAATTTCACTTGCCAAGTTGCTACTTCGCGTGGTATTGCTGCAAATTTGGTGCTATTTGAACAACCACCTTAGTGCTGTATGAGCTTATAGCTCTGTAGAGACTTGCGTGAGGCTTGTGTATGCAATTTGTTCCATGTCGTGATGTGGATCAGGATCAGAATGTGTGCTGCCTGAATTTGCTGAAGTCTCATATATCATTGCTGTGACTAATTGGTTTGAGCCTTTGGGAGGTATTTGCTCAAGGCAATTATGTTTCTGTGCACTTGTCACTACTTGTTATAACCTTTGGGACATCTCAGAGCAAAATGCTACTGTAGATCCACAGCACTTGAATGAGCTGTGCATATAAAAGTACAATATGGTTACTTGCTCAGTGCAGTGCAGGAGGAGATAATCATCCCTCTTCCTTGGCCTGTTTAGTTGAGAAAGTTTGATGAAGTTTGGAAAGAAAGTTGCCATTGGAAAGTGTGTTCTGTGAGGGGGGCACGGTTGTCAGTGGAAAGAAAGTTGCCAGTTGCCGGCAAAAGTTGCCAATCTAAACAGAGTCTTACTAACATCCCATGCGGGGAAAAATCCAGCTGTGCTTTCTGCTGCAAAAATATGTTTTATATTTGAAGGGCCCTTGCAGTTGGTTTAGTTTTTTTGCCAACCAATAAAAAGGTTAAATGGATAACTTGTTTGTAGTTCTGATACCTTGTTTTTATTTACTTGCTTGTTTTACATGCTGTGGGCATCTCCATGAACCTTTTTATTCACTTGCTTGTTCTACATGCTGTGGGCATCTCCATGAACCTTTTTTGGTTTTCTCAATCTTGGCAAGCACTATTTAGGAACTACAAATGCATGATTGGTCCTGATTTGATCATTCAACATTTTCCCATATGCCCCTCTTATGTTATATTGATGTAATATTAAGTCTATCTGTTTGAGATACCATACTATACATATGCTAACCACCAGAGTGCCAGTACATGTTAACTGTATTTATTTAAGAGTCTTATTCCTAAACTTGATGGATGACTCAAGTTTGCTTCATTGTATCAAAGTTTGCTGTCCTTGAACTTTGACGCCAGTGTTTTTGTGTACTTAATTTCAAGTGCATATTTGGCAACAGGAGCACGGGGG
>CM014278.1:73050028-73061073 GCA_004135705.1 Alloteropsis semialata
GAATGTGTGCATATCTGGTTATCTGTGGAGCTCTTCACATAGGTTCTACAATTTATATTTATGCAGATAATCATGATGGAAGTATTGATGTTCCTGTTGAAGATGGTGATACTTTGCTTCACCTGGCATGCTTATATGGTCATCTTCCTTGTGTGCAGGTTGACATGATTATCTTGTTTTTTCCCCCTTTGATTATTGCTTTTTTTTTGTAACTAACTGTGGCCACCTTATCAGCTACTGTTGGAACGTGGGGCTAGCTTGGAATGCAAAGATGAAGAAGGGGCAATTCCTCTTCACGATGCTTGTGCTGGTGGTGTGTATCTTTTTTTTGACATAAGGAGCTATATGTTTTAACCATTGTTCTAGTTTGTTTTCGTAACATCTTTTTTTTACAGGCTTCACTGAGATGGTCCAATATATGCTCAACTTTGCTGCTAACAGGGATGGTTGCACAGCGCAAATGCTCAACACCGTAGATTCTGAAGGCGATACAGTAAACCCACGAACCTTGCCATCATTTCCAGACTGATATTTTCAGATATCTACCGTACCTTCTGCATGGAAATTAAATTCTGCATCTACTTAATGCAGCCACTCCACCATGCTGCTAGAGGGGAACATTTGGATGTTGTCAAGCTTTTGCTTGAGGCTGGGGCATCTCCCAAGAAAGAGAATTCTTATGGCCAGACGCCTGCTGATATGGCGGACCAAGACACCGAAGTCCGGGCCTTTTTGACTGCCAAGCAAATTGAGGCAAGCACACACATGAGTGATGATTAAGGACAGTGAAAACCTTAGTTGAAACTGGTAATATGAAGTAGTAAGGAATATACTGCTATGGTATCTGCCATTCAGACTGAAGTAATATTGTAGTTAAAATTTTGTAGTATGGTATGGAGGAACTAGCTACATGACCGATTTTCCTTTTCCAAAATGCTGCATTATATGAGTTTGACTTGAACACCTGTCCATTTTGTTCTTCTTGCATGTTTTTCCACATTATCTTCTAATAAGTTTCTTCGAAGATGAAAACTGTTTCTTACGGGATAACCAAAGTTGAATTGCTCTGTCCGTCTTCTGTGGCTTACAATATTGCTTCATAGGTTGCAGATTAGTAGTAGTTTACTGCTTGCTTGGTAAACAGCATTTTCGATGTTGTTGCGGTAAAAGTCGAATATCTTTTGGAGCGAAATTGTCAGATGGCAAGCCTGTTCGGTTGGCTGGCGGCTAGTGACTGGTGCTGATTTGTTGTGAGAGAAAAGTACTGCTGACTGGCTGCTGGCTGGTGCTGATTTGTTGTGAGAGAAAAATACTGCTGGCTGGTGGCTGATAAGCCAACCGAACAGGCTGTCTAGAGTTTCCTCGTCGGTTCATTTATTTGGAGATGGTAACGAGGCAATAGTGTAATGCTTTTTTTTACAATGTTTTCTGCTGATTAATTATCATACATTGATTTACTCCCAGAGCGTCCGATCTGCCAGTTCGAAAGCAAGTACTGTAAATGATGCGCGTTTTCTCCACGCGACTCCGGTTGCGTTTCGGACTCGGAGTCGGGCCGCCGTTCGCGGTTCGCGTCGTTATAAAGCGAAGGATCATCCATCCCACTCCCGCACCTCCCCCACCAAGGCACCGACTTGATCGCCACCCTCCCGAACACGTTCATGACGGCGGTGCACCAGCACCTCTCTTTCCCTGTCGCTCGTCCTCCCCATCCGCGCCGCGGCAGCCACCGTCCTCCCCGCGACATGACGCCGCAGGTCTGCCGCTACTGGAAGTCCGGCCACTGCAGCCGGAACCCGTGCCGGTTCCTCCACGCGGACGTGCCCCAGCCGCCGGGGCGGACCGTCAACAACAAGCCAAACACCTGGGTCAACCCGTCCTGCGTCGCGAAGCCCGGTGGCGAGGCTAGGCTTCGTCCTCATCCGGTGCCGTCGTCGCCATCAAAGCGGCGGCAGGATGACACGCCCCAGGTGCTGCCACCCAAACCCATCTGCGGCGGCGGCCAAGAACTCGAGGGTCGTTGGTGCATCGGCGGCGGCTTATGCGGCGTCGCGCAGCTCAAGGGCCACGCCAAGGCGGTCACAGGCGTCGCTGTGCCAGACGGATCTGACAATCTATTCTCCAGCAGCACTGACGGCACGGTGCGCGTCTGGGACTGCACCACCGGACAATGCGTCCACGTCGCGCCGATGCAAGAAGGGGAGGTGACCAGCCTGGTCTCCATTGGCCCGTGGGTGGCCATCGGGGTGCGCGGCGCCGTCAAGGCCCTCCACACTGGAACCGGGAAGGAGCTGCGGCTACGAGGACCCGCCGCGGCCACGCTGGTCACCTCCTTGCTCGTCGAGGACGACGAACACCTCTTCGCCGGTACAGAAGACGGCGTCGTCTACACGTGGAGGATGAACCAAGGCCGGCAGGGCTTCGACGAGGTCGCCGCGTTCCGGGGCGACGACAAGGCCGTGGCGTCGCTGGCGCAAGGAAAGGGCACGCTTTACTCCGGCTCCGCAGACGGCAGCATCAGGGCATGGGACCTCGAGAACCGCCGGTGCGTCTGCACCCTCGCCGCCCACGCCTCGGCGGTGACCGCGCTGCTGTGCTGGGAACAGTTCCTGCTTTCGTCGTCCGACGACGGCACAGTGAAGGTCTGGCGCGCGAAGCCGGACCGCGACAACCTCGACCTCGAGGTGCACTACGTCCACGACGAAGGAGAACGCGTGGTCGCCATCGATGGAACGTACGATCCCGACAGGAAGCCCGTGCTGATGGTTTCGCGCGGCGATGGCATTGTGCGTGTCTGCGACCTCCCGTCGCTGCAGAACAGAGGGCACGTTCGCTGCAATGGCGAGGCCAGGGCCGTCTCCCTCAGGTCGCCCGGCGTCGTCTTCACAGGGGATGCGTCCGGCGAGATCAGAGTGGTGAAGTGGGCGGCGCGCGCTCAGGCTGAAGTATGAACTCTTTGAATGTTTGAGCTGTACATAATCCTTTGAGGCTACCAATCATTGGCAAAATTGTTCGAAGCTGGTGTGGCATGCAAGAGCAAGACCGAGGAAATTGCTCCTCTGCTTGACACTCTCTCTGAGAAACATCAGAAAAAATGTCAAAATTGTTTTTGGACTTCGTGACGTTATAGACGTTCGTGCTTTTTAGCAGTGATGAGCCTGTGACTTGCTGGCCTGGCAAAGGCATGAGTATAACTAGGTGATACCCCGCAGCGCGTTGCTGCGGAAATTTTTTAAAAAAAACTATTAAGATGAAATTTGAAAGTAGAAACACTAAGATGCGTGTTGCCCTTCGGCGAATTCCGTGCGCGTTACCGTGGGATATATTGTGTAATTTTTATGATTATTTGATGCAGTCTGAAAGGAGCTAAGGTTTGGATTTTTTTACATGATGGTAAATTGTTCTATAAATTTACAGATTTGCTCGGCGTCAATCGATTGATTTTTTCTTTATCTGTCAATCGACGACCGCGCCCCTTAGATCGTGATCGGACGAAGGCAACGAAACCCTGTGTATTTTTCCTATTGGGCCCGCAGCAATGCAGTCCTCGTACCCGTTAGCACGTTATCGGGCAACGCTTGTCAATTGACTGCTACCTGCAGTTAGGAGGTTTCTGTGTTGTTCACGAAGTCACTGGCTGTTTGTTTCTCGTTTCACTATTCTCCCTCCATCCCCTCCGCAAGCTCAGACAGAAAGGCGACGACGAAGACGCCGGATTGGCGGCGGCGCCGAGCGCAGCCCCAAGGTGCGACGGGGACTCATCGCCGGTGTGTGCACAGGCAGCGTCGTGGTAATCTCCCCCAGCATTGTAACGCCCCGTTGCCGTCGGCGGTGACGACCGAGGCGTGAGGAGATGCAGGCGCTCACCTGGCCGCTTCTTCGCGAGGAAGACGACGACTGCTGGGGAATTTCTCCGATATAATTTCTCTGCTTCCCTTCCGTGTTGCTGGCCGACTCTTGTATAGAGGATGATGCTTTTGCTTGGGCCTTGGGCTGGGCTGTGACTTAATCATTGGGCTCGATAGATTTGGGCTTCTCTTGGTCCATGTATGGGTCATGAATGTCATGACCGAGGAGTGCCATGGAATGGGCCTATTGGATATCAGCCCATCAGCCCAAATCAAAGCCCAAGTGGAAGCCCAGGGGAGTAGTATGCCGGACAGTGTGGCTGAAACTGAGAAGGTTTCATCGAGTTTAAATGGTGCGTCCGATCATTTTGATTCATCACAAGGTAACCCTCCCTCTAATTTCTCCCTATTTCTTAGTATATTGTTAGTTTTCTATTATTTTTGCACTTGATCTTAGTATAATTATTGTGATCTACATGTATGTCCCTCTTTTAATTTTTCCCCAATTACTAGGTGTTGGTTCTCAAGAAAAGAGGAGAAGGGTTTCTAATACTCCTTCCAGTAGTAATAATGAAAATTTGCATTGTTATATTGCTGGACAAACTCGCTCCCACCGATCCTCCATGTCTCCAGAATTAGCACCTAACAACATCATTGATGGTGGATTTGTCGACAACCAGAGGTTAGATCTTCAACATTTTTTCCCCGTAGTTTTTTATCTCCCATTTTTACACTTCTCTTTGTTTAGGCTATATTAAGGAGGAAGAATTTGAAGCGTGTTTCCTCACAGTCACAATCTGACCATGATATCAATGTTGAAGTTGATGCTGTAAATTGTGATAAAGACGCTAGGGCAACTGAAAATATTTCAAAACTGAATGCATCAGTACACTTGCAGTCTCAATCAGCGTTACATGAAGGCTGTCCTGATGTTGATGTCCAGCATACCCAGCCAGCCGTGCAGGTATGTTTGTTAGTTTACATGTCTATGCTCTCTTTATTACAATATTCACTATTTATTCATTGTTTTTTTAAATTTTTTTCAGCGTATTGTTTTGAAGACTCTTAAGGACCGGCTATCCAAGCGTCCTCATCTACTGAATGTAATATTCAAGCTGAAGCTCATGTCACTACATCAGTTGATCTAGCCCTTTGCGGCAACCAAATTGTGAATGATAATCGAGAAAAGATTTGTCAAACCATTGTTAAAGGCAATCCTAAATTAGCAATTTGGTTTGTATTTGAGCAGAATTGTTTTTTCCATTTTTTTAATCTTTGTTTTTTTTATAAATTTTATGTGTACAAGGAACCTGTATCAGCTCGAGGGTTATGTGTTGATCGCACAACTCCTGTGTCTGTTGCTGCTCAACTACACCAGGACAGAAGTTCTTGCTTTGATCACTTGTTAACATCTCAAATTTCCAGCCATAAGTCAAGAGATCTTGACCCGCCCTCTGTATGTTCTATTTCTCTTCCAAATTACACAGTTTTATTCTCTTACTTTTCGGCTGCTGTTAACATATATTTGAATGTTGTAAATATTTTTGCTGCTGTTTTATTCTCTTCCTTTTTGTAAGTAGGTTGACCGGGTTCAAACACGTGTCAGCATGTGGGATATTGAAGCTCCACCATTTCGCCTTCTTGAAGAATATGATGATGATTTTAATTTTATCGAGGATCCACGGAAACACAGACCTGTTGGTATGCCTTGTGATGGTAAAACTATATACAATGACCCCTCCTGCATGGCATCTTACACTAAGGTTAATGTTTTTTCCATTCCTATATACAATTTTTATTTGTTGGTCGTTGAGCCTTTTAATATATATAGTTTTTTGTTTTAAATGTAGTCCCAATCCCTAGGTACTGTGCAAATACACGCGCAACATATGCGCATCAGGGCATTGATCCTAATGTAACTGAACCTGCTAGCTTAATGCCAAGCCAACCACTATTGGAGGAATTCATGGGACAGCAGCAGCTTGACAAGTCTCCTGTTCGCGCATCCTCTCCAAAATGCAGCAACTCCGGCCCTATTTTCGATCCCACTCCTGGACGTCACTCACACCAACCACACTTGGATTTATTATGTACATCCCCACTTGCAGCAGTTGATTTCCAAGGCCGTGTTATAATGCTTGTAAGTGGCACTTTTTGTCCACTAGCATACACTAATCCATTCCCCCCTTTCATAACCATTTTGATTCATTTTGTTTCTTTGTCTGCAGAGCTCCCAAGAGTCACCAGCCACACCTGAAGTTCAGATTACTGGTGTTAAGACTTTTCAAGCTGCTTGCAGTTCAATGAGAGAAGAGGCAAACGTTCTGTACAATGAACCAGATTTGTCTTGCTATCAGAGGTGCGAAAAGATTGGTTTCAACCTTGGCAGTTCATCAGCTGATAAACAACCACGACGATCACGTCATTTTGTACAAGCAAATTCATACCGGAATTTCCAAGTGAATGTTTGTAAAGCAAAATTTGTTGTCAGCAAAGATGATCTTCTAGCTTACAATTGCATGCTTTTCTACTCTGCCCATACTGATTACTCCAAGTAACTATATATATTTCTTACCATATGTTCTTTTTTTTTACCCACACTATTCACATGTATGACATTCCATGTGTCACAGATCAATAATGTACTGCCTTCTACTTCATTTTTTCTGCAGCAAGGAAATCATCAATTATGACAATATTCGTGTTAGTTATTACCAACTTGGTACCTTGCGACGTAGTGACAAAGTATGTGTTGACAAGCATGTGATTAATGCGCTATGCAGAAAGCTATTCAAGGATAAGCACCCTAAAGATTCTCGACGTCATTATTTTTTCTCAACTATTGGTGTGAGTATCGATCCTCGGAACATGCTGGCTCTCTCCTGCTTCCTGGCTGAGCGACACAGCAGCTGCCTCCACGCTTTCATTGTGCCTAAACATTTCAATATCTTGCTCTGTTATTGATTCCTCGGTCGTGTCTGCTCTTGGTTCTATGTTTAGTATTGCATCCCCAACATTTGTGTCACTTATTGATATGCACTGATCTTCACTGGTGGTTACCTGATCCGTATATTCTGTTATTTCTCTTGTTGGTAACATTCTATCCAGATTCAACTGTATCTCCAACTCACCATCAACTACTACCTTTGGCATAGAGGCACTGCTTGGATCACCACAAACATGACTATCACCATGTGACTCATTCATACCACTGTCACCATCATCAGGTTGTACATGGTTAACCAGCATTTGTTCAGTAAGTTGCCCAAGGTACTTCAACTCATTCCCACTAGTGTTCATGATCACGTCTATATTACCATCAATTCTCGGCCCTTATTTTTCTGTTGGTAAAGAATCTGGACAACTTTCTTGGTAGGTTAATGTACTAGGACCATCACATCTGCTTGTTGTTATGTAAAGGCCACTCTGCATAGCAAATAAAGGTCAATGTTTGCAAGACTAAAATTTAATGCCATTTGATTTTTTATTGGTTCACACTTATAATTTTAATATTTTCATTTATTTCTATATTTTTTTTCAACCAAATTTACCTCAAAGGAGTAGTCAAATCTTGGATCAATATCATATTCTGTTGTTAACAAATGTGTTAAAGACCCAACTGGAGCCTGCACAAAAGGGAATAAACACATATATTAGCACCTATATTCTCTTATCTGTATTGTTCCATCTTACAAAAAATACTGTTTTTTCTGAACCTCATATAAGTTATCAGTATTGGCAGCTTCAAGGTTATTAGTCTCTTGTATTGTGTTTGCAGTGTCTTGTTGACACTGGCCATTTAGCCCTGTAATCTGAAAATAAGAATCATAATCATTCTTCACAATATGTATGAAACATTTTTCATGCTACTCTCAAAATTATAGGCCAACCTGTGCACATTCATCTGAATTCCACACATTCATATAGCCCATGCATATTTTTTCATAAGTAGCATCAGTCAATGTTTTTGCTCCCTTTTCTGATGTCCCCTATAGAAATTGCAAGTTTTCAGTTACTTTTAACCTCATTCATATTCACATTTACCTGCAGTCTAAACCATGTGACTCATTCACATGCTAAGGAAAAAACATAGCGATACCTCGAATTGATCTGAATGTCTTGCTGAATCTTGTGAGTTTGTAATTTGTTCCGTCATCAATGCAGTGTAGCTCCCTGCCACCTCCAATCCAGAGTCTAGGTTAGATAGCCCTCCAAAATCCACATGGACCTTGTCTTTTGTGTGAGCATCATCCTTTACCTGCAGTTCAGCAAAAAACAAAAAACACCTCATGTGTCATAATTTTTTCAATATATTGCACAAGCCTACACTTTAACACTGTTCTTTTCAAAAATAAAAACCATCTGCATGCATACTAAATTTCTGACCTTTTCCTCCTAGCATACTAGTTAAATTTATGCTGGGGAACATGACATACACGACTTATGTACTTTTCTTCACAGAAATAATCTGTTTCATTGACTTCTAAAACCTAGCAATTTCAAGCAGCCAAAATGTACAGAATAATCTGTTGTATTGATGCTTCAACTTTTGTTGTCTTCTATCTCAAAATGTATCTAATTCAAGTAGCCAAAATGTGGCTAATCTTGCTTTATCATTGAATGAAAAAACTCCCTTGTCTATTCACAATTTTGGATAGAGTACAATACAGTAAGCACACAAGGCTTTTACATAACTCACAGATTTCTCACTGATTAGGACATTACTGTTACCTCCTAACTAGATACAGCACCATACCAATTTATGCCAACAACAGAACTAGATGTCCCTCTTTTACTTCTCCAGAACACATGTACTGAAATTTTAAACCTAGCAGTTTCACCAATAATATGGTTCTTGCTTTAGATTATCATACAAATGTACTGAAATTTTACATAACTTGCAGGATCCATGCAACTTTTACACAGATTACATGATTGTTCAAAGGAAAAAGTTAATCCAGCCATCCAGAGAAGAACAACAGGCACCACACACAAGAAAATCAATGGAGGTGAGGGGAGGGGATGGAGGACACGTTGAGGGAAGAACTCACAAGATCTGGTTGATTATTCCAAATTTCCTCCAATCGTTGTCTTCTTTTGCTTTTGGTGTAGATCTCCTCCATGCTGGACCAAGGGAAGAGAAACAGATCCGTGTTTTTGTTCTATGCTCAGGAGTTACCCTAGGCATCAGGCTTATATAGACGAGAATAGCACGTAAGTGCTTGGCGCCAGATTAGGATCACTAGTCCCGCCCTTTTTTTTGTGTAATGGGCTAATGGGCTATAAGTATTGTTTGTACTTCTAATGGGCCCAAAACAGAGCCCAAGCTACATCTACATAAAAGAACAAAATTGTTTGACGGGTGGCGCCAAAAAACCTGTACCCGTTATCATTTTTCGGGTGTACAGTACGAGAAGCAATAAACATGTGGGGGAAGTCACACCACGGTATAAGACAGCTGTAGGATGACGTACAGACAGGGTGATTGAGGGATAAGTTAAATCTCAATCGATTGACATGGAGACAGATTCATATATTTATCGTCTTTGTCTTTTGCTTCACCTAATCGATATCGTTGGCGCACGCATGATGTGTTGTATTCCCTCTGTTCCAAATTGTAAGTCATTCCAACATTCTTGGAAAGTCAAATCATCTCAAGTTTGACCAAGTTTTCTACAATAAAGTACAAACATTTATCATACCAAATAAGTATCATTAGATTCTTGGCAACATATATTTTCATAGTAAATTTGTTCGATACAATAAATCTTTGTGGTCATGTCTATAATTTTGGTCAAACTTAAAATAGTTTGACTTTCCAAAAATCTTGAAATAACTTATAATTTGGAACGGAGGGAGTATCTATTTGCATTGCATTGCATTGTTGGTCAACACACACGCATGCATTTGTCGTCTCGTAATTTTCCTAGCTTGTTTTATACAGTAGTATTCATCTTTGTAATTATGTTCAATTTAGTTTAATTTCCTTCCTACTACTTGTATCTAGTGGTTGGAAAGTACTAGGTGCCTACTGCAGTTCCTATGCTATGCAGCCTCCATTTGGCTTAGGCCTTGTTTAGTTCGGTCGATTCGACCAAAAAGAAACGCATTGAACAACGTGTCTCCTCTCTGTTTTTACGTTTCTCAATGCACTTTTCTACAGAAAATTCGATCGAATTGGACCGAGCCTTAAATTATCCGCGCGGGAGTAGCCAGCTCAGCTACAGAGAGAGCTACGTACTGAGCAGAGAAGGTGCAAGCCACGTGAGAATGATTAAATGAGAGCTCACGTTTGGATTATACCTAGAGCTAGCCTGCCAAAGACGTTGGCGAGCCAATATTTGGTGACAGTTTTCGCCGCCGCAATTCGCCAACGTGCGGGCAAGAAAATGAACTATGCAACGACGGGAGCCAGCATCACGGCGCGGGGTAGCCAAATAATTGGCGTCATACCAAATACCAGCCAAAGGATCGAGGGAGGACCAATATTTGGCGTGGCTAGGCGTTCGATGTAATCTAAACGTGCCAATTTAATTTTGATGATAACATAATTTAATTGTGTTTTCATAATTAGAAATCAAATTAGCATCATCTCCAGCAGATTTTCATTGATTGATTTCCGAATAAAATTGGGCCCAATAAAAATTCACTCGCGACTACACTCTCTCTCTCTCTCTCTGTCTCCTCGATCGAGTAGAATAATCACACACGGCCGGCAACTTAAAAAAGTAGCGGCAACACTTAGCGCATTTGCAGCAGCAAACACGCACCTTATTATTAGCTATTAGTGTAGTGTACGTACGCGCGCAATGCAAGCTCATTGCATTGCTTTACATCTTAGGCCAGTCTCAGTGGGAGTTTCATGAGCTTTAATTACTATGCCACCTAAGCAAAAATGCTGACTTGGCAGGGTCATTTATGAAGGGAGTTTCATCATATGTGAGTGGAGTTTCATCCCCATAAAACTCCTATGGCATAGTATCTAGTTCTGAGTCTAGGTAATTGTGTAATGAAACTCCCCACTAAAACTGGCCTTACAAATCACATTAATTCCCAGCAATTTGATGATTGGTGGTGCCGATCGAGGCCCACGATTGAATTTGATGATTACTATATTGGAGCTGGGGTCACGATCGATGATGATTCGGTTAAGTTTCATTCTCAGTGGAAGTTTCATGGAGAGTTTCATGGGCAATA
>CM014278.1:73063177-73131643 GCA_004135705.1 Alloteropsis semialata
GAAATTTACGCTGTAGTAAATTAACCACCATTTGTACATTCCCACACACAATATGCCTTTTCTGCTTATATTCTTTTTTCTGAATGCTGCTTGTCCACTATGGATTGCGGATTTTTTTGGTAATATTTAGTTTCACTTATAAGCAACGTTCTCCTGTTTAAGTATCCATACCAAAATGCCACTGTGCATGGCTATTGAATAATATGATAAGGCCCAACTGTATCTGAAGAATGCCAAGGCTGTTTTGGCAGCCCCAACTACAACGCCACTCTTATTCGCCAAATTTTTGTTGATTAGACAATGTGGACGGTGAAATGATGAGGCAAGTTGGAATGTCATGCCTGCTTTGGTGTGGGTTATGGCCAGGTTTTGGAACTGTATGACCATAAGACTTTGGTCTATCTAACATAAGTACATAAAGGTAATCCACCAATTTCTGGAAGACTTCAACTAGGGTCATAAAATCTGGACTTCTTCTGAACTGTGCTTTGTTTGATTCCATCATTAACTACCATTTATGTATTCCCTTGACTCAAAACGCCCGTTAGTTTTCTTATGTTCCATATATTGTTTGTGTATTTGAGTTTTTCCTGGTGTTCTTATTTTTTAGTTTACAATCTAAGCAAAATTCCTCATCTCTACAAGACCTTGACAGAATGCTAGTACTGTCTATAGATATTGAGTATCATGCTTTTAAGGTTAGAATTTCTTGGCTTGTGCCTTATAACCCTGGAATTCATAGTTGTATGGTTTGAAAAATTCCATGACCTATCCTAAGTACACCAAGACTAGTGTGGCAATCCAACATGCATCTTCACTCTGTTCTAGTCGCCAGAACTTTGGTGACTAGTCAATGTGGACGACAGAATGACAAGACAGGTCGGAACGCCATACCTGGCCTGGTGTACTTGGGTTACGGCCAGGTTTTAGAACTGTATGACTATGACTTTGGGCTATGTAACATAAGCCATGAAATCCACCAATTCCTT
This sequence comes from Alloteropsis semialata, assembly GCA_004135705.1. Taxonomy (NCBI): domain Eukaryota; kingdom Viridiplantae; phylum Streptophyta; class Magnoliopsida; order Poales; family Poaceae; genus Alloteropsis; species Alloteropsis semialata. Next base: position 73,064,167 of record CM014278.1, read on the forward strand.
CAAGACTTAACTACAACAATAAGACCTGAACTTCTTCAGAACTATATCTATGTTTAATAGCATCATTAACCACCATTTAGGTATTCCCTTGACACAAAATGCCCGTACTTTTTTTATTTTTTTCATATATAGCTTGTGTAAGTTCTCTTTTTTTTTTGAATTAAGCAGCTTTTCTCTTCTCTACAAGACCTTAACATAAAATCGCTGTCTGTAGATATGGAGTATCATGCTTTTAAGATTAAATTTATTGGCTTGTGCCACATAGCCATGGAATTCATGGTTTGTATGCTTTGAATATGCCCTGCCCTATCCTAACAAACAGGACCTAAATAACATAAGTAAGGAAATCCACCAATTTCTGCCAGACTTCAACTCTGACATAATACTTGGGCTTCTTTTGAAATATGTGCTATTTTTGTTGACATCGTTAACTACTATTTATGTATTCCCTTGACATAAAATATTTTATTTTATAATTATTTTGTATATTGCTTATGTACTTTGGATTTTTTTCCCCTGTTGTTTTTACCTTTTTAGGTTCATTTCTAAGCAACTTCACTTTTCTGTTCAAGAATCTACGCGAGTTACAGAATCTTTCTAAATTAAATTTAAGAAAACTAAGTTTTATACACTTAGGGAAACCATTTATTTCTTGGCTTGAGGCACAAACCTGTTATTTATGGTCGCATGATTTGAAAAATGACAACCGTAGCCTAACAACACAATTAGCATGGCAGTTCCACCTCCAGCGCCACTTAATACTGAATGAGTAGCTAACATTTGTTGACTAGTCAATTCGAATATTCGATGTACAAAATGATATGGCAGGTCAGAATGGCATGCCTGCTATGGTGCTGTTGTTTTAAGGATGGGTTTTAGAACTCTACTATGTCTAAAAAAAACTTTGGTTAAGTATGCAAGGAAATCTACCAATTTCTTCAAGACTTCAACTGGAACCTCAAAACCTGCATTTTTTTCTAAAGTACATTTAATGCCATCATTTAACCACCATTATATGCTCCCTTGACATGAAATTCCCATTTATCTTTTGATATTGCTACTTTATTGATCGATGAACACCATTAGCAGATGGGATAACACCCAGCTCGCCCTCCTTAGAGGCTGAGCAATAGGAATTATCTTTCTGCCTGATCTTACAACCTTGCCGAGCCTCTGGTAAATAGAGCTCCCGGCCAACCAACTCCTAAACAAACTCTTATTGTTTCTCTCCCTAACAAATCCTTTAATTAATAATAAACTAAATTCTTAAACGATGAAAATACTTTAGCCACTTGTGGACGCCTTCTGCTCCTTGGTTCTGCGCCTGAATTGGCGCCCAAAGAAGGCATCCATAACATCTTTATTGTTTTCTGTATATTGCTTGTGTATATTGGATTGTTTCCGGTTTCATTATTTTTTAATGTTCATTTATGATGCATTTCTGCACATGAATAGTGGGAACTAAAATGATGACGGATATGAACTGTAAGGCAGGAGGAATTGACATTTCTGTTTCAAGGATATGCATGTGATATCCTAACATTAAATTTCAGAAAATGCCAGGTTGTACTGACATTGTTACAGAAAAGCCCTGTATTTCTTGGATTTCCTATCATATGCTCACTCTCGTCTTGTGGACATTTGTCTGTTATTATATCACTGATATAAAAAAAGACATGGATTTTATCACTAGGTGCAAAATTTTCAGTGAGGATTGCAAAACATAATCAAGTCAAATAAATCTTCTAGTTATTAATTAAATGACACTGACTTCACTATATAGCTGCTACGCTTCATTGCTTATTGCTACTTGACCTACTTCTCATCGGTTATTTTTAAACTGTTTTTTATGTGTCTACTGTTTCATTGCAGGCTCTTCATCCGTTATCCTTACTCGGAAATTTATTGAATACTGTATCGTCGGTGTGGATAATCTGCCAAGAACTCTGCTGATGTACTATACTAACATGCCTTTGCCACACAGGAAGTATTTCCAGACAGTCCTTTGCAATTCCCCTGAATTCAACAGGAGTGTAGTTAACCATGACCTGCACTTTTCAACTTGGGATGCACCCTCAAAAAATGAGCCGCGCCTACTGACTATGGCTGATGTAGAAAATATGACAGCAAGTGGTGCAGCCTTTGGGACTAGATTTCCTACAGACGATCCTGTTCTCGATCACATTGACGCTGAAATTTTACACCGCCTGCCTGGAGAGTTTGTTACAGGAGGATGGTGTATAGGTGTTGGGCCTGACAGTCCATGTGACGTTTCAGGCAACCTGGAAGTTCTTAGACCTGGGCCTGCCGCTACAAAACTTGCTAAGTTCCTTGCTGACAGGCTATCATATCGGAGCTTTTACTCCCAGCAATGTATATGGGATTGATGATTGTAATTTGGTATGTGTTTGCCTCATAGCACGGCAGTTCCACACATTTTCAACCTTGTTTGCCTAACTTGTGCAGTTGTGCTCAGAATCCACCCAAGCTGGTGTTCTGTGATATAACCTAGTAAAACAGTAAGTGTAGCACATCAGCGGCGTTGATGGCTTGCCCGCTCAAAGTCATAAGTTGAAATGCTTTTCAACTGAGCAACTACATAAAAATCGGTGGTAAGCTGGAAAGCGGATGTAATATGCAGTTGAAATCAACTACAATCTTAGGGAAATGCCCTTCAACATCCATTGGGTCATTCATTCATGAATTTTCAAGGAAATGTCACTACATCCCTAGACCAACTGAACTTGGAAAGATATACAGGCTATAGCTAGTTCAAGACTGAGACTGGGTTTTACATGTAATTTGCTGCTGAGTTCAACCAGTGCCGCCTGCCTGGCCATGGACGGCATCGACGAAGTCGTTGGCAGGCGTAATCTCTGACGGCCTGACGTGATTGTTTTTACTACTTTACCTTACTAGAAGTCTATAAGAGCCAGATTTCCTGCACCAGAACAACTGGATTTGCTGCGTTAGCAATATAGGATCCAAAGTTTCATACAGCTCTTCATAACCCTGCCTGACCCAGCCATGTCTGCAACTGCATTTACATGAGTGCACGGCCAGGGATAGGGATAGGGCAATATATATTTACGTAATTTCGTGATATCGAGGTTTATTTTCGTAATTGCTGTATTAATTAGCATTAAAAACATAAAAACATCAGGGAACACATGTGATGCCTTTCAGCGGATGCGTGTCTCCGGAGTCGAACGTGTCCACTTCGGGTCACCATTTCGCCACGCTACACCGCACAAACGCCAAGCGTAGCAAGCACGCGAGCGCCACACGGCGCAGGCGATGTCATTCCGCACCAGGACAAGCAGCTGTGGGCTCGTCCTCGCCCTGTCCGCCGCCATGGCTCATGAGCAAGAGCACGGCAGCCGCGGCGCCGGCCACCTCCTCCTCTTCCCGTTCCTGGCGCAAGGCCACCTCATCCCGTTCCTCAACCTGGCCAAGCGCCTCGAGAGCCTAGGGCAGAGTGGCGGCAGCGGCCAGCGCCGTCTCGAGGTCACCATCGTCAGCACGCCTCGCAACGTCGCACGCCTCCGCCGCGCGGTGCCGGCCGGGTCGTCCATCGGCTTCGCCGAGCTGCCGTTCTCACCGTCGGACCATGGCCTGCCGCCAGACGCCGAGAGCGCCGACGCCATCCCCCTCAGTGCCTTCCCTGCCTTCTACTTCGCCACGGAGCTGCTCCGGCCGTCGTTCGAGGAGCTCGTGACGGAGCTCGCGGCGAGAGAAGGGCGCGAGAACTTGTGCGTCCTCGCGGACATCTTCCTGGGCTGGACCGCCGAGAGCGCCCGCGAGCTCGGCGTCCAGCACCGCGTGTTCCTCACCTCCGGCGCCTATTCGTCCGCCGTCACGTTCTCGATCTGGCTCCACCCGCCGACGTTCCCGCGCCCCGCCGGACCCGACGACGAGCAGGCGCTGCACGACTTCCCCGACGTGCGCGTCCGGCACACGGAGTTCCTGAACGTGGTCGTCAAGGAGGACTACGCCACGGACCCCGTGTTGGCGTTCCTGTGTCGGATGGTCAGCCTCCACTTCTGCCACTCGGGCGGTCTCGTCATCAACACCTCGGAAGAGATCGAGCCGAAAGGTCTCCGCCTCATCAGGAAGCTCTCCGGGCTGCCGACGTTCGCCGTCGGTCCACTGATCGGCGGCCGAGCGCCTTCGGATGACGCCGCACGAGACGAGGACGGCTGCATCAAGTTCTTGGACTCCAAGCCGCCGGCGTCCGTCCTGTACGTGTCGTTCGGGTCCCAGAACACGATCCCGGCGTCGGAGATGATGGAGCTGGCTCGGGGGCTGGAGGCCAGCGGGCGGCCGTTCATCTGGGCGGTGCGGCCGCCGGTGGAGTTCGACGGGACAGAGGAGTTCCGCGCCGAGTGGCTCCCCGACGGGTTCGAGGATCGCGTCGCGGCCGCGGCGCAGGGCCTGGTGGTGCGGCGGTGGGCGCCGCAGGTGGCCATCCTGGCGCACGCGTCGACGGGCGCGTTCCTGAGCCACTGCGGGTGGAACTCGGTGCTGGAGAGCCTGTGGCACGGCGTGCCGGTGCTGGGCTGGCCGCTCGTTGCCGACCAGGTGTTCGACTCCCGCATGCTGGAGGAGCTGGGCGTCGGCGTCGAGGTGGCGTCCGGGAGGATGTTCGGCGGGCTGGGCAAGGGGTGGGAGCACGTGAGGGACGTCGTGGAGGCGGTGCTCGGGGACGGCGAGAAGGCGCGGGACATGCGGCGGAAGGCCGCGGAGATGAAGGAGTTGGCGCGCGCGGCTCTAAGTGTCAGAGCGGACGGCGAGGCGAAGGGCTCGTCCGTGCTCGCCATGGAGCGCCTCCTCGATACCGCCTTCGGTTGACCATGGCAAATTCTTGATCTGAAGTTGGAACACAATAATTTTGCATGAAGCACTAATAAACCTGTTCTCAGATGTGCCAACTTGGTTCCCAAACTGTTATTTTCATACCCCGGAATTTGCTAGGTGTTACTCAAGGTTCAAATTTGTTAATTAGGGTGTTCGAGGATGGCAAACGGAGCTGACAACGAGTAAGAACCTGACGAAACTCTCGAGCGTACTTTACTCTTGCAGCAACTTCGACATTCTACGTGAGGTTTAGTTCTCAGTATTTTTCAAAACACTGCTACTGAGGAAAAAAAAAAAACTTGCAGAACCTCGACATTGTGTTGCACTTGTTATTTGCTTCTCAATTTGATGCTACGTGGGTGTGCATCTAGTCGAAGAAATACGTCTTAACCCGCCAGGTATTAGTGGCTAACTACTAAACCCTTTGACCATGAAACCATGTATTGAGCATCTCGAACTATTTTGTGTTTACTGATATGATGTGGCATTGTGGCATCCGGAGAACAAACTTGCCTACATAGGGGGTGTTTAGTTCACCCCCTCTCGCATCCATTTTGCATAATACGCGCTTCCCAATGCACTTTTTTCTCTCTGTGGTACGCGACCCAATGCATAAAAACACTATGCATAAGGCCATCCCCAACCCAAGACACTACTCATAGTTTCCATAAGCTTCACCTCATCAAGAAACTAGTGCTAGACACTACCTCTCCAATGCAAATACTACCCTTTTATATCCAAATTTAATACCACTCATCTCTCATTGTGTCTTGGATATCGTGTAGAAACCATGTCTCATGCAAGACCCAGTTTTCCTCTCTTTCTTCATTTAATCACTTGCCACATCATCTTTTATCCTAGGTGGCAGCTCATTTAATTCTATGAAAACCATCCTAGTCATTGGGTTGGGAATGGCCTAACAACATCTAAACACCCCCATAGTCTCCCACATCACGAGATGTGCACATCAATGTCCTTTCATCTTTATCTCAATATTTCCTTCACATCTCTCTCTCTATCCTTGATAACCACTGTGTCAAAGGTTATACAGAGAAGTATTGTCCTTTGAGGATGTCCAATCATGTCAAAGGTCTAGCCTAGGGCCCTATTTGTGCATAAGGCTGTCCGCACTGGTCGTCCCCTAAATGCATCCTCTAAAAGGAATATTCTGTCCTGGTCATCGAGATTTCGTACTCCAAACCAACTTCTCCCGCACCCGTCATACTCCAAATCACATACTCTATCCAACTCTACTATATTTTATTCATCAATCCCAACAACCATACTACCTCCCAACAGCGGCCCCACTTATCATCCTCTATAAATTTTATCAAAATATATCCATCTGAGATCTTGTTTTGAAGGATTTATTGCAACGAATTTAATGGTGCAATCGAAATTTAATTTGGTTTTTTAGTTTGTGAGTTATAACATTTTTTAGTTAGTTGAAAAACGTGGGGCCCGCCACTCTCTCTCTCCCTCTCTCCCGCGCATGCTGGCGCTGCCTGCTCTCTCCGGCATGCCCGCGCCACGTCAGCGCGTGGCGTACACGCGCCATCACGCCAGGAATGGCGCGGTCGAGAGCTCGCGCTATCGTAGCGTGGTCTTATCCAGTACCCGCTGCAGCTCGTTCGTCCGGTAAAGCGCTACTGGGAGGTTTCGTAGCGCACGGCTAGCGTACCCGGTGCGGATAGTCTAACAACATAACCTTTTTTTTTCCAACAAGCCAACCCACGTATCAATGTCACGTTAGCGTCTATGTAGCACGCCACAAAGAAAACACCATCCTTCAAACCTATCTAGAGCGTTATTTATATTGTTTTTGTAGTTTAGGATGCTCAATAGGTAGTTAGTTTGAATGGTTAAATAGATAAATCTTGATACTCTCATTGGGTTGCATAGAGTTTATATTTCTACCTGTGGAGAAATCGTAATGCTATCCGTGGATTTCTCGTGAGGGAGAGGAACTGGTTGGTGTGTGTGTGTCATGGTATCGTCATTACCCAAAGAGAGAACTTCAAGTACATCTTCCAACTATCACACAAGTTTAATTTTCAATTATCTACTATAAAATCGGACATTATAGACCATCCAACCGTCGAACCGTAGAAATTTGGCTCTTTAAGTGATTTCAAGAATGATTTCAAGAGATAATATGTGATAATAGGCGTCTAGATCCATGGGCGAGACCGGGGTTGAGGGAGGCCATGCCTCCTACGCTGCATGTACCCAATTGCACTATACTAATTTCATCCAGCCACCGAGGTACTTGATCGAAAAATAAATTTTTGGCTCGTCTAATTGATGATTTGCTATAATTTTATTTCTTGTGTTCGGCTACTGGTTTTGCCCCCATTAGATCATAGACAACTCATGCTAGCACGTACACCATTACAATGTTCTGTATCGCAGGCAGTGCTTTTGCAGGCTATTTTCAGGGGAACCTACTGACTGCGATTCTGGTCACTCTTGCAGCATGAGGAGAAGACAAAGAAGCTATCGAAGAAGAGCACTTCTCTAAAGCATAATATTAGATTTTGTCAATAATTTTACTTTTTGGTTCTTCTTTAAAGGCTGTGTACGCTACGTGGCAGAGTCCAAAAAATTTCCACTATAAATAGTGGACTACTATCGCAAAATGGCATCCCGGTCAGAAACTAAACACGACATTAGCTCGCCCAGGTGGAATCAAGCGAGCGAGGCACGCGGATTGGGCGAGAGGGATGATGACTTGTCGTCCTCATCCATGACTCCTTGATCTTGTCAGAGATGTGCTCGGTGTGGCCGGACGCCCGGACTCTATTCGAACTGAAGGGCAGGCACTGACGGGAGAGCCGAGACGACAACGGGGTGATCTGGAGGAGGAGCGGCACGGTCGAAGATACATGGAGGCATGAGATTATTCGTCGCCGGAATCAGAGGCGGCGGCGAGCTCGTGACCGTGAATCGTGATAGAAGAAAGAGGGTCGAGAGACAGCGCGTCGCGTGAAAAAACAGAGGTTGCGGCAGTTGGCTTTTGCGTGGCACATCATGTACGTGACGGGGTGGGCCGGAAGCCCATGTGCATGTGCGTAATTCTGGGGCCTGCACCCTGGATAGGGGTGGCCTGGACATAAATTTGTTGTTTAGTGCTATTCTAAATTCATGTATATTTGTTGTTTTCAAATCCGATAAATGGTTTAGCTTCTACTGTAGCCAGATCCGCTATAGTTTTTGTAGAAGAATCCCGCTAAGTAATAGCCGGCGGCTTATAACATTGCTTTTTTTTTTCAAAAGTATATATCAAATTCTGAACTTTTGTATCACAAGTAGAATCAAAGTAGAACACCCATTAGACACAAACAAATCATGTTTATTTCACTTTGACACAACAATGCATAAGTGATACAGATACAATAAGCACATAGAAATACAATCCAAATACGGTGCAGTGTCAAACAGAAAATTAAAGATCACACACAGTGAATAAGTTATAAATTCATCACAATGCACCCGAATATTTTTAATAAATGGAGGGGAGACACAGGCCGTGGCTCACTTTTGTGTCAGCCCCGCCTCATGAGGTCCCTGGCGGACTGGACGAGCGAGGAGACGCCGACGGCGCGGCGGTTGAGCCCGACGCTGCCGGAGAACACGTTGAAGCACTCGAGCCCGGAGGTGGTTTCCGCGACGCGCCCCAGCTCGCGCTTCAACCCGAGCTCCACGAAGAGCGCCACGAACCGCGCGTCCTCCGACCGCATCAGCGCGATGGCGAGCTCGAGCGTGTACAGCCGGATGCGCGGCACGACCATGGACGGGCGCCCGTACTCCCGCAGGACCAGCACCAGAGTCCGCGCCAGCGCCGCGTCCGTGACGCCCGCCGTGGCAAGGCTCGCCCGGAGCTCCCCTGGCTGCATGAACCAGAGCATCTGCGCCGCAAGGCCGAGGGAGATGTTGAGGAGCTTCGTCTTCTCCACCATGATATGGCGCAGCACCTGTGCGAGTCATCAGGAAGGGAATTCAGGAAATGGTGGTTGACCAGTGACCCCAGCGCAGATGCAAGATCAGTACCTTGGTGGCGCAGGTGGTGGCTCCTCTCAGTGCAAGCTGCCACTCTTCGCCGGCGTAGGCGCACAGGTTGCGCAGGAGCCTCGCGGCACTGATGACGACGACGGGATCACTCAGCGCCTCGATGAGCCGCTCCACCCCTCCGCCGCACGCCATGATGATCGCGCCGCAGTTGGTCCGGCTGTCAAGCGCCAGCATAGCCAGAGCCTCGCCGGCCTCCACCCGGACGGCGTCCTTCTGCCGGTAGGGCGCTGCGTCCTGCTTTCCCGGCAAGAACATCGCTAAGAGCACGCTCACCACGCCCCCCGTGCCGCCGATCATCTCCCTCGCCTCCTCGTCCATGGCGAGGCTCGTTAGTATCTCGATCGCAAGCTGGTGCAGCTCGGGCATGTCCTTCTCATCGCGCTGCTCCAGCACCTCCTTGATGTTGCTCACCGTGAACACAATGTCAGAGAGCTCCCTTCGAAGCAGCTTCCCGGTGGTCCCCGTGGTGGTCGCCAGCCTCTTCACGACGCGGAGCGACTGCTTCACTGCCTTGAGGCGCATGTCTGTCGGCGCCGTCGCCGGGCCGCTTGCTGCTATGCTCGAGTACGAAATGATCTTGTCGAGAAGGCCCCTGGCCTTGCCGATCTTGTCGCAGTTGTCGTGGTCGTGCGCGAGCTTGTTGAGGATGGAGAGCCCGAGGAGGTTGAGCTCGTCGAGCTCGGCGTAGAGCAAGGAAGCCACGGACTCAATCGCGCCGGGGATGCCGGTGACGCGCAGCGCGTTGAGCTTCCTTCCGGTGAGCTTAGACACGACGACCGCGGCCGAGCGGCGCACGTCCTTCTCCGAGGCGTTCTTGCAGCTGAGCATCTCGATGAGGCGCTCGATGGTGGGCGCGGAGGTGCCGATCCTTCGGAGCGTGGCGTCGGCGAAGCGGTCGGACTCGACGAGCGCGACGAGGATGTTGGCGCCGAGGCACTGCTCGTCGTGCGAGCCCGCGGTGAGGAGGTCGTCGGCGTAGGACACGAGGTCCATGTGCAGGCCGTCGAAGATGCTGCCGTTGAGGCAGCGCGAGTAGGAGTCGTAGAAGAAGCGGCGGACGGCGACGGCGCCGCAGGCGGTGGCGAGGTGGCACTCGGTGGCGACGCGCTTGAGCAGGCGGTGGTGGCCCAGCCTCCACTGCCAGAGCGCCTTCTGGACGAGGAAGAGCAGCGCCTCGGCGAGCATGAGGCCATAGAAAATGTCGAGCGCGGAGCGGCGGTTGGTGCGGGCCTCGGGGCTGCCGCCGTAGTGCTGGTGGGCGAGGCGGAGGAGCGAGAGCGCGACGCAGGCGGAGGCGGAGAGCAGCTGCATCCAGTAGAAGACGCGGGCCCAGGACACGAGCGGCGCGCGGCCCGTGGCCTCGTGCTGCCACTCCAGCTCGTGGCTGCGGCCCAGGATGCGGGCCCCCTCCACGAGCAGCAGCGTGGTGATGCACCAGAAGTCGGTGTGGCCCAGGGTGATGGCGAAGCCGCCCAGAAGCACGACGGTGGCCCAGATGAAGCCCAGCGTGCCGAGCCGGCTCGCCGCCTTCTCCAGCAGCGCGAGCTGGAGCGCCAGCGCGGTGAGGCGGCGCTCCGGCGGCGCCACGTCGTCGTCGTCCTCCTTGGCGCGGACGTGCGGGGTCATCACCGCCTTCTGCGGCTCGAACAGCGTCGGCAGCTGCAGGTCGGGGATCTGCACGCGCACGCTCCGGGTGGCCAGGCTCATCACGCGCCGATCCATATTTGCTTTTGCTTGCTCTAGCTACCTTGTATCTGCAGCCTGCTCTAGTCCGCTGAGCTGATGATGTCTCAGCAGTAGCGGTTGTGCCGACTATTTATAGGCATGCAAGTGCAGCAGGTGCGGCGCAGCATGCAGAGATATCTCTAGTCAGTCAGATGAAGCGCGCATGCATGTGTACGTGTGGGGGCCGGGGTTGGCATGGTCGATTTCTTGCGTGCATGGACACGCATGGGGTTTCAGGCCAAGAGGGGAAGGCGACTCCCTCTTCTTTTTTCTTGTTACAAGAGGAGGTTGCTGCTTGAGGCAACATGGCCAAACGCATGCCCTGCGCGTTGGATCATCCCTGGTTGCGAGCTCTTGCGATCTGTTCATCCTTGCTTGCCCGACCTGCCATTGCATGGTCGTCTCCTGCTCCAAATAAAAACGGCAAGGTCTCTGCTGGAACCCAAAAGAAAAGAATGTGGTCAGATGATATCACTTGCTAATTTCCAATGATCACCAGGCTGTAGCCCAATGATGATCAGCGTCACGCCGCAGCTGTGATCGCCCAAATAAAGGTTCGGTGAGAGGTTAGAGACCGTTGCGCAGCCACTGCACATATTACAAGATTTCATGCTGCTTCTGCCCTTGCTTGCTGTGCTAGCCATCGACTCTCCTTTCAGTCCTTTCTAAAACCAAGTGTTTCGAACCCAAACGGCATGATAAGATCACGCTCTTATGCTATAATGGCAACACAGCTGGCTGGTTCTGCTACAATTGGCCCCGTTTGGTTTCCTAGCAATGCTAGAAAAGCCAACTTTGACCACTAATTAAAGGTATTAAATAAAGGTATTTTACAAAACTAACTCCAGAACTCCTGCACTAGGAACCCTGAAGAATTAATGAGACCTTTGACCGTATGATTAGAGGATGGTTACTGTAGCATCACTGTAGCTAATCATCGATTAATTAGGCTCATTAGATTCGTCTCGAAAAGTTACGCTCATCCGTGAAGAGGTTTTGCAAATAGACTTCATTTAGTATTCCATGCAAGAAAGATTCCCTCCGTGCTAGATTCTAGCATTGCTAGAAAACCAAACAGGGCCAATAATCTAGCTCGCAGCTTGTAAGCATGTTTTTCCAGCCGTTGTAGAGCACCCGCTAGCGGCAGTGTTCGTTGCATGATCAAGTCCATGAAATCATCTCCTTAGATTCTTTTTTTTTTGAGAAATGGTATGGTTTGACCCACCTCCACTTCATTCCACGGCAGATGCATGATCAGTACAAACTTGAGGAATAGAATCATCTCGTGAGTTAACTCTTCTTGATGGAGGAGGGCAACACCATCATCCATCAAACCAATCACCCGATAAGATCATCTATTCATTCAAACACCCTTTTTCAATGCCTTTGAATGAATGCGAACAGAGTAGTAAAACACCAAAACTTGTTGCTGGGATGACGGGCAGGTCCGGTCGAACCACACGTTGAAGTGCCTACAAACCATTGGCCTTAAAATAACTCACTAAACTTATACCCAATCAAAACTGATCCTCGATCTTGTGCACCTGTAACTGAAACCGTAATTTACATAATTGAATCGGGGACACGACTACAATGAATAAGCTCATATATACATGGTTCTGTCTTTCTCTATATGCGTTCACTAGTATTACAGGGAGAAACAGAAACCCAACTGTATTCAGCATTTCTTTTTCTTCCACACTGTATGTACTTTGCCCCGTTTAGAAGACCAGGCAGCATCTAGTTCCTATAACCAGGCAGTCCACAATATTCTTCTTACAATGGCAGACATGCCTAGATATTTGTAAGAACACTCTTTAACTGCTATGACTTCGGCAAAATCCACATCAACCATACTCCGCCTATGTGCCTTGTTTTTTAATCTTCCCATTAGCAGAACATTGGACATCACATGTACAAATAGAAGCATGAAGTAGACACTGTAAATAGAACAGGAAGAATCGCGGTGCTTGATCTCCAGCTGGAACGATGCCTTTATGTCTGTTCATTTTCAAAACTGTACAGTCGAGAATCTGATAGAACAGAAAACATTTGTGTCTCCACAAAGAGCTGCACAATGTTCAAAATTATGAGAATATGCAGGCAAAATGATGACACACAACAGCATAAAAATAAAAAAGATTCATAGGAGTTTCATTAAGAAAGTTCCAATTAATGAGGATTTGCTTATGTTTTGATACTTTGCAGCTCCCATACAGGAAGTCTATATGAGGCATCCTCTGAACTGTCAATTTACTGTTTGCTAGTTTCATCAACTATGTGTGGTTTTTTAATAGAAAATAAACATAGGAATCCACTGTGTAAAACAATTAGATAAGTACCTTTATAAATGGGCGATCTTTAGAGGGGAACGAATCAATGAAACTATCTTTCAGAAGCAAAGAAACCTGATCATACAGAAGAGGAACAATACTCATTCAATATGATGTTTCTGTTAAGTAACAAGCATCATTATTGCCAAGTGTAGATAACAATGTTTATATTGCTAACCCTGTCATTGTTGGACTGTACATTTGTGATGGTATGAAAGCGCAAGTCAGAGCAAAGTGATTCCAAGTAGGATCTCATTACATTTAAGAACTGCCAAGCTGCTTCTGCCTGCAATAATATCCATATGCCATGTTCATTCAAAAACTAACTTGGGCAAGGACAATCAAAAGAAGTTTAAATGATCTAGTGCAGAGATAACTTTCTTCTCAATGAAAAAAATCGAATGGTTATAAAAATGATAAATCCACAGTGATAATAAGCACCTGGACTTCATTGCATCTATAGATGGCATGTCTCTTAGCCAAAGCATTCTCACACGATAGTCTAGCATGAATTGGACCGAGATCAGAAACAAGCTCCTTGTAACGTGGAAGTTGAGGCAATGAACCTGCCTTGACCTGCGTATTTTTTATACAAAAATAAGGTTTAGCTTTAATCCTTTGAGAAAATAAACCACATAATCTTGGACCAATGGATACATGATTGGCTGAAGTAAAAAGGACACTAGTGGGCAAAATCCACCCTTACTTCTCCCAATCACATCCACTTGATTTTACTTTTAGTACACATATATTGACATACCAAAAATATTGAATCAAGACCACAATCCACAAGCATAGAGCGAAAACAAGATTCTGCCACAAGCATAGAGCAAAAACAAGATTCTGCTTGAACAAAAAATAAGTTTAGATGTTCTTCTCAGGATGTTTTTTCACTATAAGCAAATAGCATGTAATACTTGCCTGGTCTTTCTGTACATTGATTCTGACAAGACTAGATCCTTTCATCTTGATATCAGGGGGTTTATGTTGTACACCAGCCTATAGAAGAAATTGGATCATCATTCACACTTCAGCTACTACTAAGAATCAATAATAATGTAGTTTAATGTTACTAACATTTGGCAATTATGGTCACTGTAAATTATCTAAAGAATAGCAACCAAACAAATGAGCTTCAAGGGCCGGAGAAGCTTACAATGAAAGGTACAGGAGCATCAAGAAAATCAATCAATTTCTTTGGTAGCACCTGAAAAGCAATAGACACCCAAATGAGCTAATTTGATTGCCATATGAGCTGACACATTTAGCAAACCTAAAGGAAGAATGTTTCACAATTCGCAATTCCATTACTTTAAAAAAATATTTGTGAGACATTGTGTTATGGTGCAGTTGGTAGAGTACTACCACCTGTAACCGGAAGGTCCCGGGTTCGAGCCACGGCCTCCCCGTATTGCACATTGCGGGGGTAAGGCTTGTCGCTAATAACCCTTCCCCAGACCCCGCACAGTGTGGGAGCTCTCAGCACTGGGTACGCCCTTTTTTTAGACATTGTGTTATGGTATAAGTTGCCATAACAATTGTACCCAGTGCTGAAAGCTCCCACATAAGGTGGGTTCAGGGGAAGGGAATTTCTAGGCAGCCAGACCCTGTCTTATATTGCAAGGAGGCTAATTCGAACCCAGGATCTCCAGGATAAAGTGGATAGACCCTAACACTATGCCAGCCCTGCCCATCTATAAGTTTAAAACAAAGAACACACCTACTGATCAACTCTAGAAGGCCATTTGTTCAAATGGAAGTAGTCTATTCTAATTTCTAAAAAAGTTGGCCTAAAAATTCATATAAATATAAATATAAATATAAAAATAAATAAATAAATAAATAGGCAACTCAAAATTAGATCATGTGGCGATATAATACTCACTGGTTTATAAATTATTTAGTCACATAAAAGCAGACAATTTTATGCTTATGGCAAATGATATGATTCAATTATATATGAACAATATGATACCCTCAAGAAAACATGTGAAAAAACCAAGACTATCAAAGGTCAAGTTCTTAAGATCCCACACACAAGCAAACTACAGTTACTAATATAATATTCTAAGTGTGGATGTAAACCCAGACCACCAAAGTTCAAATCCTCCTCAAGGCGAATTTAGATGCCTGTTTCTTCTTAAAAAAAGCCAACCCACCTAGCTCCTCCTAGGTTGGTCCGTTTTAAGACAGAAATTTAAATCTTACAGGAAATAGTAAAACTTACAGGAAGCAACAAACTTTGCCACTGGAATGGCCGTATCATTGGTATAATTGATAAAACAATTGCTGACAAGACACCCTGCAGTTAAGAATTTGAGAGTGCTAGAAACAGAGGGAAGGATAGCATGAAACAAAGCACATTGTTACAGCGCTTAAATAAAACCATACCAGATTTGGGCATATTACCACAATTTGCTTCTCCAGCAGAACTCCAGCAAATAATCCTAGCACCTTCAGGAGAAAATAATAAATTTATGCAAAAACAAACAACCAAGATAGTATCACTTATATAATGTGCAGTCCGTGCAGGCCTTCCAATAGAGAAAGGGGTTTTTTTTTTTTGTTCAGAAGAAAAAAACTGAAGTCACAGAGATACAACTTATTATGATTCCACCACGAACTAGAATGTCCCTTGATATGAAATGGATGGTCTTAAATTGGTGTAGTAATGATCAAACACAGAGAAGTGCATAGATGGGACCTATACTCCTACATTTTACACGGCCAAACTACCATTTTTGGTGGTTCAAGAGCCAATAAGATCTCTCCCTTCTTCCTCTAGATTAAGAAAAGCAAGTGCATGATAAAGCATAAAGGTCTTAGTATCTTGAGAAAAAGGTCTCGACTAAGATTATCCTAGCAATTGAAGAGCAAAAATTCTGCCCATCTAAAAAATCGTGAGTTCAAGAGCATATTTTCATATCTTCTTTCCAAACAAAGAATTACTTATCTGGATCTTTGTATAGCCAAAGAAGTAGTTCTTTCAATTCAGTGCTGAATCAATGGGCTGTTTCTGTTTAGCTGTGTTTTGTGAAACCTTTTATAGGATTTCTGTTTTTAAGTCTTTGTAGCATAATATTTGTTTTAACATAATATCTTAAGGCCTTCCGTAATGTTTCCATTAACTGAAAAACTGGGAGTAAAACAACATACACTTTCCAGAGATAGAGCACGGCAAACAGTAGCTGTAGTCCATATCGATAATGCAAGAGCTTCTTCAGCAGCCGCCAAACGTGCATTGACCTACAATTAAAGCTCATGATTAAGGAAGTAGGGGAACAGTACCACAGAATATAGTTGCAAGGCCAAGCATCTACCTTATTAATTTCTGCCAAAGTCAAACCACTGTCCAAAATTGTCTCCCCAAAACCCAACAAGGATAATCCAGGCCGGGCGTATTTCACAGGTTGGAGATGTTCAAGGGGACGGAATACAAGTTCACCACCACAAGGTGGCAGAGGAAGAGCATGGTAACCACAAACAATTTGTAGAGGCTCATTATTGTGTGCCTAAAATAATACATTATGTCTATGATCAATGAGAACCAGAGCCATCTGGTGGTATTTGTAAAGCTTGAATATGTAAGACAAACCTTAGCCCATCCCATGACTTTTTTATCATCAACAATCATTTCATGCTTCACATTTACTTCATCTTCTTCATCTGACCCAGCACCTTTGACTGAACTGTCATACAAGATGTGTCACAGTTCACAACAATATGTATCCCAACATAATCAACAATAGTTTCAGACAAATAACAGATTTAATGATTTCAGATAATTCCTAGGAGACATGATTAATGTAAGCACTTCACAATAGCAGGAAACCTTTATTTTCAGGTTTACCTGTCTAAAAATGACTCCACACTTTGTGCACGCTCTAATCTTCTAGAGATAGGAGAGTGCATGGACAGAAGATCTGGGGACGTATGTCCATTATCATTTGTGTAACTTGCTCTTCCAAAACTATCACAACAGGATTCCAAGTTCTCCGATAGACAGTCTTCATATTGTTGGAAACTATGCCTTCCCTCCTTATCAACTTCTCTTACATAACTAGAATCTGAAATCTCACTAGCAGATATACTTTCAGGAGAATTAGGTCCCCAGCTCCTGAACAAATATGAAGCCATGTCCCTTTCTGATGGAACACCGGATGAAGAAATGAGACCTGATATACTGTTAACAGGTACGGCATATTCTGTCCAGTCAATGTATGGAATCCCATTTGTGGAATCAAAATCCCCTTTTACTCCATCTTGTCCATCTTGTTCTTTCACAGAACGAGGAACTGGCTCAGCTAGAGCAATTTCACTAGCAAACTGTGTTATCCTGTCAAGCCTCTCCTGTGCAATTATGCTGTTCATAAAATATACACACCAGTATATCCTTAGAACTGAATTGAAGAAATCTCAGATCAAAATATATTAAAATGTATGTTAGATCTGAAAACAAACCTGTTTAACATCTCATAGTGTAGCTCAAAAAAGGGTACCTTTGTGAGTAAACAGTAACAACGTGGTGCGGAAACCAAGAAACGACTTGGCTTATAGGAAGTGGGGTTTAGGGGTGAGACCGCGCCTAGTATACCTGGTGCCTTTTGAACTATTTCCTGGACATGCAGGCAAACACCATACAGTGGTGCATTGTCTGATACCTGGTTCATAAACAACAACAACACATCAAACAAGAGTTCCACACTCGTAATAGGACTCACAAGCCTGTAGGTAAGAAAATGCAATATCAGTACATAGTAACCAGAATAATCTGGATACTAAGTACTGAAATCCAGGAATTATAAAAAGGAAAAGGTAAACAAACCTTAAGGGAGAAGATAAAAGACAGATCATCTCGAGACAAATGTTCCTATGTAAAAACCATTGTACATGTTAGCAAGTTGAAATACTTCAAATCTACCGCTGTTTCAGGATAATAGTCACAAACCTACAACACTTTGTGCCTATTTCATAAATCTATCACCATTTTGGGCTGGCTTATCATAGAACTACAACTTTATGAATATCCCTCGCTCATGACCAGTTGGGTGCAGCACATTCATGGAAGTTAATATGAGGACCAAGCCCAGTCATGAATTTGTCCCTGACATGTGGGTCTGGCTGGTCATGAAATCACAAAGTTGTAGTTCTATGAGAAGCTAGCTCAAAATAGTGGTGGATTGTGAAATGGGCACAAAAATGTTGTAGATTTGTGACTCTAAGCCCAAAATATTGATAGGATCATGAAATTTACTCAAACAATGGACGTGGCAGCTCCCAGTAAGTACGAAAAATGAGTTTGAGAAAAAAAAAGCATGAAAATTGACACAATCGCTAGAATCTCATGTGCAATAGGGCATAAGAAGTATACTCATTCAAGTGATAAAATTTAAGAATGCTAGTTCTCCACATGAGCATTAGATTCCAAAGGATATACTCTAGCTGTTATATTAGTCTTTGAACAGCAAGTGCTATTTTTCTTCACGTACTTTATCAAAAGAATGCTGTGAAGTATATTTTTGCTTGCAGGAAAAAATGTAAAGTTAGGTAGAATTACTATACATGTCATTAGTCACTAGTTCAATGCAAGCCTAAAGCCTAGATTGGTTTATAAAATTATACTGGTGGCCAGTAACACAGACAACCACCAATAACCAGGACTCCAGGATGTTTTCTGAATCCTGCTAAAATTAATTCTCACCTGCCCAAATATCACTTCATTCAGGTCACTCATGGATGGTGTCCTCTCTATTAAGCGAGCCTGAAAATTTGAATTATAAAAACATCACAAACTTAGCTGTGGAACATACCATAACAGAACAAGAAGGAAAGAAAAGAACGAATTTGGAATACAACATTGAGTAGTGAATGGAACAGGGGTGACAAACTCAATAAGACGATTGGTTGGCATTATTATCCATTTCTAAAGCTAATTAATACATGAACAGAAACATCCAAGAAAGTAACAGACACCAACTGCCATGATTTTTTTTTGAACTGTAACTGCCATGAATATTATCATGAAGTGAGGAGAGAGAGTGGCTAGTCCCTTTTTCTAGTATACAAAAATAGCACCAATGGAAATAATGGATAAGCACTGTTGTTCAGAAATAGTATTTAATACTACTAGTAACAACAATTGTACTTAGTAATACATTACTCAGATTATGAGAAAAGAGTTACAACATGAGGGCTCATCACATTACCCTTAACTGATTACTTCTGTCACACTATGTATTGCTGCGATGAATTTAATCGATCATTTTACAAAATTCTAACACATTGTGAAAGTATGAGGTAGCATTAAAAGATAATTCTACTAAAAAGTGAAGTGACAACATCTTCAGATAGCTCAACGAATACATATCATGGCACATAAAAAAGAGTTGGAAAACTACTCATATACCAATTAACCCAAGAAGTTTATGTAACTAACCTTTACACCTTCAGGAAAACAGAACGAGGGCAAATCAGTCTCCCTAACTTCCGCCCTCTTTCCAGGTGGATACTTGAAAAGAATCTGTAAAATTGGATCAGTTTTTATTAGAGAAAGAGAAGATCACTAAGTTCAAAAACAATATCCAACGTCACCAACATGTGGCTGTAGGTTCCACTTATCAGCCTTATATTGGACAGAACTTTACAATTTGTAAGTCGATGCAAGGGTACTAAGAAAACTTATTATAAATGTCATGTATCAAAACAAGCAAATCAGTCTAGAGGCCAAGGACCTAGAGTCCACTTAAGGATTCTTCTTAATGCAGTGATACACATCTCTCCTGCGTATTCCAGAAAAAAAAAGTCCAAATAAGGATACACTTTCCTGCGTGCACCAGCATAATATATGAGACTGATGCCCCGGAAGCCCATGAAACCAGAACTGTCTACATTTGAGTATGTCTATCTAGGTATCACCAGATGGAAACTAAATACTAGGGCACAGGAGAAGAAATCTAACATGAGATGAGATGAAGGTGCTAAATCACAACTTTACTGACATCTAGAATTATATTTCAAGTGGAGAAACTCAGATGTTACTATGAAATTTGTGCTCAAGACTTATTTCACGGTTTACTCCTAAAAGAAAGCTTAAGCATGAGTAGACAATAAAACCCATAACAAACTTTTTCTGCTCAATTGAATTGACTAGAACCAGCTGTTGAATCCCTCCCTCCCACCCAAAAAGAAAGTTATATATTTTTTCACCATAGGGACAGTGCATCTGTACTGACCACAAGTGGCATCTATTACAAAAAAAAGAAGGAAGCATTCATTTTTTTTTTCAAAGAAGCGATGCTGTATGCCTATAGGTTTTACAATACAGCAGACAGTACAGCCGTACAGGCGCTCTATAAACGTTGCCATACAGAAGAAAGGGAATCAATAATGTACAACTAGAACAACTAAGTAACTTGAACTAGTGACAATGCATGGAGTTCTTTTTTACTCAATGAACTAAAATATTTGTATATAATCATGCCCACAGACCAGCAAATTTGCATGCATCATGAATACATGCACTATTTCACTCTTGCTAATTAGCATCTGAACATCGGGGGAAATCGTATGTAGATGTTTTTGTGATGTCCTATTACGTTTATGTATTAAATATTTAAAAATAATAAATAAAATTGACACAATTCTTACCTATCATTAATTCATTATGGACCACAGCCTAATCAACTTTCAAAAATTGCCTAAAGTTGTCGGTGGCGTCTAAAGACAAGTGCAGTTGAACTGAAGTTTGGTACCAGAAAATAACATAGATAACACCACTGCACCTGAAAATGGAAGAGAGATTACCTCTCAAGATCAAAGCAGCATACCTGGGGTTCCATAGATGGTATAGGTCCATGATACTGGATTTTTCTAAGATCTACTATCTCTGAACGTGCTACATTAGATTCCCAAGCTTTCTTTTTGGCAAAAGCATCCTCAATTACTCCAACATTTGCATAAGAGTGGAGACCAACTACAAAAAAATGTTCAAACAGTGATGCTGGTTCCTTATATTGCCAGTGATCCTGCAAGAGATAGGAGAAATAGCTTATTGACAAGGGAAACTTGATATTACATACATATCAAAAATACTGCAAGAGAAGCTAAACGATGAGCACTGGAAAATAAAGTGTTATGTAAACTCTGTCAGCATAGGAAGCTAAACAGCGAGTAACTATGAAATGGCACCAATAAGAATTCCGTCCATATGTATTCTTTATGTGATTACTATAACCTGCCAATTTCAAGGTGAAGCTAAAACTCTCAAGATATTTGCATTAATTTTTTGCTTTGGTTTAAAATTAGTTTCGACTCATCCCACTAAGCAAAAGTTGGCATACAAATGTACAATTATCATAACTACCATTGAGCAAATATGTACCTGAGCCTTGGAGTGAATTTGATACCACTGCCGCTTCTGATTCGCCATGGCCTCGATGTTCAAAGTTGTCCGCAGCAAGTGCTCCCTGGGGCTTCTCTCTCCACCCCCTCCGCCTCCGATTGGCCCCCACTTCCAAGCGCGCTGCATCTGCTGCCGGAACCGCTGGAAGCTACCGGTTCGCACATGCCGCGCCTGCTGCTTGATCTGAGACAACGGCGGAGACGACGTCGACGTGGCTGAGCGCGCCGGCGACGATGGCGCCGAGTGCATACTTGACTCCATCTCCTCCCTCAACGGCGATCCTGCCCTCGGCGTGGCCATCGGGCTCTCGTGCTCCTCCGCTCCTCTCGCGCGTTGTTCCGAGGGAGGCGAGGCGCTTCCCGTATCGACACTCCTTGGCTCCTGTAGCGATTCAGAAACCGACGGAGACTCCTCCCCCTCCATCGCTGCACGCCCCGATGATGAGGCCGAGGGCGACTCGTACGTTTCCGCTTCCTCGGCAGCAGGCGGCCCGCCGTCGCCCTGCGATCTCCGCACTGACGGTGACGAAGACGGCGACGCCTCCGCAGCGGCCTCGCCATCGCCCTCGCGGCACGCCGCCGGTGACGCGGAGGCGGTCGACGACTCTTCCATTGCGTCCTCGAACGCCTCCGGCTCCGGCGGCGACCTCCCGTCCTCATCCGCCTGCCCGCGCGGCTCCGGCGGCAGCGAGGCGGCGGAGTCGCCGGGGGGCTCCTCCATGCGCGCAGGAGATCGAAGCGCTCAGCCGCGAATTGGAATTCGGAGGACCGCAGCAATCTAGTGCGGAGGATCAAACGCCAACGGAACGGAAGGGGGAGAGGAGGCGGCCAAGATCGTTGGAAGAATAATAAATGGCTAAAAATGAGCGGAAATTAGAGGTAGAAAAAAATAAGTTTAAAAAATGGAGTACGGCGGAAAGGAAAGGAACTGAGAAAGGTCCGCACGTGGTTGGAGGTGCGGGCCCCGGGACCACACGTCAGTTATAAATTCTTCTGGCGTTTTTCCACTGACAGGTGGGCTGGGACCCACGCTTCGTAAGGATTTGGGTTGTTTCCTGTGCGCGCGGATGAATTTGCTCGGCCTTTTCGGCGGACGGGATGCGTTCCTGACGGCCAAACGAAATACCTCGATTTTACGGGTTCTTAAGTGAAAATTTCGCAGAAAGGTTTCATGCAGATATTTTACCTTTTCTTTTATGACTGAATGTGTAGAGTAAGAGGTGGTAAATGGCAAAAAAAAATTAGCATAGCAATTTTAACTACTGGTATGATTGTGAAAGGGCGTTAGATATTTATTTTTCTTCTTGAGAGGGAGTGGAAGGGCATTAGGGCTACTATGATACATTACCACCCCTAAGTAGAAAATTAGTGTCAAAATTGTGGAAAGAATATACCCCTTTTGCAACTTTATGTACAAACTGTGATTGAAATTTTGTGATTGACCGTGAAAACAAAGTAGGAGTGGCAGCCTTAAGGAAATAATCACAAAGCTCGATTAGCCATTGCCAGTTTAAGAGATTGTTTAGCTCAGGGATAGACTACGTGGCAGGAGAAGGGTTGCTTGTCGAATGTGGACCAAGGGTCGTGTCGAACATTACCGTGTCCGGATCACGTGAAACAGCGCTGCACCAAACCACTCCCTCTCGCCCTGGCGGGGTCACGTTTTCATCAGCTGCCCGCCGCGCGCGGTTGGGTTGTCGTGGTCTTCACGGGCGGGGAAAATGGAAGGTTCAGGTTCGAGCCGTCCTGCAGGTTGCACCCGTGGGATCTTCGTGCCGCCGACGACCACCATGACCGACAGCGATCAGGCCGCGCCGGACCTCGGTGGTCAGGCCGGCAGGGGTTGGGCCCGTTGCTACCGGCCTATGTCTTTGCCTATTTGACCCGACACGCCGACATACTTGCAGAGACATACAGTTAATCTGTAAAATTGGGATGCAGAAGCAATAGTACTAGGACTCGCCCAGAACCTTTGATTTATAACAAACAAGAGCAAATTACCGCGATTGATGGTGATCACAGGATTCACAGGTTAAAAGTTAGAGCATTATATCAGCGCACCGCGCGGCGGCAGGCAAGCGGCGGCAAGCCATCAGGAATCTTGCCTGCTCCAGAGGAGCATCTTCTTGCCAATTTGCCATCAAGAACCGGACAAGGGGTAGTAGCAGACTGGTAACATCGACTAGCAATAAACTTTCAACGAGCCAATGCAGTGCCACATCTCACTTTCGGTTGCTGCTGTCAGTGCCTCGACTGTTAGTTTACCTCACCTTTGGTGTCAGCTGATGCCTACTCCACATGTAGTTTCTTTTTTTTGGGGGGCAATGTAAGAGGTGGTGACAATTCGTACATAGGGGGGTTGCGAAAACTGACTGCTACTCTTCCTACAAGATAATGGGGGTGTTCAATTCCACAAGAAGTGCACTTTTTGCAAAAAGTTTTTCACACTGACAACCGTGCCCTCTCTCACAGAACACGCTTCCCAATGCAAAAAGTTTTCACCAAAATTTCAACTTTTTGTCCAATTAAACACCCCAATGTTATCTGATCGCATCACCTAAAAAGCATCTGCTCTGGAAATCGCCGTGCGTTTTACCGTTCAGTGTAGGCTCTTCCGCTCTTGTAAAAATACCACTAGCCGTCGTATATTTCCAAATCCGAAAGGGAAAAAAAGAAATAGAAAATCTTGTTCTCATAGAGAACGTCTGCGTGGCCCATACTGTGTATGGGCCAAAAATGCCCATAGGTAAAAGCATCACAACAGAGTTAGCTTGGGCCAAAGATAATCCAACCCTTTTTCTCAAAAAAAAAATGTTAACCTGGGCCAGAAATAGAATAATCATCATCGCATTCCATTGCGGCAACGTATCAGGTGCAAACCAACCTCCCCGTGCAAACTATGCAAACCTCAATCTGGACCACATGATCTTGATCCAAGGGGGCGCGTAGAGAGAGGTGGGAGGGGGATTTGCAAAAGTGATCTTGCTATGATTAAGGGTGGACGGTGATTTTGCAAATCCCCCCTCCCACCTCTCTCTACGCGCCCCCTTGGATCAAGATCATGTGGTCCAGATTGAGGTTTGCATAGTTTGCACGGGGAGGTTGGTTTGCACCTGATACGTTGCCTTCCATTGCAGCAGCATTCAGCAATGTTGGACCATGTTTTGCTCAAAAAAAAAAATGCAATGTTAGACCATGTGGTGTTCTTCTGCTGAACATATCTATATCTCCTATATAGAAGCTCCCCACTACAAAGCATTAATTTCTATTTTTCTCAAACCTCAGTGAGCCACGTCATCCATACTGCTATATCCATTCGAGTGCCTCTTCTTTGCTCAGTACCTGGCAGATCAACAGCCTCCCCTCTTCTTTACTCAGTACGTTGGCAGATCAAGAGCCTCTTTACTCAGTGCTTTGGCATATCAAGAGAGCACCACAACTAATGGCATTAATCCTCCATCAATTATCCACGTTCCTCATTTGGATGAGAGGACCTCGATCTGGAGATGAGAGCTGGACTCCATTGGGCACCCTGCTGGTGAGGTATGCCATTCATCTCCTCTTTGGATTCACTTAGGGTATGCCTCCTCCTTTGGATTTGGATTCACTCAGGTTGTTCAGTCAATTAATTTGTGCATTCTTGCTGTTCCAAAAGGTTGTTCAATCGATTATTTAGTGCATTCTTGCTGTTTCATGCCCCCAACCTGTTTGATGTATTACCTCTTAGAAACTGTTGCTATTTCAAACTTGCCCATGGTTTGAAACACTGATGTATTACCTCTTAGAAACTGTTGCTATTTCAAACTTGCCCATGGTTTGAAACACTCAACCTGTTTGATCTATTGCATCTTAGAAACTCTTGCATAAAGCATTCTGAATTTTCTATGCATATCTGTAGGTTCAAGGTTCATATAAATTGATTTCGTAAACCATTCTGAAATTTTTTGCATAACTTTTGGTTAATTTGCATCCAGCCATTTTCCTCTTGAAGATTTTCTCCTGATGTCGCTGATTACAAAAATCATATAAACAAATTTATATTGCAATGAAAATGTTCTTCAGTGCTATTATGGTTCCTGTCTCGAGGGCACAAATTCACTGGGACAATGTTGTGTCATCTGCTCACATATCAAATGCGCTAAAACTTGAGCTCATAAGTTATATGCTAGTACTTCTATTATTAAAACTTGAGCTCATAAGTTATATGCCAGTAAAACACAAAACACAAATGCGCTAATTTAAATCAAGCAGAGCAAAAAGATTTTCAAAAACCTGTATTCAATCTCAGTTATATGCAATAAGCTGTCTCAATTCATAAACGCAGAAGTACAAATACACTAATTGCATTACAACATCTACTATATATTTTTGTGTTTGTATCCTCTCTTCAGGTGCTAATAGGCAATACAGACAGCTTCAACTTACTTAATATTTGTTCTTTGTCGAATGAAATGCTGTTCGCAAAAAAAAAAAAATGAAGTGCACCATAAGTTTTCCACTGCATGCTTTAATCTATATCTACATATGTAATTGCAAACATTCTAATATCATCCAACCGTTTGAAAAAGCGAGCTGATCGTTGGTGATTCTACACACTAGATGGTCCGGCGTTGGGGGTGAAGTCAACTCTGGAAATAGCAAGGGCATTGGCCGCCTTGAGTCATTCAGGTAACAAGCTGTGCTCCAACTTTATTAGCATCTCTAAGTGTTCAGTTGTCCTCATACTGATAGTTTTGCGATTAATTGTTGTGTGGATATCCTTAACTTTCGGTAATCAATAAGGTTTCCCCTTATTTTGTTACTTCCAGTTTTACATGACCTTGGTGTCCCACGTTTGCAATTGTAAGAATAAGTAGAATGGATCTTGGGGAGAGTTCTTCACGCTTTTCACTTGGTCGTGGGCGGCCACGACGTCGTGCATCCCATGTTCTCACTCCTCAAATTGATCGTGAGACTGCTCGTGAGAACTGACGTAGGCATAGAGCACGAATGGATGGTAATAGAAGCACAGGTTGCTTTCGACCAATTTGTACTCCTTCCTACATTTTTTCTCTAAAATGCACCTATTACTCCATGCTTATTTTTCATATACATGTGATCATTTCCTCGAGACTCTATGCTAATACAGTCTGCTCAGCCATCAATATCCGCACAATCAATTCCAATTGATCACCAAACTGGTAATGATTTCACGCTATCATCCTCCCTGTCAAATCTGGAATTTGCACAAACCTCATATATCTCCTTTACCTGCAGCTATGTCATCCAACCAACAAAACATTATTGACCAATTGACAACCTCTGGTGCATCCAACAGCCCACCTGGTCTCACTGCTTCCTCTTCCCATCGGACATTTAACCATAGAAGTAAGATCCATTTTATCATATTACCGCCATTCAACCATTCATTTCTTTGTTTCTCTCAAACTCCTTTGTTTTTTATTTTCTAGGAACAATCTTTACAGCATTAAACTTGGGAGCACCTACATTTTGCTGTAGGCATTGTGGTGCTTTTTTTTTTGGTACGAAGAGCGTGTTCGGCGAGAAAGGAACACATCAAACCCAACATATAATTTGTGCTGTAAAGGGGGAAGAATCTTGCTGCCACCATACCAGCAACCCCCTTAGCCACTTCTCAATTTGTTGACTTCACATACCACAACTCTTTCAAGACACTTCTTTGAACACATTCGACAATACAATTCCATGTTTGCAATGACTTCAATGGGCGCAAAGGTCATTGATTCCATAAATGATGGTCATGGACCATATGTCTTCAAGATCAGTGGCCAGGTTTGCCATAGAGTAGGCTCTTTGATACCATCTCAAGGTCGTCGACCAGAATATGCACAGCTTTACATCTTTGATACAGACCACGAGGTTTCAAATAGAATAAATGTAGCTTCATCTTCACGTACTCCTTTCCATGCTAACGAAGACATTGTACGCTCTATAATACAAATGTTGGACACACATAATCCTATTGTCAAACTATTTAGAACAGCACGAGAAAGATTATCAGAGAATTCAAATGATCAGTATAGCATCAGGCTATTTGGTGATGTGGATGCACATGGTGACATCTACAGTTTTCCGGTTGCATCTGAGGTTGTAGGCCTGGTAGTTGGTGATATTGGGCACAGTGATGTTGGAAGGGATCTTATCATAGAGGATCGCTCTTCAAGCTTACAACAGATTGATGAAAGACACTGCAAGTTCATGGCCATGCAATATCCTATCTTATTTCCATATGGAGAAGATGGCTTCCATGATGCACTAATGTATAATCAGACCTCAACTTCTACATCTATGCGGCGTCAGAAAGCTACTATGGCAGAATACTTTGCTTATAGGTTACATGATAGACCAAATGATTTTAACACTCCATTGCGTTGCGGAAGAGGAACACAAGCTTATGAGGTCGATGGTTATTGTTGTGTTGAAAGAGAGCGAATAGACCACTATCGGACACCAAGTTTCCAACGAAAATATAGGTCAGCAACATATAATTCTTTAGCGAACACTGTTTCAAATGAAATTAGGTCTGGATCTTCAGCTGGCCAAAGGATTATTCTGCCAGCTTCATTTACTGGAAGTCCTCGCTATTTGTATCAAAAGTACCAAGACTGCATAGGCATTTGCAGAAAATATGGTTGCCCAGATTTATTTGTCACATTTACATCTAATGCTGCTTGGCCTAAAATTGCGGATGCTCTACCTCCTGGGCTACATCCTTCTGATCGACCAGAAATTGTCGATCGAGTCTTCAAAATGAAACTGAATATTTTAATGGATGATATAAAGAAAAGGAATTTTTTTGGCCCTATAAATGCAGGTAGTAATTTAACTAGCCTATCTTTTTACTCATTTACCCATGAAGAAACTTATCTATCTTTTTGCAGTTGTTTACACAATCGAATTTCAAAAACGTGGCCTACCACATGCTCATATTATTATATGGTTGGCAAAAGAAGCACCTTGGGATGCTACAATGATAGATACCTTAATCTCTGCTCAACTGCCAGATCCTACAATTGATCCAATTGGATATGATGCTGTTTCATCATTCATGGTCCATGGACCTTGTGGCGCTCTCCGCACATATTCACCATGCATGTCTGAAGGGAAATGCTCGAAATTCTACCCTAAGAAATTTTGTGAGCAGACCACTATCCTTGAAAATGGTTTTGCCCAGTATGCCCGACCTAATAATGGATTAGTTGTCACAAAAAATGGAGTTGATATTGACAGCAGATTTATTGTTCCTCACAATGTAGATTTGTTAGTCAAGTATCAAGCTCATATAAATGTAGAGCGAGTTAACCATGATGGTATGCACAAATATCTTTTCAAGTATGTGACAAAAGGGTTTGATTGTGCTCGAATTGGATTCCAAAGTAATCCTTCCGCTCCTGGCTCATCAAGTAACACAAATGATGCAGCTTGGAGATTGCTTCAGTATGACATTCACTACACACACCCATCTGTAGAGCGTCTACCTGTCCATCTACCTCTTGAAAATAATGTTGTTTTTACAGAAGAAGATGATGTTGAAGAAGTCATTGAAGACCCAAACAATTTAAAAACTAAACTGACTAGCTGGTTGGAGGCCAATAACAAATATCCTACAGCACGAGATTACACTTATATTGAATTTCTTGAGCACTTTACATGGCATTCAAATGGAAAATATTGGGATATACGTCGTGGATCGCACAATAAGATTGGGCGTATAGCTCATGTTAACCCTGCACAGGGAGAACCTTATTATTTACGCATGCTGCTCCACATTGTCAAAGGTGCAACATCTTTCCCTGAAATTCGAACTATTGCAGAACATGAATATCCTACCTTCCGTTTAGCATGTGAATCTTTAGGTCTCCTTGGTGATGATCAAGAGTGGTCCCATGCTCTCAATGATGCTGCCCAATGGGCCTCCCCTTACCAGTTACGACAACTTTTTATCACATTATTGTTATTTTGTGAATTAACAAATCCTAGAAGGCTTTTTCATGACCATGCACCAAATATGAGCGAGGATATTAGATACCGCATGAATAGAATCTCTTCCATTCCAAACAGCTCAGCTGCTGACCTCTTTGTGAATTCTTCTCTCCTATTTGAGTTGGACAAATTGCTAAGAGATGCTGGATATTGTTTATCTCATTTCAATTTACCAATCCCAGATAATATTGGTAGTGCTTATGTTAGATGAGCTTAGCTATGATGTTACTACCTTGGCAGCATCTGTAGCTAATGATATTCCTAAGCTAAATAACAACCAGAAGAGTGTTTTTGATGCCATTTGCAATTCTGTCATGACTAATGAAGGTCAAACATTTTTTGTGTACAGGTATGGAGGGACTAGTAAGACATTCTTATGGACAACTTTGCTGAACTTCATAAGAAGCAAAGGAAAGATTGCGCTAGCTGTTGCATCATCAGGGATTGTAGCGCTCCTACTTCCAGGTGGCCGGACACCACACTCCCGTTTCAAGATCCCTCTGGACATACGTGAGAATTCTATGTGCAGTGTCAAAAAAACACACATCTGTCAGAACTTATTCAGCAAACATCTCTTATTATTTGGGATGAAGCACCAGTAAATCATAGACATTGTTTTGAAGCATTAGACCGCACCCTCAGAGATATACTTTCAGATATGAATCCCACTGCTCAACATACACAATTTGGTGGTATAACTGTTGTGCTTGGTGGAGATTTTCGGCAAACTCTTCTAGTTATCCAAAATTCAACAAAGCACCAGATATTAAAAGCTTGCATTGTCAATTCATATTTATGGCAGAAGTGTAATGTCCTGCAATTAACTGAAAATATGAGGCTACATTCAAGAAGCCTTTCACCTTTAGAGAGAGAGAGAAGAACTACGCGTGTTTGCAGAGTGGTTACTTAGAGTTGGCAGTGGTATAGAACCTTACATTCAGATCCAAAATGAGCCTTATTATATAAAGATTCCCCAGTCTATACTTCTGCCACAGGAGTGCAGAGATCTTGATGGTTTGATTTCTTTGTGTATACATCTGGGTGTGATCCAGCTAATACTTCATCCTATTTTTGTGATCGTGCAATTCTAGCTCCAACAATGAGGTGGTTTCAGACATAAACAACAAAATGATTGATCAACTGACAACTAGCGAAATGTCATTCTACAGCTCAGACTCAATAGATGATAGTTGCACTAACCATTCTACTTTGGAGGCATTATATCCCACAGAGTTCCTGAACACATTATCAATCAATGGCCTTCCAGAACATGTGCTACATTTAAAAATAGGTGTTCCGATAATGCTCCTACGGAATCTTGATCCCTCCAGAGGCCTTGCAATGAGACCAGATTAATTGTAACGCAGCTTACAGCTAGAGTAATTGAAGGTGAAATAATCACAGGAAAAGCAAAAGGGACAAAAGCATATATTCCTCGAATTGTTACAACATCAAATAAATCCAGATGGCCTTTTAAATTGAGACGTCGCCAGTTCCCTATACGACTTTCTTATGCCATGACCATCAATAAGAGCCAAGGGCAAACTCTCAGCACGGTTGGAGTATATTTGCCATCTCCTGTCTTCTCACATGGCCAATTATATGTTGCCTTCTCACGAGTTACTTCACCAAAGGGTTTGCGGGTTCTGATCGAAAATAGTCCTCCTTCATTTGAGGATTGTACACATAATGTAGTATATACTGAGGTTTTCTCTCATATAACCAGTGGAAGAAATTAAACTAATAAAGTATCTATATCAAATACAATTCTGGATACCATGCATGTATTCCTTACATCTTCAATTTACCATGTTACAATTGTTTCTTAGATATGGCGTAATAATTTCATGTTATACTCCATATTAAAACGCTGCTATATTTTCATTTTTCTTACAGGCCAAAATCATGAGCTCGACGAAAAAGCTTCAAGATATTACTTTAGGCCAAAAAAACTGCAAGATCCTAGGTCGCCTTACAAGACTATGGGATTCCAAAAATATGAGATCCAACTCTCCAGATTCCTTCATCAGTATTGATGGGATAATAGTTGACGAAAATGAAAGTATTCTTTTCTTCAAGTTTCACCTTACTACACATTTCTTGATTAAAATATTCATACCTTTGAGTTCTATTCTATAACAGGACGAAATGGTGCAAATTACTGTCCCAAAAAAACTTGAGAAACAGTTTCGACCTTTACTTGCTCAAGGTCAAGGAGATGTCCATATATTTACAAATCTTAGTGCTGTTGACACCAAACAAAGGACATACATCTATCACCATCAAAACTACATGCTCCAGTTCCAGCCCACCTCAAAGGTCCATCATCTTGACTCGCGACGAGATAACATCCCCCGCTCTGCATTCAATTTGTGCCCATTTGATCAGTTGTCATCAAAAGATATTACATCGAAGCCACTTCTAGGTATTTCCAAGTTTTCCAACTATTTTACTAATAAAATTAGCATATGTCTGACACACACTTCTTACAGATTTAATAGGAGTTATTAGCCATATCGGACCACATGATTTTGCTAGCGCAACATCTAGTAAAAAACTCCGAAAAGTCAAGATTCGAGACCAAGAGTATGTACCTTCATATAGTTTACTTATGTTTCATAGCATTTTTTCTATACATAATTCATTACAAGTTAATGGTACCAGGGAACAAACACAAGAAGTACAACTTTGGGGCGAACATGGTGAATCATTTGACGAGGCTGGTGTCCTTGAAAAATCTAAGCAGGGGATCGTCGTAGCAATATTTGCTGGCTTAACCGCAGGAAGCTTTAAAGGTTAATAAAAATCCTATATATGCTCTCTGAACTAAATAGCAATGATGTGACTATTCATTTTTTAATGGAACCTTAACTTTTCAGGAGTAGCACAAGCATCATCAAGTTCTGCAACACAAATATTCATTGACTTAGACATTCCTGAAATTGCCAAATTCCGTGAAAGGTTTCTTGCAATAAAACAGCATATTGCCTTTGCTTTCTATCTACTTTTGCAACAAAACACTCATAGCTAATAAATTTTACAGCTACAAATGGGAAGCTCCACCTTTGCAACAGCATGTACCTCAAGTACTTCAGTTATCTCCAATCCAAGCGGCTGGCCAAATATACACAATCAATCAAATAACTGAACTACCAACATCCTCTTTCCAGGTACCAAACCTCTTACATTATATAACAAATTCTGTTAAAAATATATCCGATTTTTCGCATTCTACATGCCAAGATATACTACAAAAGCATCTGACGGTTTTGTTTGCCCGACACAAAAAAGGGAGGTGCGACATACTGCTGCATTGCAAAAATATCTGCCATAGTACCATGCACAAAGTGGTATTACAAAGTATGTCGAAGTTGTAAAGTGGGCTATGGCAGCATTTCAGAAGACCCAAGATGTGATTGTCCATGTCGAAGTTGTAAAGTGGGCTATGGCAGCATTTCAGAAGACCCAAGATGTGATTGTCCAGCTGCACAGCCAATGCCAATGTAAAAAGCTTCCTTTTGCCTCACTCTCCTGTAATAAAATTTTATTTATTCATGCACCTTATTTCCTACACAACTAACATTTCCTAAATGCTACAGGTACAAACTTCCTATTACAATTACAGATGATACGGGAAGCATAGACACAATAGCTTTCTCTTTGATAGCTGAAGACTTGGTGGAACGTAGTGCATATCATGCTTCCCAAAACATGAAAATAGACGCAACTGAACATGTAGTTGCTCTTGAAAAAGCAATTGGAAAAACTAGACTCTTTCACATAGGAATGAGCACTAATTCATCCTCAAGTTTTTCTATCAGATATGTTCTACGGAAGAGTTTTCCAATTGAAAATTCGAGTTCATGTTTAAAGGTACCAATTCAAGTTCAACCTCTTATTTAGTATTTATTCATTTTTTTTCAAACTTCATCTATACTACATGTCGAATATAACAAATGGTATTTTCTTTTTAGGCAACACCTATCATGCCAGCACTACCTTCTCCACCTCAAAACACAGGATCTGAAAGGTTATACACCTGCTCCCAAATCAACTTCTAACTTCGTAAAGTAGTGACAATTTCCCCTTAATTTCCAGCTCAAAGGCAAAGAGACCATTAGATTTCAAAGAGGACACAGGATGCAGTGAACAACAGCAGCAGACTACCTGTGAGACACTTCCTAAACGTCAAAGACCAAAGTACTACTTGCTCCGTGACGGTCCAGGATCCATGGGAGTCCTCATGGGCCACAGTCCCGTTAGGAAATTGGGCCGGCAACTCTGACTGATACAAGGAAGGAGCGTACAGCTTAAGAAAACTAGTCGGGTACTAGAAAACAACCCGGTCTACTCATGTTAGGACTCAGTGTATTGTATCCGACTAGGAGTTTGTATTTCTTACCTTGTAGACCCTGTCTCCCGAGTATATAAGGTGAGGCAGGGACCCCTTGTAAAATCATAACCATCAATACGAGAAGATCCACCATACAGGACGTAAGGTATTACGCTCTCTACTCGAGGCGGCCTGAACCTGTCTAAATCGTCTCGTGTTCACCATCGTGCTTCTGGTTCCGGCGAGGCCCTCACGAACAACTCGACTACTTAGGGACCCCCCATAGTAGGCTAGCCGGTATAAAAAACCGACAGCTGGCGCGCCAGGTAGGGGCTCTCGTCGAGAATCGTTCAGCAAGCTCGATGGCACCAGTCATCATCAACTGCGACGGCGGCATGGCGTTCGAGAAAGGCGCCACCTTCGTCTTCGGCTCCTGGGTCTACACGGCGGACGGCGCGGGCAACTTCGACCGCGTCCTCAAGTCGCCGGCTCCGGAGCAACTCGCCGACAAGCTCGACGAGATCGCGCCCCCGGGTCCGAATACAACTCGGGCTCGGGGAACCTTGGGTTCGAACTCAACTCGGACTCAAGGAACCACTACTCCTAGCTCGATTCCAACTCGGGCCGGGAAAATTCCGAAGCGGGCCAAGCGATCCGAGTCGGTTTCTGAACCATCGGTTACGCCAAAAACCGCCAATTCAAAAATCCAGAAGAAAAGGAGTCCAGCCACTGTTAAGCATGAGGCCGACACCCCGAGCCAATATCCCTTTGGACTCGTGGGCCCCACCTCTGCTTTCCAGGCGGCGTCCTCAAAACAACTCCGATCTCTGGTCGAATTCGACGAACTTCCCCTAAACGGGAAACAAGTCGGACTCGTCATCACTTCAACCCCCGAAGGACGATTTGTTCACTGGCCGGGACGCAAGCCAACGCTTGGAGCAACACCACAGGAGGACCTGGACATGTCTCGCATCATCGCGTGCATCGATCCACTCCCGTTTCAACATGGGCAACCCCTGAATTCTTCAAGCAGCCGCGGCTCAACTGTCCCAGTAACTTCAAGCACAGGAAGCTACTCGCCAGGGCGTCAAGCCATGGTGATCATCGCCTAGGAACAAAAAGTCTCCAAC
Organism: Alloteropsis semialata; assembly: GCA_004135705.1. NCBI lineage: Eukaryota > Viridiplantae > Streptophyta > Magnoliopsida > Poales > Poaceae > Alloteropsis > Alloteropsis semialata. The sequence continues at coordinate 73,099,020 of CM014278.1, forward strand.
GACGAGCCAACTGTGGAGAACGAAGCTGAAGCTGACCGTAACCGACACAGGGAGCGCAACGCTGCCCGCACAGAACGTCGCCGCCGCCTCGGTCGTAGGCTACCTCCACAGGACCTCAATGCCAAGTTCAAGCAGGTCGCCGGTCAAGATGTCTACTCCAGCGCCGCAGCCAACATCGTGGCTGTCGTCACAGAGTTGGGACAGATGCCTGAAACTCCTGAAATCCTCAGGATGAAGACAATGCTTGAGACAGCGGCCATCCAGCATGACGCAGTCAACCCGGCGAAGACGATCACCCGAGCACCAAGCCGCCAGGCAAGCAGCCGACATCCTGAAATTGGAAACCGAGGCAATGTGACCACGGCACCGGACCAAGCAACCGTGAAGTTCAGCAGAGCCACGTCGGCGGGCGTGACGGCAACCGGAACAGGGACAGACGCCCCGGTAACCACGACAACAACAGGGATCTGCGACAACAATTGCCACCCAGGGACGCGCGCACCATCATCTCATCACGGGCGCGCGATCGCGAAGAACAAGAACGCCGCAGACGCCAGGAGTACGACCAAGTCTACGGGCCGCCGGGTCAGGATCACCACAACCTCCACAAGTACGAAGGGTTCCCGGTCTTCTCAGACCGTATCCGCGCTACTTCCTGGCCCGACAAGTTCAAGCCAGCTCATATCGATAGATATGACGGGAAACGCGATCCCGAGCAGTGGATTCGCATCTACTACTCGGCAATCAAGGCGGCAAGAGGCAACACCGACACCATGTGCACCTATCTCCCAGTAGTCCTCGACCAGGCCCCACTCCGACACAACTGCATTCATTTTTTTAAATATATATTTCTATAATTGGTATATTTCTATAATTGGTTTCAAATAGACTTGCAGATGACAACACTGCAGAAGATACTACAAAATGAAGCCAAAAAAAACATTCCAAATAACAAAATATAGGTACTGGAAAACAAGAACGATGTTAACAGTCAAGCATTTTCTGTTTCTATGATTAATATTATACTACCAATATTAACATTCGTATACCTTCACAATTCGCAGGTCTTTCCCTTATCAACTGAACTTGCGTACAAGCTTTGTGTTCAGCGTCACATTGCGAACTATACGCTTCATATGTTACTTCCTACAATTATTTCCAAGATGTACTTCTTTCACTCATACGGGTGTTTTTGTCAACGTTGAGCGAAATCCATATAATATTTTCTCTCAACAAAACTTTCCATTTTATTAATTAAATATTCCTTTATGTAACATACAGGTGTTAAAATAACCTTTCTTTATTTCCTTTTGTTATTAACTCATGAAAAGTATTAATGATACAATAACTACAATATTAAAAACTAATATTATTTTATTTAATGACATGAAAGCTGTAATATTATTATTAATTTAGTACAATTAATTTTAATTTATTATACCATCACCTCAACAATTACTACAAATTAAATCTCTCCTTCCATTGATCTACTATAAAATTCACTAGCACAACTCCATAATCTCCAATACTTTATCCCCACCATCCTGTGTTTGTGTACTGTTCATCTCCTCATACCCAGAGCCAATGGCGCACCAACAACAATTCAAAAGGTTCTCCTACAACATCTATGTCTTTGTTTCACTTTTGTTACATCATGTCTCCTCTACTAACAACCAAACTATTATTTTTTATTACAATGGCACATAAATCCTTATATGCACTTTTTATTTACTCTTCAATCAGTTCTCCCAAGAAGATGCAAGATAGATATGTCCAAGCAATGAGTAAGCTCAAGGATGATACAATCCCAAAAGTTTGTGTTAATCTCACAGGCAATTCTCAAAGTGAAGACATAACCACGCACCTACCATCCATCAACCGCGCGATCATTGTTCACTACATACGAAAGGGACAACCATACCTGCAAGCTGTTTTCACTTAAGACAACTCCAAGAACACAAAAGAAAATTAATTCATTTAGTGCGAATCTATATTATTTTCAATAATTTCAATTTTCATACCATACATAACCGCATATGTATTGTCACACCCGGTTTCAAAACAAAATCAAGTGCTACCTATATGTATGCCAGGATCTAGTTTCATACATATAGTGACATCATAAGTGAGTAACAGTAACAGTATCACGTAAAAGAATACAAGAGACTTACAATCTATCAGAGACACAGCAGATCCTGGAAACCAAGGCTCCAAAACTTCACAGGCAATCGACTGGGGGTTGCGTACGCCTAGCATCACCTTCAATATCTTCACATCACCTTTCTGAGCAGCAGTAAGCAAGGATGAGTACACTTATGGTTGGTACTCAGCAAGGCCACAAGAAATAACCAGAATATGATTTATTATCAACTTCAAATAAATTAATCATGAGAGGATCCAAGCCGCTCTTAACCGTGAGCACGGCTGATATATCAGTTTTACACTCTGCAGAGGTTGTACACTTTTCCCACAAACAATGTTTCTCATATAGCCTGAGGTAGCTAGCCTCTTCAACACTTCCTTAGGTGAGGGGCCAGAGAACCATTACATGACCTTTACAAAGAATTATTAACATGAAACAACCCGCTAAGGTTTCAAGCCATAGCAGAGCATAACCTTTTCTAATCGCCGAGTTACTTACCAAAGCATACTCCCAAGAGATCCGGCTATACCCCGTCTATGCTTCCCCTCTTGCCCTTTCGGTAAGGTTATTACAAGTTAACTCTTCTAATTAATTAGTCACGACCAGAGCCCATTAGCTATGTGGTTGCACTGTTTTCTTGGGTGGTCACTCCATGTTCCAATTAAATCATCATTATATTTAATAAAGCATAGATAGAAGGATGGTTAGGGACACTTGCCTTTCCGCAATAAAAATACCACGTACTGCTCAGAGTCTTCAAACTCTTCTTGTTGAAACTCTTTTCTTCAAAGCACCTGAATTGCGTTCCTTCTACTCGCAGCAACATCGGCACAAGCACACACTAACAAAGAGACAACAAGCACAACTAAGAACAATACACCAAACGAACAGAAAACAATAAAAGAACGCACAAAAAGGCGGGGCTTGATGCTAAGGTCACGAGGGCTCAAGAAACGACGAGATCGACGCTAAGGACGAAAAGACAACTATCGTAACATTTATGTTATGAGAACACAAGAGACTATACGCTTGGTTTATTTTAGTTTAATAAAAACAATATAAAGGATACTCCAGGAAATTCTCTAAATTGGAATTATGTCATATTAGAGTTTATTTAACAAAACCGAGATAAGACTAAGTCAACTTTTATACATCTAAATGTTCATGTAGTAATTAGGCCAATTAAACACTTAATTAGAAATAAAAACATGTGAGTGCATCTAATCGAACAAATTTATGATTCGGGTTCAACTAACCATATTATTATTGGAAAGACATTAACGTTGAGATTAATCATATTAACAACAATTACAGAAAACCGATGGTTAACTCTAAATAGCTTTTAATTAGTTACATACCAATTAATCAAATTAACTTGCCGAGATATAACCTAATTAACTTTTAGTTAGAAAACTAGTGAATAAGTATTTAATCATATTAACATTTTAGTAGAAACTAAAAACAACAAAAGAAGATTATCGTTGTTGCTAACGCATAACTTGATCGATATGAAACTAACGCAACAAAAACGACTCGAACCAAGTGCTAAAACGAACGACGGTAAAGGCATAGGGGTAGAACGACAAGCTTTGATCAAGACATACGTAGCGTGCAGGTAGCAGGTAGTGCTCGTATATCCATGAAAGGCTCTGCATGGCTGATCGATGAAGGATAGATTGTGAAATAAATTTGATAACGTGAAGGGAAAACTGAATTATAATGTTCGTGACATAAGCATGACATTACTGGAGTTCTGCATGTCGTCAAATATGTTGGGCAAAGGATCATACGGTAGGGAGGAAAATTAGAATTTAGTTTGTCTCTTAATTAGCCTTATCTGACTACGAAGGACACGAGGAACAATTAACATGCTACTTGCAGATTAATGTATTACTTTAGTGGCTCTCACTTATGTAATAATGCAACGGTATAGAATAATCAAGTGCTACACCATTGATACAACATAATGTTAACCATTAAGTAATACAACTAATCTGTAGTGGTCAACATATTATTTCTCGTATAGGCTACTAAGAAGTAACAGATGATCAAAGACTAAAGGAAAAGATGGAAGCAGTAACACATGATCTTTACAAGCTTATACATTATTTAATAATGCAAACTTAAGTTGTATTGCAATGAAATTGAAATGAACCAGTAATTAAGATCCTGGATTTCATTGCAGCAACATAAATTTAATTACTAAATAGATGCTAATTTGCGAAGATTTATTGTGTCAAAGTTTTATTAGGTTGGATCAGAAAGGATGAGTTGGCCTGGTAACGAAAAGAAATTGATTAAACTAAGCACTAAGCATAGATAACGATATGGTTTGATAGAAGGGATTTATAAGATAGATGTGATTATTCTGGCCGGCTGCATCTGTGGACATATGCTCGTACTTGATGGTCTGCCTTGCTTGTAATAAGGCATACATGGATAGCTAGATAATGGATAAAAGATATTACTAAATGATCATCACGTAAGCATGATATCATCATCATGTCATCCCTTGCATGGCCGAAAAGCTTCTTGATGGAAAAAGACTAACACACGGTGGCTAATTTGCATGGCTTACGAGCGTGAAGACAAAAGTGCTTAGCCTGTCTAACTTGCTCGGCGGCAGAGAAGTAGAGACTGGCTGTGCACTGCAGGGTCGCATGGTCACGGCTTGTTTGGTTCTGTATACGAGCGATTGCTTAGCTTAGTCATCTCATGTAGAGGCCAAAGCTACTCATGAACGTGCCTGGCTTGCTTGGTTGTGGTGGCCAGTGTGGCTGGTTCGAAAGGGTTGCATGGCCGGGGCGGCAGAGCTGCAGCACGCACGTCATGGCTGCCTTCGCTGGCTTGGCGATGGCAAGGTAGCTCGGCACGAACGGTAAAAAGGAGAGAGGGGGAAGGAGAGTCCATAGGGGTGCTTACCAGAGATGGGCTCGAGAAGCTCTGGCCGGTATTGACGGTGGCGACGGACACGATGGCGACCGGCGTGGTCTCCTCGGTGTGAAGCCTCTCCGGCGAGTTAGATGCAAAGAAGAGTGACGGAGGGGGTTCGGCTCGGTGAGGGGATGCTCCTGGTAGCGACGGCTTTATCCAATGGTGATCCAGGCGGCCGAATCGGACGGTCCAAAGCCGGCGACGGCGTTCGACCCCGACGCGCTTCTTCTGCTCTCGGCGGTGGCGTTCCTGGTGGTGGAGAGGCAACGCAGGCCTGTGGGGGAGAAACGGATTGAGGTCGCGAAGCTCCGGGTGGTCCTTTCTGGCTCCAATCGGCGATCGACGACGGCGTCAAATCGGAGCACAGCGGCACGGCGGCGGTCTGCTCACGAAGTTCTGGGTGCTGCTGGCTTGCTCGATGTGCGGCACGGTCGCAGACCAGCACAGAGTGTCGGCGGCCAGGACGTCTCAACGCCGGCAAGCTGTGGAAGCTGGGGGCGACGATGATAGAGGATATTGGCCAATACTGGTAGGCTTATTTGATTAGCGTAGAGTTTGTGGCATCAGGTAGACAAGACAAAGCAGTGTAGCGTATATAGAGATCAATATGGTGAATAACGGAATGATTAGTGAACACGTGCAAACATGTACAAACGTGTGACTACATTGAACTGCATGCACACACATGCATTGCTTACGAGCATGAAACTAGCTTGCATGGCTAGTGGAGATTAGAATTTGGCTTGTCTGGTAACCTTGCTGACGATGGACAGGAGTTTGGCAAAGAATGTTTTACGACCGGAGTCCTATTAAGCAACCACACAATCGTATGCCCTAACTACTGGTGCATGAGAGGTGTCACAGGCTAGAACGATGACTATCCTAAATATTTTATGAGAAGTACTAATCGATGCATAGCCTTACGATGACAAAGGACGACACAGGATGGAAACGTAGTGCAAAGATAGCATAAAGGAAGGCAGACGTGTGTGCTCACCCACGGCAGAGAATGAACGGGTGTATGGCGACTGGTCGACGGCTACCAGTGGCCCTCCAGTAAGCTTCAGACGGCAGCGGCTTCCTTGTCAGCGTCCGCGTACACCGGAGTCCACGAGCAGAGCGACTCTTGGTTCGTGCAGAGGATGGCGAGCAACGGACCGACGGGACGAAGGACTGCTGGTAGAGCGTGCGGCAGCGTGGGCTTCCTGGCCGGTGGCGACATGGGTGAGATGCAAAACAGAAAGAGCAAGAAACGAGGAAGGCCATGATGATCTCACCTACAACAATCGGCAATGGAAACAGCGAATCGACGATGGGCACCGGCGGCGGCGCCGAAGCTGGGCAGAGGGACGGCGACGGCGAGCGCTACGTGAATAAAGATGGAGTCCTTAGGGATTCCCAAACTTGGGGCCTCCCTGTAAAGGAGCCAATGGTACATCGTTTCTGGGAGAGAGGTACTCTGTATATATGGGGAGAAAAACCCACCATCTCTCCATCCGTTAGCGATATGGGACTAATAGATGTTTAACTCCCTTCTAATGCTAAGGGGCCTAAGAGTTTCCACTACCACTAATGGGCTTGTGAAATTTGGCCCAATTAAGGAGGTGGGATGGATTTAGGATAACACGGGCTGGATCATGGGCCAAGGCTGTCCAAAAATATTTGTATTTTCGGAATAATTAATTTCTTGGTAATAAATAATTCTAGAAAAGTCTAGAATTCATATTTAAACCATGAAAAATATTCCAAAAAATCCAAAATTCATGAGACAAATCTCGGAGATGATATTGGACCTAAAGAATCCAAATAAAATATTTGGAGCTCATGAAGATATTTGTAGAAGCTTGGAGATGAAGGATTTAGCTCTAGGAAGAATAGGAATAAATTCTAGAGAAGATCTGAAAAGAATCCAGAGGAACCTAATTGATATCTGAGAGGATTTGGGACACTAAACACTAAACGTTGAAGACACACCAAAGCAAGGACACAACAACCGCGCTAAAGCCTATGTTGTTTTAATTTATTCAAGACACACTAATTTTCATATTCTAAATTTCCTGTAATAAAATATAAAATATTGGAAAATTTTAGTAATTCTCAAATCCTTTAGATTATTTAGTGTAATCTATTCACATCCCAAAATATGAAATTTTGGGGTGTGACATGTATCGTCCTCAGTTATCTATTAAATAAAATTAAATTTATAGAACAATTTACCATCATGTAAAAAAATCCAAACCTTAGCTCCTTTCAGACTGCATCAAATAATCATAAAAATTACACAATATATCCCACGGTAACGCGCACGGAATTCGCTGAAGGGCAACACGCATCTTAGTGTTTCTACTTTCAAATTTCATCTTAATAGTTTTTTTTAAAAAATTTCCGCAGCAACGCGCTGCGGGGTATCACCTAGTTATACTCATGCCTTTGCCAGGCCAGCAAGTCACAGGCTCATCACTGCTAAAAAGCACGAACGTCTATAACGTCACGAAGTCCAAAAACAATTTTGACATTTTTTCTGATGTTTCTCAGAGAGAGTGTCAAGCAGAGGAGCAATTTCCTCGGTCTTGCTCTTGCATGCCACACCAGCTTCGAACAATTTTGCCAATGATTGGTAGCCTCAAAGGATTATGTACAGCTCAAACATTCAAAGAGTTCATACTTCAGCCTGAGCGCGCGCCGCCCACTTCACCACTCTGATCTCGCCGGACGCATCCCCTGTGAAGACGACGCCGGGCGACCTGAGGGAGACGGCCCTGGCCTCGCCATTGCAGCGAACGTGCCCTCTGTTCTGCAGCGACGGGAGGTCGCAGACACGCACAATGCCATCGCCGCGCGAAACCATCAGCACGGGCTTCCTGTCGGGATCGTACGTTCCATCGATGGCGACCACGCGTTCTCCTTCGTCGTGGACGTAGTGCACCTCGAGGTCGAGGTTGTCGCGGTCCGGCTTCGCGCGCCAGACCTTCACTGTGCCGTCGTCGGACGACGAAAGCAGGAACTGTTCCCAGCACAGCAGCGCGGTCACCGCCGAGGCGTGGGCGGCGAGGGTGCAGACGCACCGGCGGTTCTCGAGGTCCCATGCCCTGATGCTGCCGTCTGCGGAGCCGGAGTAAAGCGTGCCCTTTCCTTGCGCCAGCGACGCCACGGCCTTGTCGTCGCCCCGGAACGCGGCGACCTCGTCGAAGCCCTGCCGGCCTTGGTTCATCCTCCACATGTAGACGACGCCGTCTTCTGTACCGGCGAAGAGGTGTTCGTCGTCCTCGACGAGCAAGGAGGTGACCAGCGTGGCCGCGGCGGGTCCTCGTAGCCGCAGCTCCTTCCCGGTTCCAGTGTGGAGGGCCTTGACGGCGCCGCGCACCCCGATGGCCACCCACGGGCCAATGGAGACCAGGCTGGTCACCTCCCCTTCTTGCATCGGCGCGACGTGGACGCATTGTCCGGTGGTGCAGTCCCAGACGCGCACCGTGCCGTCAGTGCTGCTGGAGAATAGATTGTCAGATCCGTCTGGCACAGCGACGCCTGTGACCGCCTTGGCGTGGCCCTTGAGCTGCGCGACGCCGCATAAGCCGCCGCCGATGCACCAACGACCCTCGAGTTCTTGGCCGCCGCCGCAGATGGGTTTGGGTGGCAGCACCTGGGGCGTGTCATCCTGCCGCCGCTTTGATGGCGACGACGGCACCGGATGAGGACGAAGCCTAGCCTCGCCACCGGGCTTCGCGACGCAGGACGGGTTGACCCAGGTGTTTGGCTTGTTGTTGACGCGACATGACGTCCGCGTGGAGGAACCGGCACGGGTTCCGGCTGCAGTGGCCGGACTTCCAGTAGCGGCAGACCTGCGGCGTCATGTCGCGGGGAGGACGGTGGCTGCCGCGGCGCGGATGGGGAGGACGAGCGACAGGGAAAGAGAGGTGCTGGTGCACCGCCGTCATGAACGTGTTCGGGAGGGTGGCGATCAAGTCGGTGCCCTGGTGGGGGAGGTGCGGGAGTGGGATGGATGATCCTTCGCTTTATAACGACGCGAACCGCGAACGGCGGCCCGACTCCGAGTCCGAAACGCAACCGGAGTCGCCTGGAGAAAACGCGCATCATTTGCAACAGTACTTGCTTCCGAACTTCTCCTAGCAGATCGGACGCTCCGAGAGTAAATCAAATGTATGATTATTAATCAGCAAAAAAACATTGTAAAAAAAAAGCATTACACTATTGCCTCGTTACCATCTCCAAATAAATGAACCGACGAGGAAACTCTGCCATCTGACAATTTCGCTCCAAAAGATATTCGACTTTTACTGCAACAACAGCGAAAATGCTGTTTACCAAGCAAGCAGTAAACTACTACTAATCTGCAACCTATGAAGCAATATTGTAAGCCCCAGAAGACGGACAGAGCAATTCAACTTTGGTTATCCCGTAAGAAACATAACGTGGAAAAACATGCAAGAAGAACAAAATGGACTATTTGAAGCTAAGTGTATATCTAAAACCAAACATAGAAGAAGCATCAAGCAAGAAGCATAGACAAATTACCTGCAATTGTATCAAACACAGTCTAATAAAGTGATCCGGCTAGCAAAAGAACAAAACCAACAGAAGAACAGCCATTATTTATTAGAAATTCACTGTCGTTACCAAGCATCCACGGACAAAACCAAAATAAAACAAGCAACATAACTACTAACTGATAGAATAAGGCAAACCTTTTGAGTTTAGTACCTCAATAAGTAAACAACATTGTTCTAAGTAAAAACGACACAAAGAGACAAGTGTCCAAGTTACAAGTACAGCGAAACTTCAGAGTTCAAATAGAAGGTCTACTCAACAAACTGACTGATTGCTAGAACTGATAGGAATGCTGAATGCCATATACTCCTTCATGCATTGGTATGACATTGCAGTAGCAAACAGTGGAGCTGCACTTTTGATACCAGTTTTAATGCTCGTCTGCTAATGACTCTGAAAATAAGGGAATGTATGGAAGATAGGAAACCAAGGGCCAGGAGTCATGTCCGAGATTGCGAATAACACGAACTTCCTTGCGGTCCATTTCATATGCCATCAGTGTCTTGTGCCACCCATAAACAAAGTAAATCAAATTGCATTCTGGGTGAAATGTAATCACTCTGTAGTCGAAATCGAAACATCCATGATTCTTTTGTCGAAACAGAAACTGCTCTCTAACAGAATGCTTCAATGTCCATTCATGAGTACCATGGTCTTCAAGGGTCCAGATCGACAGTTTTGAGGGATCGGCTTCATCGACATTAAGATAACACAGGCGACCCTGAGTAAGATGGATGCAGCCGTAATCAGCTTCGGACGGCACAGGAATTGACCTCCATGTTTTTCCCTCCATGTCCACCACCACTATCCCGCAAGAGTACGTGACCATATGCATAAAGCCATTAAGAAACACACTTCTCGCCATGTCATGGAGCATAACATCATCGCCCCATTCACTTTCCTTGAAGCTCCATGCTCCAGTTTTGGATGAATAGATCTCCACCCCTGTGACGCAGTTATCCACTTCCACCACATACTCAACCACATGGAAGTGGGAGGACACTGCCGGATCAAACCCCAAGCGGGCGGTGCGAAACGGGCCACTAGCCCAGCTGGCATCCGGCACCGGGCCACTAGCCCAGCTGCTGTCCGGCAACATCACCCACTTCTTGGTCGCGGGATTGCACACAGCATAATGGAACGGTGGATATCCGTCGCCCTCACGAGGACCAGGCTCAAAGCAACGGCAGAGGAGGAGGCCATTGCAGGAATCCAAGAGGAGTACTTTGTCACTGGGGACGGGCAAGAAGGAGAAGTCAGGGAAGATGAACGGCACGCCTTTTCCGGTGATGTTGGTGAAGTGGTGTGCGATTCGGGGGCAGCGCTCGCCGTTCCAGCTGCGGTAGAAGAAGCCGACGAGTGTCTGTGGTAGCTTCTTGCGGTGGACGGGGTTGGAGATGAGGCTGCGCCAGGACCGGGAGACGCACTTGAAGCGGCACAGGGAGCGGATGGGGACGCGGCGGAGGATCTCCACGAGGAGCTCGTCCGTGAGGATGGCCGGTGGGTTCCTCTTCCCGGGGGGCTCCTCCATCTCGTGGAATCCGGATCCCCAGCCGCGACCGCGAGGATGACTCCCTGCCCTGCAGTTGGATCACGGCCCTGGATTATCGTAATCTGATGAGTTGTGATGAGGAGAAAAATTGGTGAAGCCGGGAGCGACGGATCTGGCGGAGCGCGGCTGGAGACGGAAGCGGAGGCCGACCAGCCGGCGGCGGCGGCGGTGGTGTCGGAGGAGGAGTGGCGAGTGGGGGAACGGGGTGGCCGGGTCTCGGTGGGGCTCTTGGTGGTTGCCGTTTGGTGCCCTCGTGTGGCCACTGGGCCTGGTGGACTCTTGAGGTTTGTCGCGTGATTGGTTGCCCGCACCAGGCTTGGGCCAGGCTCCTGTGATGCAGCCTCCGACTGATTGGTTACCTGGACCACGGCTGGAGCCTGGCCGAGCAGATGCAAGAAGCACCACCGAGCCTGGCTCTCGGGAGACGTAGATGGAGTCCGTTTTCCACGGGCCTGCCTCGCTGGATGCAACCGAGCTTTAGCTAATGATGATATTAAACAGCTAATTAGTTTATATTAAATAATATTAGTATTTTTTTAAAATAATTAAGATTTTAGAAGAAAAATTAAGAGATGTGAAAGGACGTTTATATAAAATAAACATTATAACCACACATGTTATAGTATTTTATCGCATGCGACGTATTTTCATACGAGCAACCAAACAACATCTCTGTATGGCCTGGCCAGAGAAAAACAGGCAACCAATCACGCGGTTGTTGCATCCACCGAGCCTGGCCAGCGGGAGCCTGTTTCCCAGATACGAGCCAGGCTAGGCTCAACAGGTAACCAATCAGGCTCTTGGTGACACACGGGCTGTGGTGAAAGAGAGGAATGGGCCGATTGACCACAGAAGCACAGATATCGGCCGGAGGCCGTAATAGTGAAGGGGAACACTGTTTTCTTCTCTCTTTTTTTTCTCCCCCCAACCAACGAGCAGCCTCCAGCAACGAAAAGTGTCGTTTCGGGCATTTGGCACTTTGGCAATCAATACATTTCCGCACAAATTAAAATGGAAATTAGAAAAAAAAATATAAAAATGGAAATTACAGGTGCAATGGAGATCTCACTAATCAGACTTGCGGGATAACATCTATTTTGTCTTTTTTTTTGCGAATAACATCTATTTTGTCATTATTCACATGGAAGAAAGATAAAAATAACAAGGTCAAATCGGAAATACAGAAATAGATTTCAGTAGAGTAGAAAGCTTTCTTTGGCAATTTAGAGATCATTAATCACCACTGCACGTATCATCTTGGATTACTCTAAATATTAGTTATGGGTATCCACGGCAAGAAAAAGTATATCTTATACAGAAATATTTGCTTATACTGACACCCGAGACACCCCATTGTCATATACAGTCATACAAAAAGGAGTACAGCAAGTAACCAACTGTGACCCAAATATGCCTACGCGGCAAAAGGACATCGAAGAGGCACAAAATGGTGGTAAGAGAGAAATTGGCAAGTATAATTTTAGTGCTATCTGCATTTTTCTTCAGTCTTGTATAGCAGGCAAAGATCATAACTTGTGGCAGTTGCGATCACCAAGATATGCTCCAAAACTCACACCCTGAATACCAGGCCTAACATATTACACAATCAATCGATCAATCAAAGTTAAAGTCCAATAAATGCCAGTGCAAAAGTTTTTACCTTCGCACATTTTTTGTTCCTCCAATTCCCTCTCTTCGTACTAAAAATCCGACTTATCCAGATTGGCTACCAATTCGTACTGTTTTCAGAGACTTCTACAAACAGAATGTTCCGTGGATGCTAGATGAAGCCATTTCAGGCCAAGACTCAACTGGGAATATGACATCACTAGTTCAAAGCTTCCAGAGATTATTTGTTACTACATTAGATTACAAAGTAAATAGTACTATTGCAATTTGAATTAAAGTAGGGCGCTCAAAACCTATTGAGTATTTACACCAACAGAAAGTCTAGTGGTATGCCATGTAACTTTCAGCTCAGGGTGTTCAGCACATGGGAAAGAGTTCAATACAAAGTGTCAAGAAAGCTAAACATTCAATGGTAATGCTCAAAGTTCAAAGTATTAGATTCTGGTTCTCCAATCCACCATAAAGAAGCATCAAGCAAGAGTCATAGACAAATTGCCTGCAATTGTATCAAACACAGCCTAATACAGTGATTCGGCTAGACAAAGAACAAAACCAACAGAAGAACAGCCATTATTTATCAGAAATTCACAGAGTCCTTACCAAGCATCCATGAACAAAACCAAAAGAAAACAAGCAACATAACTACTAACTGAAAGAATAAGGCAAACCTTTTGAGTTTAGTACCTCAATAAGTAAACAACATTGGTCTAACTAAAAACGACACAAAGAGACATGTGTCCAAGTTACAAGTACAGCGAAACTTCAGAGTTCAAATATAAGGTCTACTCAACGAACTGACTGATTGCTAGAACTGATAGGAATGCTGAATGTCATATACTCCTTATGCATTGGTATGACATTGCCAGTTTTAATGCTCATCTGCTAATGACTCTGAAAATAAGGGAATGTATGGAAGATAGGAAGCCCGGGGCAAGGGGTCAGGTCCAAGATTGCGAATAACACGAACTTCCTTGCGGTCCATTTCATATGCCATCAGTGTCTTGTCGCACCCATAAACAAAGTAAATCAAATTGCATTCTGGGTGAAATGTAATTACTGTGTAGTCCTCATCAAAATGTCGAATATTCTTCTTCTGTCGAAACAGAAACAGCTTACTGACAGAATGCTTCAATGTCCATTCATGAGTACGATGGTCTGCAAGGATCCAGATCGACAGTTTTGAGGCATCAGCTTCATCGACATTAAGAAAACACAGGCGACCTTGGGTAAGATGGATGCAGCCAAGATCAGCTTCGGACGGCACAGGAATTGACCTCCATGTTCTTCCCTCCATGTCCACAACCACTATCCCGTGAGAGTGCGTGAGCATATGCATAAAGCCATTAAGAAACACACTTCTCGCTCTGTCATAGAGCATAACATCATTGCCCCATTCACTTTCTATAAAGCTCCATGCTCCAGTTTTGGAGGAATAGATCTCCACCCCAATGACGAACTCATCATCGTCCACCACATACTCAACCACATGGAAGTGCGAGGAGACTGCCGGATCAAACCCCAAGCGGGCGGTGCGAACCACGCCACCAGCCCAGCTGCTTTCCGGCAACGTCACCCACTTCTTGGTCGCGGGATTGCACACAGCATAATGGAACGGTAGAACCCGATCGCAGCGGCAGAGGAGGAGGCCATTACAGGAATCTTCGAGGTCGACTTGGTCACTGGGGACGGGCAAGAAGGAGGAGGGGAAGATGAACGGCATGCCTTTTCCGGTGATGTTGGTGAAGTGGTGCGCGAAGCTGGGGCAGCGCTCATAGTTATAGGTTCTGTAGAAGAAGCCGACGAGGGTATGGGGTAGCTTCTTGCGGTGGACGGGGTCGGAGATGAGGTTGCGCCAGTACCGGGAGACGCACTTGAAGCGGCACAGGGAGCGGACGGGGACGCGGCTGAGGATCTCCACAAGGAGCTCGTCTGTGAGGATGGCCGGCGGGTTCCTCTTCCCGGGGCGCTTCTTCATCTCGCGGAGTCCGGATCCCCCGCCGTGAGGATGAATGAGGTCGCCCTGCCCTGCAGTTGGATCACGGCCCTGGATTATCGTAATATGATGAGTTGTGAGGAGAATAAGAGACTTTTTTGTGTTTCAAAATTGGCGAAGCCGGGAGCGATTAACTTGGATTTGCTATTCTGCTATCATCAAAGTTGGGCTTCGCTGAAATACCATCACGAAAATAGGTTTCGCTGCTTTGCCATTACGAAACCGAGGATACACGCTAGAATGCCTTTGCATCACTTTCTTATTCATTTTGTGATTTTTGCCTTCTTTTGCCAATAGAACTGACCATTGTACCCTTGGCCAACCAGCCTTATCCATTGGTCACAACTCGTGCTTGGCTGCGGCCCTCACCCAGGCTGGCTGGAGGTGCGGAGGTCGCCAAGCTCGCTGGACAGCAAGAGAAGGGGCACTCGAGTTGTTGCCGCTGCTTGCTCAAGGACCCTGTAGCTTGGACCCGCATCTTGGAATAGGCATATGAAGACACGTTGCTGTTCGATTTGCATCTGAGACAGGGAGGAAGGTGTGGCTGGGCAAGGTGTTTGCAAGAATCATGGAGGCGCTAGCTAATTTCCATTGCTCGGTGAAGGAAAAGCAGCAGAGCAGGTTGCGCCCCTTACTCGTACCCAGCCTGCCGCCAACGCATGCCTTGCGCCCCCGCTAGTCGCCGGTCGTCCCCGTCTTCCAGCGCCGCCTACCGCTTGAAATCCCTGGCTTAGAGCCGCTTCACCAGAACGGCGTCCGCCATCTTCTTCTCCATGGCGTTCTTGAACAAAGCGTTGAGCTTCCACGCCGCGACAGGGCAGACAGCTTGAGCTTGCTGAGCGAGTTGTTGGAGCTGTCCAATGGAGCTGCTGGCTGTGCGCCCGTGGCCGTGGAGACCAGCAGCGGCGCTCGTCTCATGACGGAAAATGAACTGAGCAGATAAGGCTTAGGTGTCCCAAGGGTATAATGGTCACTTGCTGTGGTTTGAAAGTTGGAGAAATTATAAAATGAATCAGAAAGGATAAAAAGGCATTCTGACCTGGTTTCGTAATGCAAAATGGCGAAACCCAAATTTGAGATGGCATTTCAACGAAGGCCAGTTTTGACAATGGCATAATAGCAATTTTCTCACTGGGGGGCTTGGTTTGCCGTTTTGTGGTGCCCTCGTGTGGTGAAAGAGAGAAATGGGCCAAAAGCCCACAGAAGTACAGATATCTGGCCGGGGGGACTCCTCCAAGGCTCCAGCTTATACTGATTTATTTACAGCATTCAGACATCGCAAACAAAGTTCTTTAATTGGTAAAGTACATGTTGATTCAGTAGTATACAAATGATGAGAAAATGAATTAGGAGAAGTATAAAAATGGAGATTACCAATGCGTTGCAGATCACACTAATCAGCATTGCAAACATCTATTTTGCCATTCTTCACTTCGAAGAACGATAAAAATAACAAGCTCAGATCGGAAACACACAAATAAACTTCAGTAGAGTAAGAAAGCTTTCTTTGGTCATTCAGTGATCATTAATCACCACTGCACGTATCATCTTGGCAAGAAAAACTACATCTTATACAGAAACATTTGCTTATACTGACACCCAATACACACCATTGCTATACACAGTCATACCAAAAAGAGTACAGCAAGGAACCAACTGTGACCAAAATATGCTAACGGGGCAAAGGGACATTATACCAATCTCAACAACGAAGAGGCACAAAATGGTAGTAGAGAGAGAAATTGGCAAGCATAATTTTAGTGTTATCTGCATTTTTCTTCAGTCTTGTATAGCAGGCAAAGATCGCACCTTGTTGGAGTTGTGATCACAAGATATACGAATTTTTTTATATTTTAACCTTTTTTAAACTATTTTTTTTAATAATAACCTGTACCAATCTATATTTTCAAGAACTAACCCTTTTGATCACGCCAAGCATTTTGACGTGACAAATACAACAGTCACGCCACATAAAATGGCGTGACTAAATCTCCACGCTGGTAAAATGATGACATGAAGTAAGCTCGGTCACGCCACATGTGCGCCCCTGCGCTGGCACTGCTCAGGAGTCTGCAAAGACGTCTGCGCTGCATGCATGCTTGCAGCTCTTGTACACACAACCCGAGAACACAACTCCACATTGATATTGCAGTACGCCACCGCTCAAGACTCAAGAGTCAAAGGTCCTGTTTAATTCACGTCACTTTTCTACCTCGTACTACATCAAGAACCGTGTCAGTTCATTTCTTCTCTCTGTGCACAATGCATACACTTTTCACTCTTTCACACGAATTAAACAGGCCCAAAGGCCTCTGCGCCACATGTATGCCTGCGGCCCTTATACACTCAACCCGAGAATACAACTCCATTAGCATGCTAGCAGTATGCATTGATTGATTCCAACTTGTTTAGAGTCACCAAAAGACACCAATTCGACCAAAAGGAACGTATTGAAAAACGTTGTAACGTCCCGATCCCCCGGGTCCGGGCCCGCTTACGCCTGGCAGCTTTCTAGGACCTCAAGAATTTCCCCACAGACCAACACATGTCTTTTCTGCGCACTTTGTCCTCACTCATGCGCACCCGGGAAGAACTTCCCGGTCGGTCACCTATCGCTCCAGGCCAAGCACGCTTAACCTCGGAGTTCTTTCGAGATGAGCTTCCGGAAAAGAAGTTGCAACTTGTTGGTATGAGTATTCTATTAATCCTATTAAGCCTTGGGCCAGGATGTCACATCCTCCCCCTCTTAGAAGACCGACGTCCTCGTCGGTCAACCCCAAGCCAGGAACGTCCTCTCTTGGCCACGTCCGTGTGCCCAGTGCCAGCGCATGTGCCATGCTGTGTGACCACTCCGGGCCCACACCAGCCATGCGCACCATGCCTGCGCAACTGCGACCCCACGCGCCCGTGAAACCGCGAGAGTCGGCTCTGATACCAATTGTGGCAGACCGCCCCAATTAATCCGGTTTAAAAGCATGGGCCCACTATCACAGCAGTGCTCCACGCCCTTAAACCGAGCTAATCGTGCAATCCGTCGGATACCTTCCCGATTAAACCACCTTTTTCTCTCGACCGAAACGAAATAGCAGCAGTCCCACTCGAAGATGGGCTCAGGCAGTACAACTCATCACAAATTTTACAACACGGGGTTCACATAGATAATTATACAAATACAGTGCATATGTTTTAGTTATTACAAACCAGAGTTATAATACAGCGGAAGTTCTAAACGTCGGTACACATAACATCACATGGAGCCCACATATGATATTCAGTTCCCGCGGCCTGAGTCGGACTCAGACGGCCCCCACTCTATGGTCCAACCATCAGGAAGTACACCAGGCCAAGTCAGAGCAGCAACAGGGTCATAACCATCAACATCATCTGAAAAAGATAGCCACAAGCAAGGCTGAGTACTAATTACTCAGCAAGACTTACCCGACAAGGTTAAATACTAGACATGCAAGGCTTTTTGGCTCTGGGGTTTGTTTTGCCAAAAGCGTCTACAAGTTGATCCCTATTTTCAATATTTTAGCCAAGTTTTAAAGTGAACTAATCATTGCTATGTTTACCAAGCTATCCAACACATTCAGTGTCGAAAAACAATTGATTAACATGATAACAATGTTTTTCATCCCAACACCCCTTTCTAAACCCATTGACCAAGCCACTGATGTGCGACAAGCGATCAAGCAGCTTCATGTAACCGCGAAGGACGGACAACTCGAGTTGATTTTCACCATGCATGGGACAACCTAATCGTACGACCCGTGAGAGACACCCCGGACCTCACGAGGCAACCTTTCCCATCTCTCCCTGCCATCTGCCATCAGGGACCACTCCGCCCGAGTGCACGCCCCAACGGACCCCAGGTGCCCCAGGCAAACCTGTGCCGCGGCCACTGCTACACTCGCCACAACCCCTCGCCCAAGGGAGTGATAAAACCCATCAGACGTCAGTTTGAATCAAGTACTAGGTTTACCAGTTTACCACATTTCCCGGCATACGATTAGTACCTTCAAAAGCTTGACCAACAACGCCACACAAGCAATGCCTTAGCCAATACTTTTCTGTGCAAGCGGGGTGTTCAACCAACCAGGAATATCGCACAAGCCCCGCTTGCCGAATCTCATCAACTGATATAAATTAAAAACCTATATCTCGCGAGTGACAAGGCAATCACTCGACTTCTACCGGTCCTAATTAAGCATGGCAGTCTAGACGACCTACACATACTAGTATTAGGACATAGGTACCTAGGGATCATGCAACTAGGGTTTCATCCAACTCCTCAAAACTTAAATGCAAATAAAGGCATAAAGCAAAGAGAGTTAGAAATAATAGCGGTTATGCTCCGGTGCTTGCCTTCCTGATCACCGCTAGCCTTGGGCCCTTCCGAACTTTGGTTCGGGTCTTGTGCAGCAGCAAGGTTCAGCTCGGCAGCAAGGTTCTGTGGACTCGACCTCGATCTCGTATACTCCGTCAACAAGGGTTTGCTCTACATGAAATGCGGATGCATGAGATGCAGTAATGCACGAGAAAACAATCACAGAATAACTGCAACAACTCACTAATACATCACTGGACAATCATTTATGGAATATAAACAATTAAGAAGCTCACAAATAAAGCGGGGTGGGTTGCTTTTAATTGCTAATTAAACTTAACTCAATTCTGAAATAATATATAAAGAAATCTTATTAACTCTTTTTAAATGTGTTATAACCACTTAACTTACTACATAAGTTAAACAAAACATCTATAAATAACCACTAGTAATACAATGGAGTTTCAATTGCTAAACCTAACATTCAACATTCTTGGTTGCTGTATATAATTGCAAAATTATTTTTACCACAAGAAAACTATTTATTAAATAAGCATTTCCTAACTAGTTCTTACCAAATAAAGCCTAGAAAATACATTTTCATAAACACAACTTAAGGTAATCATGTTTCTGTGTCCTTGATAGTTAAACATAATTTTCAGGAATTTTTCAGCATTTTACCAATTTATTTTCTATTTTCTTAACAGCCAACATTTAGCACTAATCAGAAAATCGTAATAAAATCTACAAAAATGTTATGCAGCTGAAATTTTTACAGCAACTACCGTTCCAACAGAGACATTTTATGTGAATTTTTCAAATTTTTCTGAGTCGTATAGAATATTTGGTGATTTAACATTTCTTATCTAGCTAGCAACAACTTAATCCAAATCTACTAAAATCATGCATAAACTGTGGCCAACAGATACTCAATTCAACTCCACTGGTCACAACAGATCCAACAAAAGTGGTTTTGCATTTTTAGCACATTCCTATGATTTATAAAGCCATAAACATCCTTTCAAGCACATCTTCATATATTCAAAAATACATCATGATTCACACAGATTATACATGCATATGATACACCACTGGAAATATAATTTCTCAAGGATTCCAAAAAGTCCAAGTTTGTGATTTTACGATTTTTCTGTGATTTTTGATTTATTGAATCTCAGCCGAGCTAAAAAGAAAAGAACACTTGAATAGTAAACTCGGGATTTACATCCGGGTCCTCGGGAAAGAAAAATAATTGCGGTCAGGTCCTTTCTTCACATATAGGTCCTCAGAATCTTGTCGAAAACCCCCTGCAAGATTCGATAATCACAAAAAGGTCCAAAACTCTTATGGATAACCCCCTGAAAGATCCATTCCTTTACCTTTTAGTCCTGTTTCTTCTTCCTCGTAACAGACCGACGGGGCTCGGTTCGGCCGGCCTTCTGGCCGTTGCAGAAGCCGGCGCCGGCCCTTCCCAGGCCGGGCGCACGGGCGCCTGAGCTCCGGCCGCCCCCCTGGAGCCTGCTGGCCGGCGCAGGAGCAGAGCTGGCGCAGCCCCCAGGCCCCTCCCCGCGCGAGCAGGAACCGACCGGCGGTGGTGGCCGCGGTTGGACTCCCTGGTGGTCGGAATTTGATGGGGAAGGGGTCGGGGATGATCCTAGGAATACGAGGAACGTCTCTTGAGGCTTGGATTGGGAGGAGGAGGTATGTAGAGTTACGATTTTGAGAATTTGGAGCTCGGCCGAACGGCANGTCGTTGAACTGAACTATCGGTTTCAGTTTATAGGCCGAGCGACGCAGCGGCTTCGTTTCGATTTTTGCTTGATTCCGTGTAAGAAACTCAAGGAGCAATGAATACCAACTTTGTAGAGGATTCATAGGGCTACAATTCCTACAAAGGCACTTATACCATTTGCTCAACGGTTTGGAAGTTGCAAGGCTTTGAATCTCAGCCAAAATTTGAAATTTCGAAAAAAATTTCAGAGTTTTGGCAGCTCATGGGCTCAACTTCGTCGGCCTTAAACTCCACTTTTTGTACATGAAAAGTTGATCCAACCAATACGAAAGTTGAAGATGGTATATCAGGCTACAACTTCTACAAAGGGAGTTATGGTATTTGATCAATGGTTTGAGAGATAAATCAAGGAGAATCCGGCCAAAAACGCTGTTAACTGTCGGACTGAATTTCTAAGTCTGATTCGAACGATTTTTACCCGACTTCGCTGACCTTTTTCTCCAAGATCTACATACAAACTTTGAGATCGTCCAATACAAAAGTTGTAGCTCGTACATTAGGCTACAACTCTTACAAAGAGTGTCACTACTTGTGGGCCACGGTTTGAAAGTTATGGGGCGACGAATCTGGGCAAAAATTCACGTTTTCAGACAGCGTATTTCAGCTAAGTGCTGAAATTGTTGGTTTTGACCCGATTTTGACCAAGATTATGAGTGAGCAAACAA
This sequence comes from Alloteropsis semialata, assembly GCA_004135705.1. Classification (NCBI taxonomy): domain Eukaryota; kingdom Viridiplantae; phylum Streptophyta; class Magnoliopsida; order Poales; family Poaceae; genus Alloteropsis; species Alloteropsis semialata. The sequence goes on from CM014278.1 coordinate 73,120,621, forward strand.
AGTTTTCCTTGATCCACATCACCACCATTGTAAAGAGGGTACTTTGTACTCCAACTTTTATATTGGTGGAATTTCAAGTGTTTAGGCAAAATCTAAAGATATTAGCCGCTCGAGAAGGGTAAAAAGTGAAACTGACAACACATGAAATGACGGTCAAATGAGTTCAAAATTGAATTTTGAATTTTTGTTTGAACTTGCCATACTCATTTAAGTTCATAAACATGTATTTGACATTATTTGTGACATTTTGGTATAATTTTTGTATTTTGACTATTTTTGGTTGACTTTGTCAACACATACACACAATTATGCACAAACAACACAATTATGAAATGATAAATGTCATTATTGGTTTAATTGAGTTTATTAAAGTTTTTAATTACATTAGTGACACCAGGGGTGTCACAGCCCTCCCCCCTTAAAAGAATCTCGTCCCCGAGATTCCGGTGCTAGAATTTAGTGCGGAAACCTAGATACTTAGACTTAATTTTTGAGACTTAGATAACTTGTGGTCAAATAAAATCATAGTTTGCATATGGAGAGAAAACTACACTCGTCATAACTGGTGCGCCTTGTGGAAGTTGATCCATTGTTACAAAATCGACTCTTCCTTGTCGAACAAGAGCCACTTGCTTTTGGCCTTGTTGGTTAGTTTAAAACATTATCCATGGCATTGAGAGCCAAAATTCTGACTTGCTGAACAATGCTTAAGGAGCTACCAAAGATTGAGTTCACCAATGGAGTGAAATCTGGTATGCTAGCAATTTCAGCAGTGAAATGAAAATGTCATATCCGGAGTTCTGTTAACCCAAAAATTCTCATCTTTTGCCAGCGGAAAGCCCATATATTGCGCTGAATTTTCTTTATTCAGTGGAAGGGCTAATTCCAATTGGAAGGAAACAAAACTTTTGACATATTATCTGTCTATATTCTGAAAGTTTCAGAAAACTCTGCTATGGTATTTTGACCATAACTTTTATTTCATTGCTCCAATAGAGCTGAATTTTTGTCGGTGACAAGCTTATCAAACTTTAAACTAATTTCTTAATTAAGCAAACTGTGAGAAATGCCGTCGTGATATGAAAATGACAATGCAATGCATCAGCTATGGTGCAAATGCTTGACTGCAATTATATGGTGCACTCATGCGATGCATAGTTGCAATGATGCAATGCACCGATGAAATGACCCATGTAGTAAATGAAATGGTGATGATGCAATGCACCGATGAAATGACCAATGTAGTAAATGAAATGGTGCATATGGATGCATATGCATAGCATGTTATGATGCATACCATGCAATGCATGTTAGCATTTGTGTGACTTGCATATACTCATACCAAGTTTCCCCGTGGTTTCCACATTGTGCCGAAGAAGTCAAGAGGACATAAAACATTGGTAAGGGTTGCACAAAATCGTAGTGAAATCACACCCACACATCTCCAGGCACCAGTGCGCCCCTAGTGGTTGACTCATGTGGCTGCAGTCCACGTGAGGCCCTAGGTTCCGACACGGCACCCTGGTTGTGTGGCAGATGTCACCTCTAGATAAATCAATACATAACCGGCTTAGAGTAGAAGTGGCGGCAAGAAAAGGGGAATAGAGGGAAACAAACACAAGTGACCTTAAAAACAAAATATACCCTGTTAGTTACTCGACAACCTTCTCCAAGATGCATATACTCCCAATGACACTGGTTAAACATGTGACATGCAAAGATGCAACATGATGCCATGCATGACATTGCAGTGATGATCGTGTGGTGTCAACTGTTGTGTCCATCGATCCATTTCGGTATAGTTAAGTGTTATCCATACATAAGGAACAATTCAACAGGACAGATTCTGTGCTGAGCTAGAAAAATTCATAACTCAGAATTTACTGAGCCAAAAATCCTCAAACTTCACCAGAGTGTTCCTAGGTAAGTTATCTACAACTTTGGTATTCTAGGACACAGCTAAATACAGCAGTAAGGTGTCCAAATACTTAAGAGTTTTGTAACTGGTACAGGCAGAATTTTCAGCAGAACCGAGAGTTAGTAAAACGACTATATCTCTTGATTCGCTGGGCCAAATGACCTGAAATTTTGGCAACAAATAGAGAATCAAGTTGGCAACAACTTTGTTATAGATGAGTTTCAAAGGAAACATCATTAAAAAGGGGATATAATTGCTGCAATCAGATCTGCACAAAGTTGACAGAATTTAGCCCCATGATAAAACTGACATAACTCCCAATTGGTGGGGCCAAAAATTTTGAAATTTTGACAGGAGCTAAACAATGAAATTTGGAACAACTTTTCTAATTTGAGCCTTGGCAGTTGGGGTGGTCTTGTTGGTCGAAAAATTCATACCAACAGGGAAGTCTAAAAGACAATCTAGGATATCGTTAGTGAGTGCAAAATTTCCTTTTGGTCACCAACCTTACATCCGTCCCTTAACCCATAGTTTAGGTATTTTGTGCATTAACATGATGCATGCATGATCGACCTATTCGTCCTCACAAAAGAAACAATTGCCAAGTAACCTTGGTCTTACGTGGTTAGTCACGGTGGCACATAAATACGTCTCTCCTTGTAATATCTATTCGATAGTCTAGCGAACACAAACCTAGGGTTTCGCGGTTAGTGTACCTGCAGAAAATTTTCATCACTGAACCGTTCGTGCCAGCACTCACGAACAGCCCCCATGTACCTCACGCCACATGGGTGACGCATATGCGGTTTCCCACATATGATGACCACACTCTGTTGCTCACTATAGAAGCAACAGTTCAACCAGTAAATTAAAAGCACTACAGTCATTATAACACCAAAGATATTATATTGACTGCACCCCAAGTAGGCCACTGCTTGGGGAACAGCGTCCAGTATTCACACCCTCTGGCAATGGGCGACCATTACTTACCTGGAGTCATCGGTACAGAAAAGTAATGTGCTGGAAGTCAGTAGTATATATATCATATAAGCCACCTGAAGACTACCCATATCAACCCTAGGGCTCACGTTCTAGTATTTTCAACCCTAGCGTAACCAACGAGGTTTTCAAAGGTCCAGTTTAAGTTTTGCAAATCAAGAAAACGTTTTTAAGACTTGTCATACCACCCGCTGCCTTTTTTTCGGCTCTGATACCAGCTGTAACGTCCCGACCCCCTGGGTCCGGGCCCGCTTACGTCTGGCAGCTTTCTAGGACCTCAAGAATTTCCCCACACACCAACACATGTCTTTTCTGCGCACTTTGTCCTCACTCATGCGCACCCGGGAAGAACTTCCCGGTCGGTCACCCATCGCTCCAGGCTAAGCACGCTTAACCTCGGATTTCTTTCGAGATGAGCTTCCGGAAAAGAAGTTGCAACTTGTTGGTATGAGTATTCTATTAATCCTATAAAGCCTTGGGTCAAGATGTCACAAACGTGTCCCTCTCTCTACTTTTACGTTTCTCAATGCACTTTTTTCTACAGAAAATTCGACCAACTTCCCCAATCTAAACAAGGCCTTGGTGTGGTGTGAGTATTGATGCTGTACTATCTACTATTGGCTGCAACTTTCAACTTGCAAGTGCTTAGAGCACTGCTAAGTTGCACACGGGCATGGGCATATTTCTCAGGCTTCAAATTATTCGATAAAAATATTGATGCGCATAAGATATAAAATATATGTTTGATGATTGATGATGCCTTTAGGGCCTGTTTAGATTGGAAAGTAAGTTTGCGAAAGAAAGTTTTCAATTCTAAATCGAAGATTAGGAGGACTAAACATGATCTAATTATAAAACTAAATACACGGATGGACGGGAAATCGCGAGACGAATCTATTAAGCCTAATTAATCCATCATTAGAGATTATTAACTGTAGCACGACGTTGTCTAATCATGGCCAAATTGGGCTCATTAGATTCGTCTCGCAAAGTTACCGGGGGGTTATGGAATGGGTTTTGTCATTAACACAAGTTTAATACTCCATGCATGTAAGATTCTCTTTGATGAATAGTGAAGTTTCAAAGTTTCAAAAGTTTTGGTGGGAACCAAACAGGCCCTTAATTCACGCCATAAAAGTTTATATGTTACTACTTGGTGAACACAAAAAGTTTATTTAATAGTGTACCTTTTGAAGAATTTAAATGTATTTCTACTCATTTATTAGAATTGGCATTACCACATGAGCTGCAATTTTATTTCTAAATTTAAAACTATAGAGGGAGTGCATTCATACATTTACATACCATAAGAAAATTATAATGGAAAAAATACAAATGTTGGTATAACTATACCCGACTTTCTTTGCCGTTCACTGGTACTGCAGTAAAACTCTCTCTTCCACTTAGGATTGGTAATAAAAAATGTTTTGTTAATCATAAAAAATGCTTCGGTAATCACTAAAAGTATTTTTGTAATGGAGATCGGATTGATAATTTTTGTAATGGTCTATTTTTTGATATTAGAAAGAGACATAAGTAATATGCTGGAGATGCTCTAAGAGAGGGTTACGGTTTCATGATGCAATTTTTTTGTCCACGGGAGAAAAAATCAAATATTTATTACGCTCACTGGGAAAACGGAAAAACAAATAAGAAAAGATGTATGCATGAGCATTGGACAGCGAGAGCCCCGCAGATGGCAAAAGCATTTATTACGCATGCATCCACAGGCACTGACACTCCGCATTTAAACCTCAGCTTTACACACAAAAAATGCTCAGTCACGCCATGCACTCTAGCGTGACTCAGCCGCGCCACTTCATGTGGCGTGACTCAGCTGGTTCCATGTCATCACATATGCCAACGTGGAGACTAGTCACGCCACTACATGTGGCGTGACTGACCTATTAGTCACGCCAAAACGGTTGGCGTGACCGAAAGGGTTAGTTCTTGAAAATATACATATTAAAATACTACATGTAGTAGTTTAAGTTGTTTGTAACATATTAAAAGGTTTAATAAAACTTCTTTATATTTTACTTCAGATCTGAACTAAGTTTAATCAGCAACTAAAAGCAACCCATCCAGCTTTCTTTGTGAGCTTCTTAGTTATTTATACTCCGTAAATGATTGCCCAGTGATGTATTAGTGAGTTGTTGCAAGTTATTCCTAGGATGGATTATTTGGGCATTACTGCATCTCATGCATCCGCATTTCATGTAGATCATCCCATTGTTGACAGAGTGTACGAGATCGAGGTCGAGCCAGAGGGTAATCCAGTTGCTGCTGAGGTGAACTACACTGCTGCTCAAGACCCGGACCAAAGTCCGGAAGGGCCCAAGGCCACTGGTGATCAAGAAGGCAAGCCCCGGAGCATGACCCTCTGTTAAAACTAACACTCCTTACTTTATGCCTTACTTTGTGCATTTAAGTTTTGAGGAGTTGGATGAAACCCTAGTTGCATGATCCCTAGGTACCTATGTCCTAATACTAGTATGAGTAGGTCGCATATAATGCCATGCTTAATTAGGACCGGTAGAAGTCGAGTGATTGCCTTATCACTCGCGAGATATAAGTTTTTAATTTATATCAGTTTATGATGTTTGGCAAGCGGGGCTTGTGCGATATTCCTGTTTGGTTGAACACCCCGCTTGCGCAGATAGATGTTGGCTAAGGCATTGATTGGGTGGCGATGTTGGTCAAGCTTTTGAAGGTACTAATCGTATGCCGGGAAATGTGGTAAACTGGTAAACCTAGTACTTGATTCAAACTGACGTCTGACGGACATATCCACTCCATTGGGCGTGGGGTTGTTGGCGAGTGTAGCAGTGGCCGCAGCACAGGTTTGCCTAGGACACCTGGGGTTCGTTGGGGCGTGCACTCGGGTGGAGTGGTCCCCGATGGCAGATGGCAGGGAGAGATGGGAACGGTTGCCTCGTGAGGTCCTGGGTGTCTCTCACGGGTCGTACAATTAGGTTGTCCCATGCATGGTTAAAATCAACTCGAGTTGTCCGTCCTTCGCGGTTACATGAAGCTGCTTGATCACTTGTCTCACATCAGTGGCGTGGCCAAGGGTTAGGGATGTTGATAGTGGAGTAAAGATGATATCTGATGAATCAATTATTTTTCGACACTGAATGGGTGTTGGATAGTTTGGCAAACTTAGTAATGGTTAGACTCACTTTAACTTGGCTAAAATATTGAAAATAGGGATCAACTGGTAATCGCTTTTTGGCAAAACAAATCCCTCAGCCATAAAGCCTTGCATGTCTAGAATTTAACCATGTCGGTTAAGTCTTGCTGAGTATTAGTATACTCAGCCTTGCTTGTGGCTAATTTTTCAGATAATAGTGATGGCTACGATCCGGTTGCTGCTTTGACTTGGCCTTGCATGTTACCTGATGATTGGACCGTGGAGCTAGTGCCGTCTGAGTCTGACTCAGGTCGCGGTGTTTGAATGTTATGCGTGGGCTCTGCATAATGTTATGTGATCGACGTTTAGACTTCCGCTGTATTATAACTCTGGTTTGTAATAACTAAAACTTATGCACTGTGTTTGTATAATTATCCCTGTGAACCTTGTGTTGAAATTTGTGACGAGTTGTACTGCCTGAGCCCATCTTCGAGTGGGACTGCTGCTATTTCGTTTCGGTCATTAGAATTGGTGGTTTAATCGGGAAGGTATCCGACGGATTGCACGATTAGCTCGGTTCAAGGGTGTGGAGCACCACAGTGGAGGTGGGCCCATGCGTTTGGGCCGGATTAATTGGAGCGGTCTGCCACATGAGCGCGTCGCCGTCGAGGGCGTTCTCGGTGGTGCCCTCGGCCCACGCGCGCGATGCAACAGAGCGCCGCCGCGGCTCGGCCGATTCGTTCCCATCGACGGTGATGACCGCCGGTAGGTGAGGCCATGGGGTCTCCCTTTTTTCGTCTCTTTTGACCCTTTTCAATTCTTTTGGATTTTTAGATCTAGGGTTAGGGTTAGGGTTTCTTTATTTTTCATTTCTTTTCGATCTTTCCCGCGGCGGCGCTCTCGCCAGCAACGGTGAGGACGAGCACCCGGCCTCTAGCTGCGGCGAACTCCCTTTCTTTCTTCTTTTCCAGTGTTCCTTCCCTCCTGATCTAAAGATTCAGGGTCTTTTTCTTTCTTTTGGTACACTAGTGAACCCGAAATTTAGATCAACTCACTAGAGGCGACTGGTACCATTGATGGAATGCACAGGAACACTAGTAGTAGTTCTAACTCGGGTACAAGCATATGAATGATGTAATCAAGTCTTGGGTCCTAGATCTATTACATAAACACAGAGAGAGAGTGAAGGGGACGCAGACCATCGGTTGTAGTGACGGGATCGACCATGGCGTCGGTGGCGGCCGCTGGGGCGGCCGCGGCTTGGGGAAGGTGAGGAAGAGGCGTGGCCTACTCGGTGACGGCGTGGTGACGCAGATCCGGGCGGTGGCAGCGTCGGCGGTGCACCAGTGACGACGGCGGCAACGGTGGCGGAGCTTCCCGCCGCTCCAGTGCTCCCTTAGATCGGTAGGGTTTGTAGGTGGGTGTGTGGCGGCGCGGTCAACCTCGTACCGTGCGCCCCGGTCCCCACCTCCTCTTTATAGCACTGTGCAACAGGGACCCATTAACCATGGTTTGGTAGGGCACCCCGATCAGGGTGCGTGTTTGAGTCCGTCAAGGCCCAAAGGCCGTGACGGGCTCGGGATTGATTTTGGGCAAAGATCGAACTTACAGATAGGGACCCCATGAGTCATCTCCAAGATTGCGGATGACACGCACTTCCCTGCGGTTCATTTCATATGCCATCAGTGTATCGTCCCACCCAAAAACAAAGAAAATCAAATTACATTGTGGGTGAACTGCAATCACTTTGTAGTCCAGATCAAATCGCAAATTCTTCCCTCCAAACAGGTACAAGGTGCTGACTGTATGCTTCAATACCCATTTGTCTGTACCATAGTCTTGAAGAATCTAGATTGACAATTTGTCAGCATCATTATTGAAGCGCCCCTGCCTAAGAAGAGACTAAATGTGATACAAATTATCAGTCCCAGGAGGCTGATACACATTTATTCAACAGATAGTTCAGAACTTACAGCCCCCGAGGGGGCGGGCACTTGATACAAGCCAAGATTACCAAAAGGTAAACCATGGCGACGAGCCAAACTAAGAACCACTCGGGCTCAACAAAGGGATCAGAGCTACGCGACAGCGAAGACATCTTGGGCGGGACCAAACTCCACAGGCAAAGTTGGGTGCGGAAGCGACCACCTATTCAGCGTCCTCAACAACAAAGTCCGGGTCTTCTTCTGAAGCAACAAAAGCAAGGGTGAGTACAAAAGTACTCAGCAAGTCCAACCACACCCACGGAGGGGTTAACACAGAAATATGCACATGATATATCAAGGAATAGGCTAAGTTTTATTTGCGATAAAGCTAGTTTGTAACACATGCAAAGGTTTATCAAGGAAGATTTTGGCAAGGTAAGTTTTAGTAACAAAACAATAAGTGGGGGTTGATCCACAAAAGATCCAAATTTTAATGCTACCAGATTTTCCATCCGCCGTAGCTTCCCAGCACAAAGCCGGACTCTTTCCAAAACCAACACACTCCAACCCATCCCAAAACCTTCGGTATTGTGACCAAGCCATAACTCGCCCATGACCGTGGGCACGGCTATTCGAATAGTTTGGAAACTCTGCAGAGGTGTACACTTTCACCACAAGTAGGGTACCGCAACACGGTCACCTTAGTGCCAGCGCGGATCCTATCGAAGTCATTACCCACCATAGCCAAAACTGCCTAGCCATCACGAGAAAATAACCAAGGGGTTTATGACACCAAGTCGGCAACCATGACACTAAGTCGGCACTTGGTTTTCCCGCTGCACACCTGCCTCCAGATAACTAACAGCACGGCTAGTGGGATTTAGACTAAGCCCTTGCACCATACAAGAGTCGAGTGGTTGTACGAGATAAATGGGTTAGGCAAGATGACACATCACCTCGGTTTAAAACCGGACAAAATGGATATCTCCCAACTTGCTTAACCACAAAGGTACAAGCCTCCTTTAGGTATTTCACAAAGAAACACCCATCCATCTCATCCAATATTTTCTTTATTTTCAAAACCCAAAACCCATTTTCTTACTCAACACACTCACACTTTTATTCTTTGATAAACTAAGTATAGTCATGATTGATTAAGTAAAGGAAAATAAGTCCTAAGCATTCTAGCATCGGTTATCATCAAACAGAGCATATCATATTTAGAGATAACTAGGTTATCAAGGCATGATCACATCAATCAAGGAATGGCTATCCAATCGGGTTTCAGTTGTAAAACATGCAAATTATAAAAGGCCGATAGGTTGTGTTTATAAAACTGGGATAAATATGCATCAAAGGATGGGATTGGACTTGCCGTCTCCAAAAGCTTTCGGGAGTTCCTGCTCGCAGTACAAGTCATCGGGTTCGGGCTCGCGGTACTCTCAGGGTGGCAACGGGGTGGGGCAAGGCCGGGGAGGTGACCCCCGTCCCCGCCCTGACCCCCGAAACACAGTGCTGTCCCCGGTCCCCGATAAGCTTACGGGGCAAAAATCATCCCCGTCCCCGATCCCCGCCAATCCCCGACCCCCGTTGGGGCCCCGTGGGGGATTGTATTTTTTTCCAAAAAAAACCCTCAAAATGATCATCTCCATTTACATGTTTCTGATCAGTTCAACACTGGCAACCAGAACAAGGCAAACAAATACTCCTAACTCATAGCAAACAATTTGCAGACAAGTCCAAAATCCAGCCATCCAAAGGCAACACGCATACATGCTAATGTACTAGAACCTGCAAACAGCAGGCACAGAGTTGCAGACTAACATGCAGTCTTGCAGACGAAGCTGTAGATCTACGAGTTCTAATTCTCTAGCATACAAACACACTACACACATGCTCTAGCGTACAGGCGATTTGGTTCTAGAAGTTGGGGTGCTCGAGTCGGTGGGGTGCAGTACAACTGAGGCAGACGAAGAAGAGTTCGAGGAGTCGAGGACGGGGAGGAGAACGACCAGCACGGTGAGAGCCAAAGCCGGGGACCAGGAATGGGTGAACGGCGACGCGCACGCGCTCGGTGCTCCAGAGTCCCGAGCGGCGGGCGACGGACCGGCGGCCAAGCAGCGGCGGCGCAGCGCCCGCGCGCTCGCTTGGCCTGGAGCGGTGGCGGCGGGGAGAGAGGACTGAAAGGAGCGGAGAAATGAGGATAAGGTTTGTGTGCATCGGAGTGGATGGATATATACTTCAAGGATTACTAGCTGGGCCATATTAGGCTGTTTTTTTGCATGGGCTTCACTGATTCCGGGGCTCCAAGGTCCCCCACGGGGCAAAATCCCACCCCGCCCCCGCCCCGAAACATTATCGGGGCCCCGCCCCGGTGCCCCCGCGGGGGAATTTCCTGCCCCGTCCCCGTCAAATTCGGGGCGGATCCCCGCGGATCCCCGGCTCCACGGGGAAAATTGCCACCCTGAGGTACTCTCCTTCGTACTCCGGCTCGCGGTACATTCCTTTCTCGTTCGCTGCGTCGTCTAGGGCACGCACAAACAACACACAATAAGAAAAACAACAATCCTTTACCGATGAGTTGAAAAGGGAAAATAATAAAATAAAATAGGAAGGAGGATTATTTTTGAGTGATTCTTGTATAGCTCGGCCGGAACTGATGAAAGGGAGGTGTGTGCGAATTTGGTGGAATTCCGGAGAGGTTTGGCGCATAAAATGACAAGGTTAAGGGGTATTAGGGCTTATTTAGGGGTTTAGGACCTCTTTATAAATATTATAAAGGGCCAAGGACCTTTTTGGAAATATTTTTGTATAGTGGAAGGGCTGATTTGTAATTTGGGAAAGTAGCTGGGGGGTTTGGTAATAACCAGGGACTTATTTGGAAAATTGTATAAAGATCAGGGCTTTTTTTTGAAGTATTCCTAAAGAGGAAGGGTTTATATGGAATATGAGGGAAAGGGAGGGGGTTTTTGGTAAAATGGCCAATTCATCCCCTTCCTCTTCTTTCTCCTTCGGCCGAACAGGGGAGGAGGAGGGGGGGCTCGGGCG
>CM014278.1:73141689-73159536 GCA_004135705.1 Alloteropsis semialata
GGCGTCCGGGGCGAGGCGGTAGAAGAAGAGACGCTCCACGGGCGCGAGGGAGAGCCAGATGACGTCGAAGAAGGTGAGCGGCAGGGAGCACTCCTCCGGCGGAGCGGAGCCTGATGATGGTGACGGAGACACGAGGGTGGTGTCGAATACCCGGAGGCGTGGAGGAGGCGAGGAGATGGAGGCCCCTGCACGCTGCTGCTGCTGCTGCTGCTCCTGCGCAACAACCGCCGTCGCCATTGACGCCGCCGATATGGACCTGCACTTGCTTGGAAGTTGGAACAAGGATTCCTTTCAGCTCTGGGGGAGTGTGTGATGGACTGATGGTCTATATATCATGTCATCTACCTCCTCGGTCGCTGCCTTTGCTTACGTCATCTCTGACCGAAACCAACCTGTTTGAGCCGGCACTGCCGTACTGCTCTAGCCTTTAGCTTAACACTTGTCTGGGGAGAAATAAAGCATGCCTGACTTATCGTACACTTGTTCATCTAGAAGGAGTTGATTTCTCACATGTCTTGTCTTAAATAGTTAAATTACCTGAATAACAGATTAGCAAAAGACCGATGGGAACATCTCAAAAGGAATACTCCTACTCCCAGCTACCACAGCTTGACAGCACTTTGTTGAAGAGAGAAGGGCATTTGATTTCGATTTCTCATCTGTCCTTGTCTTAAATCAATTACCTAAAAGACAAATTAGTAAGACCAAGGATGTGAACGACACTAAGTAGCCGCAGCTGCACAACACTAGCAAGTGCCGTGAAGGGCAACAGTAAGAAAGTTTTTCACAATACCGTGTTGTCCACGTCAGCACGTCATTTTTTTTAATATACTATATGTACCTTTATGTAAGCGTAACATTAATCTGCGTCAAATTGGAACCGCCCTCACGAAATCACATCTGAATATTTCCTTGACACGGAAATGGTTTTTGGGAACCACAAATTTATCGTACGTGTGTATATAACATATGTAGAGAATGATGGCTCGTTGATAAAAAGCATATCTATTAATAAATTGTCAACAATTAAATATATGAAAGTAAAAAAATATAAATAAATGGTTTGGTAAATACATATTTTTATTAAGAAATAAGTAGGTTATATACAAAATGATTCCATCAATAAATAGATAAACTAAAGTATTTAGAATTAATANGGCTCCGGTGTTGCTTTGTAAGTTGGAGAAGATCTTTCCACCCGGCTTTTTCAATCCGATGCAGCACATGATTTTGCACCTCCCATATGAGGCACGACTGGGGGGGCCTGTGCATGGCCGTTGGTGCTATGCAATTGAGAGACAGCAAAAGGTTCTTCGAACGAAATGTAAAAACAAATGTAAAATTGAAGCTTCCATTGCTGAGGCATACTGTACTGAGGAGGTGACAAACTTCACAACAAAATACTATGCTGACACCCTTCCTAGCGTGCATAATCCAACCCCTCGTTACAATGCCGACGAAAATGAATCGAAACTCAGTCTCTTCAGAGGGCAACTCGGAAGTGCAAGTGTTTCGACTTGTAAGAACTTGCAACATGAAGAGTGGCGCACTATCATGATTTATGTGTTGACCAACCTTTCCGAAGTGCAGCCATACATTGAGTAAGTTCTCAACAAATTAATTGTCGATTATTGCTAGCGTAGGGTCATTATATTAATGGTATCCAACCCCCTCGTTCGTACAGTGAATTTACTAATCAATTCTGGCGGGGAAGAAGGGAACCGACCCAGCGGGAAGTTGATACCCTTATTGATAAGGGTGCGGGACATGGATGCCCTGATTTCATTTCTTGGTTCAAGCGGAAGGTACGGTCATTCTGAGCTCGTACTTTTTGTTTGACATTACAAGTTCCTCGTACGTGCCAATAATATAACGAAAGATCTTGCTTCTACTTGCAGGGCCAAAACGATGTGTCTATGGATCCTGAGTTGAGACAGGTTTCCGTTGGTTGTGACTATAGGGTCATGTCATATGGCGGCTATGACGTGAATGGGTATCGCTTTCGCACAAAAAGCCACGAGCAGAGTCGGCCCAATCGAAAAACCACAAACACCGGAGTTTGTACGAAAGGCAATGATGAAAAAGACTATTATGGAATAATTGAAGAAATATATGAACTCACGTTTCTGGTTGCAAATCTCTTAAACCTGTCATATTCAAATGCCATTGGTTTGATCCTCAACAAAATCGAGAGACCCCTGATATTGGACTAGTCGAAATTCGACAGTCATCCGTCTATGCAGGAGACGATGTCTATATTGTGGCTCAACAAGCCACACAAGTGTATTATCTCTCATACCCGTGCAAAACCGACGAACGTCTCCAGGGTTGGGACGTTGTGTACAAGGTATCGCCACACGGTAGACTACCTGTCCCAAACAATGAAGATTACAACATAGACCCAAATACATATGATGGAGAGTTCTTCCAAGAAGATGGACTACCTGGGAATTTTGTGATAGACTTAACCGAAACGATCGGAATGGAAGTAGAAGATGATGAAAGAGTTGATGACGAGGACGCTGGAGATGAGGTTTATAACGAGAGGGACGTAGAATTACTTGAGAAAGTACAATTAGGGCTTCATGAAGACATTCCTCCATCGGATGAAGGGCCTCTGGACATGCGCGATAGTGATGATGAGACTTATGATCCTGATAATCCCGATCGTGATGTTTATTTCTAATACATGTATGCTTCGTTCTAATTTAATTATTTTTTGCAATATCATGTTAATTTGTAATTATGTTTTCTTTCTCTTTTGCAATATTATGTTCATTTTTAATTATATCAGCTTTATGTGTTTCTCTGTACTGACTGGTTTACTGGTTTTAATTTCACGTGAAGGAACAAAAAGATGGTGGGCGGCGGACTTCAGCGTACGTGCTCGTCTATGTACAGAAGATTTGTCGGTTCATCCTCGGCGGACATACCTGAGGATTCCCGAGGGATCGCTAGGGGCAGCAAAGGCAAGGGTCGAGGGAAGGGTGGTCCGAAGAAGGGTAAAAAGAAGGGTCGACCGCAGCAGCAGCAGGAGGAGGAGGAGGAGGAGGAGGAGGAGCAGCAGCAGCAGCACCAGGTGGACGAGCAGGAACAGGAGGAGGAAGCGGAGTATGTGCCGCAGGCGGAGGAGAGGGAACAGGAGGAGGAGGGGGAGGGTGAGGAGGAGGACACGGCAGAGGGTGACTCTAGTGTGACCGTTTGGCAGCGAGGTCCCTCACGACTCCCGGACAGGCCGATACCTGTTGCCCTACGCCCGTTGATTAAACCCGTGGGCAAACGGTAAGTAACTTAGATGTTGTCTAATACTTTTTCATTTGGAAACTTGATATCACAATATAAACTAATATTTTTTCTTTTTCACTTTTGATAGGAGTTGGGAAATCGTCACACCTGCTGGTCATAACCGCTTGGTCAACGGCATCCTGGGTCTTTTGTGCAGGTTGCACTTTCCAGGCATGGTCCGGATGAGTGAGGACAGATACGAGCCGGCCTGGACGTGGACACACTACCACAATGCCCCAGATACTCTCGATAGGGACGACAGGTGCTATGGGAGTAAGGCGGAGCGGGTGAAGGCCGAGCTCTGGGTAAGTCTTTCTCGCACTACACTGCTCAATACATCATTTTCATTGGAACATTTTTGCAATATTGACTGGAGATCATCGTGTTTCTACGCAGGATTTCTATAGGTTGGCGGATGGATATGCTGAGAAGGCGGAGGAGGTGCAGGAGTGGGTATGCAAGAAGCTGGTGTTGGACATGCACTACGAGGCGCAAGTTCAGTGCGTCATAAACTTCAGTGCTTCAAGGCTTGGGCAGAAGATGTCAAAAGCGGAAGCAAGAACCTTTAAGCTGACCCGGCCGCAATACGAGGAGGTAAAATTGTGCATATTCTCATATTAATAACATCGCGTAATATGATCTTCTTACATGTCGTTCACTTGATCACGTGTAGGCGCCTGTGTGGTGGTGTCGTAATGATTCCGAGTGCTGGAAACTCATAGTGCACAGGTGGTTCACACCGGAGTGGCAGCAGAAGCACGACGCTGGCCGACAGAAGCGTTTGCTGATGCCATACCCGACACACCATCAAGGCAACCTTACGAACGAGCAATACAGGGCTAGATGGGTATGCATATTCATTTCTTTGTTGTAACATTCAATTATGCATAATTTGTAATCAACTTGCTATTTTTTCGCAGTCCAACGCACATGGAGGCGCTGAGTGCACCGAGTTCATGGGATGGGCCTTGTCCCACAAGGGCAAGGCATCCGCGTCCGAGACCACCTACAACCCTGAGGACCCGCCCGAGGCGTACAGCAATCCCTCCATCCACGGCCGCATCACTGCGTACACGGAGACGGGAAGGCAGGTCCATGGGCCAGAGTGGGATCCGAGCCGTGCACCGCTTGATGGAGAGGTGATCATGAGGGTGGGAGGAGGAAAAAAGCATGGCCATTACTATATTGGCGACAGCATTTTAGACACGGCCACTACTCCCACTCTCCCGGCCCTCCGAGCAAGGAGCACGAGCAGTGCCCCTCCCATACTCTCACGGCCGTCCGCGGCACTGGCCCACGTGGAACGACTTCAGGTTATTTCTGTTTTATTCATCGTTACTGAATTTCTACATAGATTTTCTTTGCATTGTAACATTGCGATGAACAATTGCAGACCCGGCTGGATGAGCAAGAAGCGGCACACCAGGCGTCCTTAGCCGCGGTTGAGCAGCGGATGGCCCAGCAGTTGGCGGCGCAGCAGCAGCAGATGCAGCAACAGATGGCTCTGCAGCAACAGATGATGGCCAAGCACTGGGAGGCTTGCATGGTAGCGATGCAGAACGGACAACCGATGCCCCCGATGCCCACGATGCCCGCGACGGCCCCGATGATGTTCATTCCGACTCCGGCTCCTGGAACTCCTGCTGTGAGTTACTTGACAACCTTGTTGTTTCATTTCATTGATTATAGACTTAGAGATCGTAGAGACTTAGACTCACTTAGAGACCTAGAGAAAGTAGAGACTTAGAAAACTTAGATTATAACTTAGAGACCTAGAGATAGCCGAGACTTAGACAACTTGTTGGGGATTTAATCCCCTCCAATCCACCTCAATTACACCCCAACCAAACAAGGCCAGGCTAACTGATCAGCAATGCATTAATTTTATGACCGCTTACCTGATGATGGCAATCCTAACAGATATGGAACATTAGCAAGGAATGGGTTCAACACATATGGCGCACATGGTCCATCTTCATTTTATTTCTCATTGCTCACCCACAACTACCCCACATATAGTAACTACATTCTCTCAGCTAATTAATGGAGTACTCCATAATTTAACTTTTGGGGCAGTTTGATTCACACACAGAATTTGACGAAAAGCATCTACTGTGATTGCTTTGGCAGCACCAGCACTGATGAGGCAATTGTGGACCGCAGCCATTGCCAGATTTAGTGCCATCGATGCATTGTCCTTTTCCTGAATAAACTTTCTGGTTACCCAGTTCATCCATAACTGCTCGGCCTATTTTTGAAACATGAAAAGCAATTCTGTTAATATAAGTTACATACATATATACACAGATGATATTACTCTAAAATAAAGCCGATAGATGTAATGAAACTACACGTATATTAGTGTCTGTCCCAGCTAGTTGATCTTAAACGAAAGAAAGAGAGAGGCCTTGAAATCATATGTATTTTTGGAATAAAAGGACGAGAAGAAAAATATCAGCTACTCTGAAGTAATCAACGCTGGAAGACAATGGAAACAACTTTTTGTTTGGTGATCACTTACCCTCAGCATTTTAAAGTCATTAGGGACTGCCAGCTAGTCATAGATACAGTCATTTTAAAGTTATAAATGGGGTATAGATTTCTCCTTTTTTAAAGTTGGGTCCAGGTTCATCCTATGGATTGATTTCTGGATCCAATTGTTTGATACCTATCAATGCATTGATAATACTAGAAAATTTTCATATTTTAGAAAGAATCGATTACTTACAACCTTTAGACCATATATCAGTCTGTAATTTTGAGAGCATATGTTATCTAGTCTTTACTGGGTTAATTTCCTGCTATCTTTCCACAATCCTCTAAAAATGGTAGCCATATTTTTTGACCTGAAAACTGTGGGGAAAAATCCCCCAGTGAGATCATTTTTATGTATACAAAAAAGACATGGAACAAACAGGAGGCCAATAAGGAACTGGCCACAACTCACACAAGAGAAAAGAGAGAACAGAAAAAGAACACCCACACACACCTAAAACACTAACAACCACTGGCCACAACACACACAAGAGAAAAAAGAGAAAAAGGGAAAAAAAACACGCCCTAAAACATAGAGAAACTAAAGCCATGGGGACACTGCAAGAGACACTGAAGGGACCCAACAGGCTCCAGCACGGCAAGCTGATCCAAGTCAGCAAAAGAGTAGAAACAAAAGCCCCATCTCTCAATGTTATCTATCCATGAAAAAACTGTTGTATGGAACAAAAGCCCCATCTCTCAATGAGCTGTCGTATTTGGAGAGGTGCCTTAATGGGCAGTCATGCATACTCATCTAAAGACATGCTACAAGCACTCTTCCTTTTCTATAGCATTCAAGAGTAATGAAGAAACTACATGTTTACATCTAGAGAACTTGATTCTTGTCTCACATGCAATCTACTCTTTTTTTGCAGAATCTGTCGGCGGGATCGAATAATCTCGAGGCGTCGCCGGGCATGTCACCGACGTTCCCACCGCAGCAGCTGTTCGCACCTCGGCCGGACGGTCCACCCCCGTTCTAGCCACCTCCTTCTCAGTGAGCTACTTCACTTAATTTGCGTTTCTGAACTTTGTGGACTTGTGGATGGACTAGTGCACTTGTGGATGCACTGTAAACTTGTCGATGAACTTTGTGGACTTGTGGATGCACTAGTGGATTTGTTGTTGTTGAACGTGTGGATTTATCTATATTGTGTCTGTGATGGTTATTGTTGATGCCTGTGATGGTTATTATGAGATATATATTATGCCTGTGATGGTTATTATGAGATATATATTATGCCTGTGATTTTTGAATGAATGGGGATTTTTAAACGCGAAAACAAAAAAAACAGAAACAATTTGGTCACTTTGCCGTGCGCCAAACAGGTGGGGCGCACGGCAAAGTGACCATTTCCTGTACCCCGTCTTAATCATTTGCCGTGCGGAATATGTGGCGCACGGCAAAGATGCCATAGTTTGCCGTGCGCCACACAGGGTGGGCGCACGGCAAAGATGAGGGTTTGCCGTGCGGAATATATGGCGCACGGCAAAGATGAGGGTTTGCCGTGCGCCGGCCCTGTGTGGCGCACGGCAAAGGTTGATCTTTGCCGTGCGTTTTCTATCCACGGCGCACGGCAAAGATCCACGGCGCCGTCAGTCCCCCGCGCTGTTAGCGCGGCCGTTGGGGGCCGCCGTTACACCTTTTGTTTGCCGTGCGCTGAACTTTACGCACGGCAAATATTTTTGCCGTGAGCGCGATAAAAGGCGCACGGCAAACCGGCCTTTGCCGGGCAAATCTCTGCCGTGCAACCTTTGCCGTGCGCGCCTAGGGAATACGCACGGCAAAGGGTTTGCCGTGCGTATTTCTGTCTTTGCCGTGCGTGGCAGGCGCACGGCGAACGACCGTTCTCCTGTAGTGACATATGGTTCTCTATGTGATGAGGAGCCTATCTCCCGTTTTTGACACTGGAGGCATTCCCCAGGAGTGGATGTGGATCAGAGTGCATGTCCAGCTCCAGCACGGAATAGACAGCATGGCAGGTCTGTCATGCATGAAGTAATACTGGCTATTGACGTCTCTTCAGTGTTGGCTGCTGTCCTGATGCATCCCATGCGCATCTGTGTAGCTAGCATGCATGCGTGATTTTGCCATCAATCAGATTGTCGTGGTAGTCTTGAAAAATGAAGCAATGACTATATATCATAAGTTGAAGCATGAGAAAGATGACAGATACCTTTATTGAACATGTTTCCCTGTACTATAAATGAACTACAAGATGTCCATTAACTCCTGCAATGTAACAGCTGGTGTGGACCTCCAAGAACTAACACATGAATAATCTGCTCATGATAATGCTAAAATGGTAGGTGCCTGACAATCTTTGAGATCGTTCTGAATGTACTCTGTGAAGTATATATCCATGACCACTAGTATTTACAGTAATGTGGGGCTCCCACCACCACGATCTTCGTGTGGCAGGAAACGTCTAGGCGCTACCCCCATGCAACTGTTGGAGCAATGCACGCTTTCCTGCTTGTAGCTAATTGGATGCTTCAGTAGTTTCACCAAAGATGGTTTCAACATGAGTGAGTAGTTTCAAGAAACATTTCTTCGGACTTGCTAAGAAAGAGGAGATTATCCCACTAGCTAGCATTGAGAAGCTGTATTGGCAGTTGACTCCGGTCTGTGCCGGCATAGAGAAGTCACCCGTCTGCAGAATTGATTTTCTAATTAACAAAAAAATTCTTAAAAATGAATCAGAACAAATAATCTAACCATGGTAACTCATATGATGGATACAAAACAAGCTCATAGCAATATATGTATGAAAAGGAGTAGGTGCCAAACTTGTATTTCAAAAGAAATGTGGTGCCAAAACATCTATAATGAGGCAGGTGAGACTTTGGTTTCAAAAGTGACACTCATGTTTTCACTTTTGATAAATAATTCAGCTTATATGCAAATAAAAATCTTCAGTAAGTGGTAATGGATTTTTTCTGTGTGATATATCCTTCCTTAATATGAATGTACAAGGTGTCCTTTATATTTGCTGTTCACACCAGAGTTTCTCAAAATATTTGGTTGGTAATTTTCTTCCTTTTTGCATTTGAAGCAGCCACTATCTGTAGTAATGTCCAAGTGTAGCATACAGTGAAGGCAGCCAAAAATTAAAAATATGTGTATGCCCAGCCCGTGAAATATATTTTGCTGCCACAAGCCTCAGTACTAGAGGCATGATAAAGCCCTTCCTACCTTGTTGTTGGTTGTCAAGCCAATGCAGCGGGCTGCACATTATATTTCAGAAAAGCATCAGAAAATCCAGACGAGAGGATGAACATGATTATCTTGCTTACTGGCTATAGAACGTTGGACTGTTAGTTGTAAATGCCATGGGCACGTGCTGTACTTCTACAGCATCAGAACTATGGTTCATGAGTGGATGTTGTGGTGGTGCACCATGCTCCTTGTTTAGAAGATTGTTCTGAAGATCGTGCCTGCGTCAGTGTCGTGCTGTTTAATAGGTCGAGGTCATTTTTGCAGATTTTTAGAGTGGTGACCGGCACAGAAGTAAGGAAACATTGATAATTTGTTGTATTGATGAGTAGAAATCTGTGTAGCTCTAGATATTTATGTCATATAGAACCTCCATTTAATACGTGTATTATAGGAGTATTTAAACTCAATAACTCTATGTCGCTATGATCGAAACCAGAAAAAAGATTTTTCCTCCACTATACTTTGCAAATTGCAATACAGGACTGAATCTCTAGATGTCATATATGGTTAAATTGTTCATTCAGAAAATATGTGGTTAAATTAATTTTTATTTTTTTTACTCTTAACGGTTATGAATTGATATGTATTATCTGTCCTTGCTCGATATAAATTAATTCATCGTCATCTTATAATCATAGTAAAAAGGAATAGGCCAAACATTCCCATGTTGAAAAAAAGATTCCTTCGAGAGGTAATTTTGCTCCATATTTGCAATAAATCCATATACTAATGCCCTTTCTACTGGCAATGCGAAGCGTACATTGGAGGCAGCAACAGAAATGAGGATGCCTAACCCATGTATAGCATATACATTACGGGCACGAGCCTCATAGTAGCTATAAATACATATAGTAATGTCCTTCCTACATCTTCACTAGCTAGTGCTCTGTGCATTCTTGATAATTGGCAAGTATGAGTTTGGGATGCATAGGAAAACCCAGATGCACTACGGGAAATGGCTAATTCGCCGTGTGCCTGAGGCACACGGCGAAGGACCAAAAACACACGGCAAAAGAGTTGCCGTGTGTGGCCCACGGCGAAGGCCCGACGGCGGCCAGCCACGACGGCGAAGCCAGCTTCGCCGTGGGCCCTTTGTCGGGCACACGGCAGTCTCTTTGCCGTGTGTCAGACAGGGCACACGGCAAACAAAACACGAGACGGCGGGGAACGGCGACAGGGGACGGCGACGGCGGCCGGGGCCCACAGGGTTCGCCGTGTGCCGCTCCAAAGGCACACGGCAAAGTTCAAAACTTCGCCGTGTGCCCAAGGGAAGGCACACGGCAAAGTTTCCTGGTTTGCCGTGTGCCTTTGCCCTGGCACACGGCAAAGTTTCAAACTTCGCCGTGTGCCTAGGCAAAAGCACACGGCAAAGTATTGAAAAGGCACACGGCGAAGTCTGGCACACGGCAATGCTGCGTCCAGAACCATCAGGTTTGGTCCCTTCGCCGTGTGCCATGGCAAAAGCACACGGCAAAGGCCTTCTTTGCCGTGTGCTACACACGGCGAAGTGACCAAATCCACCATTTTTTTGGTATTTTTTCACGTAAAAAGGTCCCCTCTCAAACAAACATCACAGACATATATTTCATGACAAGCAGCATCACAGGCAATTGATATAGCATCACAGGCAATTGATATAGCATCACAGGCACATAATATAGACATTCACAAATGCATTATACGTTTGACAAGTTCGGAAATCCAAAGTATGTCACAAGTTCATTATTCCAAAGTTCAAATTCACGGTGCGGGGGGGTACGGTGGCGGGTACGGCAGGGGGTTATCCGGCGGGAACAACTGCTGCGGCTGTAACGTCGGTGAGATGCCTGGCGACAAGTCCGGCGTATTCGATGCCGCGGATTGGTTCTGCAATATTGAGAATAGATTGAATGTACAAGGAATTCAAGTCTCAAAATTTAATCTAAGTCTCTAAGTGAGTAAGTTTATATATTCTCTAAGTCTCTAATAATTGAAACAAATATACAAGAAATTCAAGTCACTCACCGCAGGAGTTTCTGGAGCCGGAGCCGCCGGGAAGACCATCTGCGGTAGGGGCAGGGGCTGACCAATCTGAACAGAAAGAGCTCGAATGTAGTTGTACATCGTGCTCAGCTGCTGCTGGTTCTCGGCGTGCTGCCTGGCCTGTTCCTCCTCCCGTATCCGCCTCTCTTCGGCTATCGCCGCCGCTATTGCCGCCTGGTGTGCTTGCGCTTGCGCCTCTAGCTGGGCCTACAATTTTTCATCACAATGTCACAATTCAAATCAAACATATATAGGAAATAAATGAACAATGAATAAGACATAAATAACCTGAAGTTCTTGCACTTGGAGCTGTGACTGTGTCAGGCGTGGGCGTATGGCCGGGCTACTGCTGGTGCTCCTGGCTCGAACCTGGGGGAGAGTGGGAGTGCTGGCCGTGTCTAGAATACCGTCGCCCATGTAGTACCGGCCATGTTTCTTGCCTCCTCCCACCCTCATGACGAGCTCTCCATCCAGGTCATGGGCGCTCGGATCCCACTCTGGCCCATGGACCTGTCGTCCCGCCTCTGTGTACTCGGTGATGCGGGTGTGGATGGAGGGATTGGAGTACGCCGAGGGCGGGTCGTCCGGGTTGTAGGTGACCTCGGACGCCTTGCCCTTGTGCGCCATAGCCCATCCCATGAACTGGGAGCACTCAGCGCCTTGATGTGCTGCGGACTGCAAAACAAAACACCAATTTGATGACAAATGAAGCAACATTGAGTAGTTTGATGACAAATAAAGAAAATGAACCATCATACCCATTTAGCCCTGTATTCGTCGTTGGTACGGCTGCCTTGATGGTGTGCGGGACCTGGCATCAGCAAACGCCGCTCTCGGCCAGTGTTGTGCTTCTCCTCCCACTCTGGTGTGAACCACTTGTCCACTATGCGTCCCCAACACACCATATCATTGCGGCACCACCACGCAGGCACCTACACGTGATCAAGTCAATGAAACGTAAGAATATCAAAAGGTTCGCCGTTCTTAAATCTGAAAATATATGAAAAAATACCTGCAAGTACTGCTCCCGGGTCAGCTTCAAGTTTCTGGCGGCTTCTTTATTTATCTTCTGCCCCATGAACAGAGCGCCGAAGTTGATGACACACTGCACTTGCGCCTCGTAGTGCATGTCCTTCACCAGCTTCACGCATCGGTTGTGAGCCACAACCGCCGCACGGGCCTCGTACCCATCCGCACACCTGTAGAAATCCTGCATATAAACACGATGTATCTAGTCATTATTACAAATGAATGCAATGTATTGAGTAGTTTAGTGCGAGGAATACTTACCCACAGCTCGGCCTTGACCCGCTCCGCCTTGTTAGCGAAGATCCTTCCTTCCCGATCGACGTGATCTGGGGCGGTGACGTAGTGGTCCCACGTCCAGGCCGGCTCCTGCCTTCCGCCAAGGTTGACCAGGCCCGGGAAGTGCTCCCTGCACAAAAGGCCGAGGATGCCGTTGACCTTGCGGTTGTGACCACATTCGATGAGTACTCGCCAACCCCTGTCAAAAATGATTAAGATGATATATTGTGAAATCATAAGGTATTGAAATGAAAAGGTATTGATAACATGTAAATTTACTTACGCTTGCCCAGAGGGTTGAATCATTGGGCGGGAAGCAAGAGGTATCGGCCTATCCGGAAGTCTCGAGGGACCTCGCAACCAGACAGCCGGGATAGCCCCTGTCGTGGCCTCCTCCTCCTCCTCCTCCGCCTCCGCCTCCGCCTCCGCCTCCTCCTCCTCCTCCTCCTCCTCCTCCTCGGAAGGAACGTATTCGTCCTCCTGCCGCTGCTCCTGCTGCTGCTCCTCCTCCTCCTCCTCCTCCTCCTCTGGCGAAGGTGGCTGTATAGGTCGACCCTTTCGGCCACCCTTGGGGCCACCTTTCCCTCGACCCTTCCCTCGACCCCAAGTCGAGGGCCCCGACGCAGAAGGGCTTGGAAGAGCTCTTCTGAAAGCAGACACACATTTTCGTGCTACACCGCCGCCCACCATCTTTGTTCAATCACCTGCAATTAAAAACAGTAAACCAATCAGTATATATTTAAGAAAGAGTAACATAATTACAAAATAAACATCACATAATTAGAAACTAACATGTATTAAAAATAGTCATCTTGATCAGGATTAGCTGCATCATAAGTCTCATCATCACTATCTTGCATATCGAGTTCATATTCAGGCCCGTGCTCCAAAGGAGGACTGTCATCGTCATCAAGCCCTAATTGTAATCGCTCAAGTAATTCTAAATCCTTCGCATTATAAACCTCATCTCCAGCATCCTGGTCATGAACCGTTTCATCATCGTCTACTTCCATTTCGATCGCTCCGGTTAAGTCTATCTCAAAACGCCCTGGTAGTCCATCTTCTTGAAAGAACTCTCCGTCATACGTGTTTGGATCTATGTTATAATCTTCATTGTTAGGGACAGGTAGTTTGCCGTGTGGCGACACCTTGTACACAACGTCCCAACCCTGAAGACGTTTGTCGGTTTTGCACGGGTATGAGAGATAATAAACTTGTGTGGCTTGTTGAGCCACAATATAGACATCGTCTCCTGGATACACGGATGACTGTCGAATTTCGACTAGTCCAAGATTAGGGGTCCGTCGCACTTCGTTAGGATCAAACCAATGGCATTTGAATATGACCGGCTTAAGAGGTTTGCAACCATGAAACGTTAGTTCATATATTTCTTCAATTATGCCATAATAATCGACCCCATCATTAGCTGTCGTACAAACTCCGCTATTTGTGGTTCTTCGATTGGGACGACTCTGCTCGTGGCTTTCTGTGTGAAAGCGATATCCATTCACATCATAGACGGAGTATGACATGACCCTATATGCACAACCATTGGCAATCTGTCTCAACTCGGGACTCATTGACTCATCATTTTGGCCCTGAAAGTAAAATCATGATAGTTCATGTTATTATTCGCACGTCGTAAAAAGTACGAGCCTTAGAACGACTGTACCTTATGTTTGAACCAAGAAATAAAATCGGGCGCAGAACCTCCCGCTCCATTTTTAAGAAGGGTATCAACTTGATGTGGTGTCGGTGCCCTATTTCTTCGCCAGAATTGATGAGTAAATTCTCTGTATGAACGAGAACAAGATTAAGAGGGGTTGGATGCAAAATAATCGAGAACTAGTTTGTTCAGAACTTACTGGATGTAATTTTCCACTTCCGAAAGGTTGGTCAGCACATACATCATGATTTTGCGCAACTCTTCATGTTGCAAGGTCTTACGAGTGCCACCACTTGAACTTCCGAGTTGCCCTCTAAAAAGGCTGATGTTTGAATCATTTTCGTTGGCATTGTAACGAGGTAGTGGATTATGGACGTTCGGAAGAGTGTCACCATAGTATTTTGTTGTGAAATTTGACACCTCCTCAGTACAGTATGCCTCTGCAATGGAAGCTTCAATTTTGCATTTGTTTTTACATTTGGTTCGAAGAACTTTTTGTTGCCTCTCAATTGAATAGCACCAACGGGCCTGCACAGGACCCCCCAGTCGTGCCTCATACGGGAGGTGCAAAATCATATGCTGCATTGGATTGAAAAAACCGGGCGGAAAGATCTTTTCCAACTTACAAAGCAACACTGGAGCAAATTTTTCCATTTCTGCAACCACAGTCCGAGATAATTCCTTAGCACAAAGTACGCGGAAGAAATTGCTTAACTCTGCCAGCACAAGCCACACATGATCAGGGAGATAGCCTCGAACCATCACCGGAAGAAGCCGCTCAATCCATATGTGGTAGTCATGGCTCTTCAGCCCATTGATTCGCATTGTAGCTAAGTTCACCCCCCTTCTCAGATTCGCTGCATACCCATCAGGAAACATTAAAGTTTTGAACCATTCTAGTACTTCCCTCCTTTGCTCCTTCTTCAGTACGAATTCGGCTGGAGGCTTTTTCCATTTCTTGCCGTCTTTGGGAGGCGGAATGTCGTACTTTGGTCTATTACACATCCTAGCTTGATCCACTCTCGCCTTAACATTGTCCTTTGTCTTATCAGAAATGTCCATGACTGTACCGAATGTTGCCTCGGCGACATTCTTTTCAGTGTGCATCATATCAATGTTATGTGGAAGAAGAAGGTCACACATGTAGGGGAGCCTCCACAAGCCCGACTTCTGAGTCCAGGCATGTTCCTCACCATAACCCTCAAACCCACCACCTTCTTTGTTGACCTTGAGCGCGTCTAACTGCGCACGAACCGCGACACCTATCAGCATCTGCGGTGGGGGTTCTTCAACCATTACACCTTTGGTAAAGTTCTTAATGTCCCGTCTGAATGGATGGTCCATAGGAAGGAATTGTCGGTGCTTGTCGAACGAAGAATACTTGCCACCCTTCGTCAACCAGATGAATTTGAGAGCTGCCTTGCATACTGGACATGGGAACTTCCCGTGGACACACCAGCCGCAGAATATCCCATACGCCGGCATGTCATGCAGGGAGTACATGTACCATACATGCATTTTGAAGTTTGTCTTTGTAGCTCGGTCGTATGTCCATACTCCTTCATCCCAAGCACGGAGCAAATCATCAATTAGAGGCTCCATATACACACTCATATTATCCCCTGGATATCCCGGAATTATCAATGACAAGAATATGGTCTGCCGTTGAAAGATGACGCCGGGAGGGAGATTGAGGGGAATAACGAACATGGGCCAACAAGTGTATGGTGCAGCCGACATTCCATAAGGATTGAACCCATCAGTTGCCAGCGCAACACGTACATTACGAGCCTCCACTGCTTTCACTGGATGACACACGTCAAAATGTCGCCATGCTTCGGCATCGGCTGGATGTACCATGTTTTCAGGACGGTATCGCTTGCCTTCTTTGTGCCAGGTCATTTGTTTTGCGGACTCCTCGGTCATGTAAAGCCGTTGGATTCTCGGTATGAACGGAAGATACCGTAGGATTTTCACGGGGATTTCGAGCTGCCTCTTATGACCATCGCCCGAGTCTACCTCCAGATATCTAGATGATTTGCATTTAGGACAATACTTTTCATCTGCATGTTCTTTTCTAAACAAGATGCATCCCTTTGTACAAGCATGTATCTGCTCGTATGGCATCTTAAGTGCACGAAGAAGTTTCTGTGCCTCATACAGGTTGCGTGGCAGATTGTGACCACCCGGAAGCAGGCTGCCAAAAACTGTCAACATCTTATCAAAGCCGTCTCGACTTATGCCAAGCTCAGACTTTAGGGCCATTATGCGTCCGACGGCATCCAATTGAGAAACATCGGTATGGTCGTGGAATGGTTTCTGTGCCGAAGACAACATGTCGTAATAGGCCTTTGCGGTTGCCTCTGGCGGATCCTCCGTAACATGACTGGGTCCTTCATCAAACTGGGCTTCATGAAAGTCATCTAACATGTCCCCGCAACCGGCATCACCATCAAATTCCTCGATGCGTTGTCGCACCACCTCGTCTCTCGCACGATGGGCCTCACCATGGCAGATCCACCGGGTATAGTTTGCCACAAACCCATAGGTGCAAATGTGTTTACCCATCTGGAACTGAGATTGAAGTATCTTGTTTGCACACTTGCTACAGGGACACGGCGCTTTACTCTGTCCGTTCTGAAATGCTTTTTTCAAGAAATCTTCGACCTTGTGAACGAATTCTTCGGTCCAGTCACGCTTACCCCGCCAGCCCGTGTACATCCACTCACGGTCATCCATCCTTTAACATATGAGCGAGTGATATAACAAACAGTTTATCTACACGATGTCTATCATGCTCTAATAGGTAAAGATAGGTCCTAATCCCACCCGAGGATGTGTAGATGGGGTTAGTTTTCATGCTCTACTCCTATCCGAGACAGAATTTCGGCAGCACCTCCCCGCTGTTCTCCAAATACACGTCCTGCCAAGGAGATTGTGTATCCGGAGAACAACGGAGAGGTGATGCCGAAACTCTGTCCCAGATCAGAGCAGACCATGGAAACTAAAGCCATCTACACATCCTCGGGCTGTCCAAAAAATGTGGACAATTCGAAACAGATACGGTCATAGATATGCAAGTATATGCATATTTCCAACCGTATCTCTTTCGAACGGGAGACGCCTAACCAGGTTACGTGATCTACAAACACGATACGGAAATGGGGCATTTTGCACGTGCTCACCTTGTAACTTGATGGCGAGGCGGGGGCAGGCGGCAAGACGAGGGTCGAGGACGAGGGTGGGCGACAGGAGACCGGGAGACGGCGGCAAAGTCGGGGACGTTTTCTGCAAAACAAAATGATACATAATAGTGTCAATACTAAATTTCAGCAGCACCTCCCCTGCACGGTGAGGTTTTCAAAACCTGCAATAAAGCAACGGCACGATGGCCGACAACCACTTTGCAAAATCATAACTGAAGTTACTAAAACATTTGGAAGCATTACTTATTCGCACACCATTTGGTAAGGTCATTATCATCACAGGCATTGGTAAATTTATATCATCACAGGCATTGGTTAAATTGAATTGTTACTAAAGTAAGTCACATAAATCACAACTAAATCACATAAAATTACTAAATCATTACTAAATCATTTACTAAAATTACTAAATCATTACTAAAATTACTAAATCATTACTAAAATTGCTAAATCATTTACTAAAATTACTAAATCATTACTAAATTGCTCTAGTAATTACTAAATTACAAAAATTACTAGAGCAATTTACCTGGGGAGGGCCGGGGCAGCCTGGGGCGGGCCGGGGCGGGGCAGAGCGGGCCGGGGTGGCACGGCGCGGCCTGGAGCGG
>CM014278.1:73159764-73186062 GCA_004135705.1 Alloteropsis semialata
CTGGCTGGGCGCGGCGCTGGCCTCGGGGCGGCGCGGCGGAGCGGCGTGGCGCGAGAGCGGGTGCGTCTGGAGTGAGTGAGGACGCGGCCGAGATAATATGGGTCCACGGGTTTGCCGTGTGCCCAGATCCGGGGCACACGGCAAAGGGGGGCTTTGCCGTGTGCCCAGATCTGCGGCACACGGCAAAGTGTATTTCCAAAATATTCAAAAAACCAAAATTTGACAAATCAATTTGACAAAATAATGTTAAAATCACTGAACATGGTAAATCTTATACTTTTTTGAATGAAATCTATTATTTGAAATGCATAGACACGTAAATAGTCTATTATTTTATGTAGATCGGCACCACGTAGGAATTAATGTTTCGAGACACAAATTTCAAAGTTTCATTTGAATTCCCATGGTTAAGGACTGACATTGGACTCTATAACATTAATATCAATTTTCTACAAATTTTTTCTTTTATTTCATGTATTCAAAGGTCAAATTCAATTTATGTCAATACAAATTCTAGAATTGCAAATAATAAAGTAAAATTACCTAATGAATCCCGAAAAATACCAAAATTAACCGTGCGAAATTTTATGTTCTCTAGTGCCTATAGAAAAAGTTGTGAAGTCAAACCTCATTTCAAACATCACTTCGTCCATAAACATGACCACACACTTCTCATATCTATGAAACTTCTCGTGAGATGCTTCGATTTGTAAGCAAAGTATATGACGAAATGTGCGAAATCTTTTATATTTTTTACCATAGCCTTCTTGTATGATATAATGACAAATTGACGAGTCTCATGTTTTTCAGACTTTGTTTGGATTTTAGAGAATTTAAAAACTATTCCGCTAATCGTATGTGGTAACGATTTGTGAACTTAATATTCGCAAATTACCTTGAACTCTTGGATAAGGTCTTACACATCATATAATAACACAAATGTCAATTTTCATCTCACTTTGTTCTTTTATTTCATGTACTTGCAGTTCAAATTTGACTTATACGTCAGAAAATGTAGTAATGAAAATTAAATTTTAAATATAGCAAACACTGCGAGAAATGAACGAAATTGTAACATGGAGTAGCAAACACTCTATGTAGAGGGGATAAAATGCTAGGAATGGTTTTGAGAAAAAAATTTCCTGAACTTTGCCGTGTGCCGCTGGGAGACACACGGCAAAGAACCTATTTGCCGTGAGCCGCAAAAAGAACACACGGCAAACAGGGACTTTGCCGTGTGCCTCCCAGCGGCACACGGCAAAGACTGACGGCCGTTAGGCCGTTAACGGACGTCGCCCGGACATGGCATGTGCGCGGCGCGTGCGGGTTGTTTGCCGTGTGCCTGAACTCTGGCACACGGCAAAGAACGCCTTTGCCGTGTGCTGCAGGCCGGGCACACGGCAAAGTACCTAATTGCCGTGTGTCGTTCCTTTGCCGTGTGTCGTCGTCCTGGCTCACGGCAAATACGGTCTTTGCCGTGTGCCCGATAGAAAACACACGGCAAACGGCCGGGCACACGGCAAACCATGGGTTTCCGGTAGTGAGGGATCGTTGACCAGCTACAATCCTATTCAGTTTCACGAACTAAACAATGTGCTGCAGTACACATGGCGCCCTATCATTAGTCTGTTCTCACGAGAGGCCTGCATGGGCCGAAGACTCTCGCCATATACTGTGCAGCTTGATGCAAAAATAAAATAAATAAAAATGCAGTACAGAGAGTTGAATATGCCTAACATATAGCAAATATGCTGATACTATACTGTTAATTCGCAGTGGTTAAACATTTGCGCCGCTCCTATCATTGTATACTCTGCTAGCAACTTGCTAACCACGTACAACATCAAGCACGAGACGCTGGGGGAGGGCGCCTCATCAGGTTAATTCGTCCCATGATGCATAGGCGATCCCTGCTGATTACCAAATCCTAACCGAAAGCAAGATGCACTGTCAGTCTGTCACGGATGTAATAATCGGGTTATATCCTCTGCATATGATGTCAAATTATTTGTTTGATTGATCACTATGGAAGAGCTGTTCGAGTTTGTGCGGATGGTGATTTCGAAGCAGTTTGCATTGCGACTCTTCGCGTGTCTCTGTGTGGCGGCAAAAGTGGTGCTCATGTATTGGCTGTGGCCGCAAAACATTTGGCAAAGTGGTGTTTAGTTGTGTTTTTTTTTAACTATTTGTACAAGGCCGGGGTATAATGAGTATCAGTCATACAGTAATTCCTTTTGGAAACTCAACATTAGCACCGGCTATATAAAGAAAAGGAGAATGTTGCACTACACTGAGTGTTGTGCTCCTTCCTCGCTCTTCATACCTTTTTTTTTTTGCCATTCCCAATCTCTTTCCTTTCTTCGCTAGATTTGGCGAGCTTTTAGGTTAGGACTTTTTGGACTCTTAGAATTAAGGGTTGGGGAGGGGGCCTACCTGTTTTGAGAGAGGAATGTGGCAGGCTAGTCGCACAGCATTGCGGACTCAGTGCACACGCCCTCTTGGCCATGCAAGCACATCATGAATCTGCAGAGGAGGAAGACCGAGGGATTGATGGTAAGGGAAAAAGATCTACCTGCTGTCCGACAACACGATAAGGAATAATTAATCAGTCTACTGTGCAATGGATGAAAACAACAGTTTGGGAGCCACCCCCTTCAGGATGGATCAAAATCAATGTGGATGGATCCTATGCACCCCAGTCTGGAGAAGTCGGGCTTGGTGTCATCGCCAGGGACAGTACGCGAGATGTTATTCTAACTGCATGGCGTGTCTTATTTAGGTGTGCAGATGCAACAGAAATGGCATGTTTGGAAGGTCTGAGGTTGGTGGCACAATGGACTTAGGGCTGTGCACGTGTTGTCAAAGCCTTGCAAAAGGAAGAGGATAGGTCGGAATTGAGCTTCATAATAGCTGAATCTTTAGAGCACTCGCAGTTGCTAGAGAGTTGGCAGGTAATCTAGGTAAATAAAGAGCACAATTCAATAGCAAATGAGTTAGCGTTATTAGCCGGAAGAAATGTGCACACGACAGTTTGGTTAGGTCAAGCGCCTATGTGTGTCGAGGACCTGATAAATAATGATTGTATCTCTTCTGTCTAGCTAATAAAGCTCTCCTTTACCCAAAAAATAAATGGCAGGCTAGTCGGCGGTATTGGGCATAGGCGATGAAGACGGTGGAGTGGAACGATGAGAGCGTTGAAAACGGTGGTAGACAACCGGTTTGTGTGGAGGTAACGGGGGCAAGGTGCCTTAGTGCGAGACAACGAGAGTAGCCATGTGGGTGACTTTACGATTGGGGCGCTATCGGAGTTGAGGGAGTTTGTGGCGGCATTGAGGTAAGCAACAACCAACACTATGGAAGAAGAAAACCAACACTGGGGAAGAAGAAAGGGGAAGTGGCTATACAATAGCAATGATGGTGGTCAGTGTGTAAGGGTGTCATGGCACACACGTTGTGAAGGGAAAGGAAACGAGGATTAATCATATCCGTTCATTTTAATTAGATGCAAAACCAAAACTCAGACGTGCGGACACCGAAAAATATCTAGATGTGAGGCAGACAACCCAAAGTTAAAGTTAAGGATATCTTGCTATTAATAATTGGAGGCTCCTTTTAGATCCTACATGTTAATTCTCAAGAGATGCGCTAGAGAAAAAAGATAAATAATAGAAATTCTAAAAAAACAGAAACATCTAGCCATCAATTCACAGACTTAAAATCATTATAGCCATAGGATCTATGGTGTTTTCTAAAAAACAATTCTACTTTTGCCATTATAAAAATGGACTAAAATAACCCCCTAAGTCTATAGATAAATTATCCACCATTATGAAAATATCATAAAGTAACCTCCTAATATTTATCTAAATTACACGCATATGACATTATAAAAATAACTTAAAATAACCCATAAATTTGCAACTAAATTACCCTCATATGTCATTATTAAAAATATTTAACATGTCATTAAAAAAAATATCCCAAAGT
Organism: Alloteropsis semialata; assembly: GCA_004135705.1. Classification (NCBI taxonomy): domain Eukaryota; kingdom Viridiplantae; phylum Streptophyta; class Magnoliopsida; order Poales; family Poaceae; genus Alloteropsis; species Alloteropsis semialata. The sequence goes on from CM014278.1 coordinate 73,163,752, forward strand.
GTACCAATATATGAGTCTAAATTACCTACTTCTACCATTAGTAGGCACCAAAGTATGTGTGTAAACGACTAATTCACTACATTTCTTGAACGGATTCGACTGTCCATCATTTCTTCTTCATTTTTTTTTACACAGTGGCAGTGTTAGAAAATTCCTTTAACCCATCGTTTCGGCCACATCATTATTCTTGAGAGGACGGATTTCGGCCGGAATCTCGACTCCGTGGAGACGTACAGGTTCGGCGGATCCTCGCTCGCCGGCCGGCCACTGTCCACGTACTCACCTTTCTTGATCCGCGCCACCGTGTCGAGGACTCCCTCGACGGCGACGTCGAACGCGTCCTTGATAGTCTCCAGCCTCGCCCTGGGGTCGGCGTACACAACCCTCGGGATGAGCTTGATCACCTCCTCCCGCATCCGCTCCACCGTGGCCGGCGGGATCGACCGGAGCACGTCCTCGATGCTCACGTTGCGCTGCCGGACGTCGGCGTCCGGGATGTACACCGAGTAATTGAGGTGGTCCTCGGGGAGGTGCCACCGGTACTGCTTGTACGCCGTCGCCGTGTGGAAGAACACCGGGATGCACCCGGCCACCATGGAGTCGAACACCGACCGCCGCGTGCACGAGTCCCCGGGCGGCTGCAGGCAGAAGGTTGTCTTCTGGAACAGCCGCATGATGTCGCCGGGGGCGTGGCACTGCGGGCTGCCGGGGGAGCGCGCGCAGCCAAGCAGGGCGCACGCTCGAGACGCCTTGCACTGCGCGATGACGTGATCCCGGACCCGGATGCTCACTGGAGTGTCCGGCCGCGGCGCGCCGACGAACGCCATGAGCCATGTCCGGTTCTGGCCGCGCACCCTGTCCTGCCACCGGAGCACGTCGGCGTCCGACCTGGGGTGGAAGTAGGTCGGGTACGGCACGGAGTAGTCGCTGCCGTGCAGCAACGTGGTCTCCAGCACGAGCACCGACATGTTCCGGCCGGCGGGCATGGCGAGGAGGTCGTTGCCCCAGTCCGGGTCGACGTTGTTGCTCCTCCGGAAGTCCCACCCCGTCCGCCCGGCGACGAGGAAGTGGTCGCGTCCCCCCATCCGCCGCCACTGGGGCCGCGCCATGAGCCAGTCCGCCAGGTCCACGGACGCGGCGTCCCTGGTGGCGTTGTCGTAGCCCCAGTGGTAGCGGGCGAAGTCGTAGCCGGCGTAGAACGGGACGAACACGGCGTCGGCCACGGCGGAGTGGTTGGTCAGGCACTCGTACTGCTTCATCCGGTTGTGAAAGATGGCGTCGAGCGCGAACTGGTGCGTGCCGTACCACCCGGCGTCCCCCGTGATGACGCCGTCGGCGCGGTCGGCGAGCGGCCGGCCGAGGCCGGCGTTGCTCACGAAGCCGCACATGTCCCCCCAGTGGTCCTCGGTCTTGCGGCAGTCGCGGATGATGTCGGCGTTGAAGCGCGGCGGCAGGTCGTGCACGAAGACGTACCGCCCCCGGCACGGGTCGGCGCTGTCAGCTCCATGGCTCACCTCCACCACCTCCACCGCGGCGTTGAGCACGGAGAATTGCACGTAGAGGAACATGGTCCATGCTATCACGGCGAGGACGGCGAGAAACCGCAGCGGCGGCAGCGCCTTCGACGCGGCCTTCTCCACACCCTTCGCTCCGACGGCCCGGCGGGACCGAGCACCGCCGCCTTTCGCTGCATATCTGGACACCTGGAGAAGCAAGAAGCACGAAACGCATCAGAAAAATGGCCAAGAGAAACCACTTGTGCTGATGAGGTGCATTGCAAGCATGGTATCACCCATTCGGAAAAAGGAAGACAGCATATGCAAGATCGGAGGATGGAAATTAACGTTTCACTCACCAATTGTATGATGGATTTAGCCACGCTTTGTCGCATGTTGGAATGTAGCTAGAATCATGCACAGTATACTCTATTAGCAACGGACTCTGGAGTCTGGATGACTGATTTGAGACTTGAGAGGAGGAACTGAGGAAACGAAGGGATGCAGTCTGTACAGATGCTGAGATGCAGACGAGTGACGAAGTACAACACGCCCTATGAACGGCCTACACCCGTGCTCTGAAGTTTCTGGAATACAACGGGAACACCGATGCAGATCAGTCAGACGTCCGGTGCAGAGGCCCGCGCTTCGGAGCAGCGTTGACAGAGGAGTGACATTAATTGCACGATTGTTTAAAGATTAGAACTATGAACTACTAGTAATTGATTGGGTAATCGCTCTATTTTGGTACAGAACAACTGATTGGTCAATGGTGAGTGACTGAGTGGTGTGACTCATACACCCTCGTGGGTGCAGCAGCCTCCAATATGTAAAGATTCAGTTTCTGCACACATATGTAAAGGGGGAAAATATGTAGTGGAAACCCATATCTACGTGTAAACTCGTGTAAACCACGGCAAAAAAGTCATCTAAATTCAAACAAAAATATCACACATGTAGATGACATGATGATACACAAATTTGTTAAAGGAAGTTTTGCCAAATTCGACTTCGTTTGTGAGATATAAAAATAACAAATTTGAAGCCAGAAAGCTGTCCAGATGATTTGTTAGGAATTTGTTATTTTTATATCTCACAAACGAAGTCGAATTTGGCAAAACTTCCTTTAACAAATTTGTGTATCATCATGTCATGTACATGTGTGATATTTTTGTTTGAATTTAGATAACTTTTTTGCCATGGTTTACACGAGTTTACACGTAGATATGGGTTTCCACTACATATTTACCCTGTAAAGGTCCATTATTCTGCGCTTCTATGGGATCTTAAGGTCCACCGGTTGATAATTTTACATTAGGGGATCGTTGACCGACTTTATTCTAGTTTTTACAGTATTTCGTATTTGGAGATGGTCATGTATATGCGCTGCAGTGCACATGGTGCTCTGACGGTAGCTTGTTTTCATGAGAGACTTTCATTACGTTGTGTCGACCCTTTTATGCTGTTTTCCGCGCACGATGTTAATATTACCGTCGTCCGTAACTTCTCGGGCCAGCGGTCGATCCGACCGGTTCCCCCGTGTTTTTTTAGAGGTGGACCACCTAGTAATTATGTATATAACTTTTCTGTGTAACTTTTTTTTTCTCAAAATTATTTTCTAATTATGTATATAACTTTTCTGTGTATAAAATTTTGTCTCATGATTTTTCAAAATTTGTATATACCTTTTCTGTGTAACTCTTCAGTTTAACTTTTTTTTCTCAAAATTGTTTTCTAATTTTTTAATGTATAACTTTTGTTTCTCTAAATATTTGTTCTAAAACTGTGTCCAGTTTTTGTTTTTAAATTTTTTGTTAATTTTTTTTGAAAAATTTGTGTATAACTTTTATGTTTAACTTTTTTCTCAATTTTTTGTTAGTTTTATGTATAAATTTTGTTTCTCTAAATATTTGTTCTAAAACTTTGTGTCTAGTTTTTTCATTTTCGTTTTTCTCAGATACCAGAAAAGGAATGAGAATAACGTAGTATATAGGAAAGAAAGGTATGAACGGATAATTGACCGGTAGGAGTGCTCCCACCACCGGACGCCCGTAAACTAGAGGGTATGTTTTCTGCGTGCACTGCAGTGAAGGGAATCTACTTGCTGTCACTTGCAATTTCTGCTGTAAAGTTTGATGGAAAAAAGTACAGTTTGCTTAGCAACTAGTATGAGGCCCATTTACTTTGATTCAGGCCCGAGGAGACGCGGCCGGACCTGTCAGTCCTCACCGCAACGCCAAAGCCCAAACTGAGAAATAGTTTCTCAAGCCCAATTGTTGGAGATTCTCCAAAAAAAAAAAGTCCAATTATTGGAGTTGGAGCGCGGATAGCTAACGGAAGAGGCGGGAAACGGCAAAACCAGCGACGCGCCGTCCCGGGGCCAGAGCGAGCGAGCAATGGAGACCGACGGCGACGGCGTGCCGGAGGCGAGGCGCGGCGACCTGGAGCCCCTCCTAGAGGCGATCAAATCCTCCGAGGTACGCCATCATCTCCGGGCATCTCGTGGAGATGCCGATTCCGCGATTCCGTTCTGTCCCGCCCATTCCCCTCCCGCTAGGGTTTTATTTGGTTCAGGTTTATCCGCGCCGGTGCTCCGATTGGGTACGCGCTCGTGAAATTTTGGGATTAGTTGGGTTGACAATTACTACACGCTAGCAAACGGATTTCTGTGTGGGTGGGAGTAGTTGTCTTCCGAGCTCAATGGTAAGCTCCCGATTTGTCTTAGAGGTCTCATATCTGATTGTCGTGATGCTATTGATGTTTCTGCTCATTCCCATTTGCTTTCAGAGTTCAGACACTGCATTTTTTTTTCCGAAACAGCTATTACGTGTTGATTTGACGGTCGTGCAATGAAGTCAAATGCAGTATGCTAACTTTACACTGATTTGTAACAGGTGCTGGAGAATAGAATTGCCCTTATCAACCAACTCGAGAGTTCCTTCGAGTATTCTCCAGACGATCTGAGCCTGATACTCGACAGTCTTACTGTATCCTTGTCTCCCCTTCATTATTGTTTCATCGAACTGTTTAGTGTTCATCCCTTTACTATTTGCAAATAGAGACTTAATGGTAATTATCAATTCAGTTTGGCCTAGTCGATGCTCTGATATTTGCTGTTACTGTGTTTCCATGTATTACCTTCACGACATTTTAGGTATCTTGGGATGACTCTGAATGTTCAGGTGTATCGCACTGCATGCTGCACAAGTCAATTTTGCAGGTTGCTCTGAAATGCTCATGTATAGACACAACTAGCTGTTTGGGGCAATTTCTTGCTCTTTGTGCAAAGGTATGTCTAATAGGGACCTTGCCAGCTTCTTTTGGAAGGTCTTTGCCAACTGTAGTGGGTTATCTGCAATCTTGCTCTACCAATGAAACCTAATTTAGTTGCTGGTCTATCTATACACTATACTAGGCCAGCTCATGGTGTGGAAAACATCTCCTGTGGTCTGCCGAATCTATTGAGGAATCTGAAGAAGTCCAAGAGGAAGAACACTCCAGAATTCTCCCAGAGGTCATTGGAAATGTAGAACGGTACCTTTGACATTGCTTAAATTGTTTATGTTAGTTTGGATGGATTATCACAACCATATAATGATGTATCATCTGCTACCCTTTTCTTCTGCCAGCTTCTGTAAGCTTGTAGTCTAAAGCAGACATAGATCCATAATATAAAGTGAAATCTTATACCAATGCTCCTGTATTATTTGTGATTCCACTCTATTTCTCAGAGTTCTAGAGAAAATCACTATAGGGGCAGTGGATGGTACAACCTTGCAATTAGCACATGTCAAGTTTTTTTTTGTAACTATTACTGTGGGTCATAAAGTACAAATTACATAACTTATCGACAGAAAATTGCATTATGACATTAGTTACAACTTACAACAGAATATATGGACAGGATTTTTGTAAGGCAAAATAAGTGTTTATAAGCAAAAAATGGAAGTTAATAGTATATTAGTAATATAATTGCCATATTTCTTCACTAACTTGTCCATTTTGATTTTATACTTCATGTTACTACATCTGGAGTGCCATTACATCCTTTATCCATTTTTGGTAGTGACACTTGTCATGAGAAATCTAATTGAAACTCAATTTCTTGACTCCAGACAATTTCAGTGATCTTAAATATCTCAATCAAGATCCTTCCTTCTGCGGTGAAATGCATTACTGTAGAAATGGTGCATACTATTGGTGATTTTATTTCAGAGTTGCTAAGTCTGACAGAAAGCTCAATAGCTGACAAGGTAAACTTTTTTCTTGTACAGTAGTAGAATTAGCTTGTTGAACTGGTAAAGCCAATGGCAAACTGGCAATATATCCTGTATAAGTCAGAGATCAATTTGCTGAGAAATAATTATTTTTAACTTCTTTTTGCTAATCAGTTCTTTAGCTGCAGTGTTGCCATATATCTGTTCAATTTCTGTCACACTTTGCTTAATCTTGTGTTTTATTAGGTAATTATATGTGTTACCTTATATAGATTTCTCCCCTATCCTAAAATATTTTTAAATGTCAATTAAAATGGAGCGTTAAAGTAAATGATGCGCTACTTATTAAGCTAAATCTATTCCCTTTCTTATGATGCCTATGTTTAAATTAGTTACTTACATATCTTTTAGAAATTTCATATGGAATATTGCACGAATATTGGAAATTCATCATTGAAATTAGTTTCCTAGTCCTGAGTCTTTGTATATCTTACCAGCATACTCCGATCATATCAATATGAGATAGCAGGTGTTTTTTTTTTTCCCAAACTCTTCCCGTGTTAACGTTATAGAAATGATGTCATTGTATAATCTCTCTGATGTATAAATGGTCACAGAAAATTCATGGAGCTGCGCCGGATATCGCTAGGGCTGCACCTGTTTTTCTAGACGAAACAGCTAAGCTGTGCCGAGCATACTCTGAATCTGTAAAAGCAGATAACTGCAGAATGAGCACACCTGATGAAGATACTTCTGTGAAGCACAGCAAACAAGGTCTTGCTAGTGATGTGACCAGGATTACGTTATCCACTATTCAGAGTTTGTGTAAATTGGGAACCTATGCAGCATCCAGTGGTGGAAGCCAGGTGACTTTGCTGAATGTATCATGGAAGGGCGTAGTCTCCTTACTGCAAAGTGGTAAAGGATTGATTGAAGAAAAAATAAATGTCAGAGAAATCATCCTAACCCTTATATCTCTGTCCATAGAATCTCTGAGAGTTGCTGCTGAAACATGGTCCATGCCATTACTGGAAGCCCTTGGTACCTCTGAAGCCAGAAGGGCATTCCTACCAATCAAGTTTTTCTTGATAAATGCTGTGAGGATTTGTTCAGCATATCCATCTGAAGCGATGGCTATATACAAGAACATAATCAAATGTGCACTAGTGATCACATCTGCAAGTATTTTATTCAGCAAGAAACCACAATTGAAAGCAGCAAATGAGGCACTTGTTGAATTATTGGAGCCAACTTTATTTGTTTTGCTAGATACACCTATGAAATCATCTGAAGTCGGACCAGAGTCCAAATGTCAACTTGCACATTATTTTTTTGAAAACGAAGAAGCTAATAGTTCAGATCACATGGGACAAGCTAATCAGAGAGAGATAAATTTGCCCTCATTGGATTGCATTTTCTCTACGGATTCAGATGTTGATCATAGAAATAGAGCACTTTTACCTGCTGAGTTAATTGTGTTTTTGCACTTTCTTAATGCTTCCCCGTGGTTGACAGAAGAGGTGGTGCTTGAATTATCTAAAAAGCTACAAACTCTTCTTAGTATCTTAACCTCAGAAGACATCTACTCATATGTCCTTGGCTTCGAAATCCCCGCCTTATATGGTGCAGACCATTCTCCTGCCATTGTCTGGCAACCTGTGTATACTTCTCTCATACAAGCCTTGAAGACTTTTATGATTGCTGCTGTTGCCTCGGGTGCTGCTTGGAACGAGTTGGAAGGTTTCTTACTTGAGAACCTTTTCCATCCCCATTTCCTTTGCTTGGAAATTATTACAGAGCTATGGTGTTTCTTCATGCGCTATGCTGAAACTGAGACTTCAATTAATATAATTAATCAGCTATTCCTTCTATTAAAGACTGTTGCATCACCAGAGGAAGTTCTTGTGCCTCTCAGTGCTTTGCGGAAGGTTGCACACTCATTGTGCATCATCTTGAGCTATGCATCTTCTGCTACTGTTGATCAAGTATATACTTGTGTGCTGAATGGCGAAAACTCTTCCAAGTCCTCGATCTTACACTTAGCATTGCTGATGGAAGGGTTTCCTTTCGATTCATTATCTGGTGATATAAAGGAGCTTGCTGTGAAGAAAATGTTTACTTCTTTTGCTGGTTATCTGGAGAGCTACTCCAAGAATCATCGAGCAATCAATGTGCCAACTTCTAGCTGGGGTGTGATAGGATTTCCTGTACACGCTCTAGCCTCTGCATTGCAGCGTTGGTAAGTCCTTCCTGTTACCAGTAGTACCAGTAGTATTTTTCAGTCTGATGATGATGGCTTTCTTTTACACCCAAACTGTCTTTTTTACAGTGAAATAAAGGATGATAGTATCATAGATGAGAAGAGCATCAATGCTATGTTTAAGTTCACCATCTCTCTCTTAAACATGTATGGAACTGCACCAGCTAGTGGTAAGGACCACCTTGCCAAGCACATTAGCTCCATGTTGGATATTATCTCAAACACGAGGCATCTTTGTGCATTCAGTGAGATGGAGAAGTTGACTTTGCAGTTGCACACTCTGTTCTTGTCTACTTCGGATAATTCAAATGCAGTGCTGTCTCAGTGCAAACCCTCGATGGCTTCCTTCATGGCAATTCTTGGTCACTTGAACGTTACCGAAGATGATGCGAGCGAACTTTGTTCTGCAATGTGGGATCTGTACCATCTCCTGCTGAAGGAACGTCACTGGGCACTCATTCACCTTGTAATGGGTTCCTTTGGGTACTTTGCTGCCCGCACATCCTTTACACAACTGTGGAAATTTGTTCCTGGAGATGCTGCCCTTTCATACAATGCAAGCACAGGGACGAGCATCGATGAGAACGGATTCATGTTGGAGCTGAGGGCCTATCTCCAGAAAGAGGCTGCCTTGCACACTGATAGATGGTCTGAAGAGCAATTCTGGTTCCTAGTTTCAGAGGGGAGAGCTCTGAAGAAACTGGTTGAAGCTCATTGTGATATCCCAGTAGCCTTCGAGCCTGACAAAGTGGTGATCAAGACCGATGCCATCACGAAGAAGAGGAAGGTGCCGGATGGAATCAGCGAAGGGATGGAGCTGCTGCAGAATGGTCTCAAGGTCATGCGAGGCGCCATCGATGTAGCGGATTTTGCAGAGCTGAAGGATAGGTTTGCTGCACACTTGTCTCGCCTTGAGGATGCGGTCTCCCAGATTGCTACTTTGTCTGACGAAATCTGATGCGGAAGCGTACTGTCGTCATATGGCACTCGTTGCCGAGCTGTAAAAGTGAACTCCCTGTTATAAGGGCCTGTTTAGTTTAGAGTTGTAAGTTTGCGAAAGAAAGTTTTCAATTCTAAATCGAAGATTAGGAGGACTAAACATGATCTAATTATAAAACTAAATACACGGATGGACGGAAAATCGCGAGACGAATCTATTAAGCCTAATTAATCCATCATTAGAGATTGTTTACTGTAGCACGACATTGTCTAATCATGGCCAAATTAGGCTCATTAGATTCGTCTCGCAAAGTTACCCGGGGTTATGGAATGGGTTTTGTCATTAACATACGTTTAATACTCCATGCATGTAAGATTTCCTTTGATGAATAGTGAAGTTTCAAAAGTTTCGGTGGGAACTAAACAGGCCCTAAATGTGATTGAAAAACACCACTTGTTTACTGCTTTCACAATTCGTACACCTTGCAGACGCAAACACACACTTGCAGTTACAGCATCATATGATCCATGAGACGTGAACGCCACACGCATGCACCGATGACAAGTCGGAAACAACCAACCCACAGGCTAGCTTGAAACGCAAGGCCTACCACACTACCTAAGGTTCAAGCAAGATGGACGGTGATCCTGAGCAGCGTCTCCGCGCCGTCGGTGACGTGCTGGCCGGAGGCGATGAGCGGGCGAACCTCGGCGAGCCCGCAGGCGCCCTTGAACTTGCCGGTGCCGCCGGTGATGGACAGCCGGCACAGGGGTGTGCCCACCTTGTACACGCCGAAGAAGTTGATCGTGTCGCCGTACTCGCCGCCCTCCATCATGGCCGTGAACGCCATCATCTGAGACGACCCGTCGGCGGAGCTCGCCACGTACACGCCCTGCGCGCGCCCTAGCGGCTGCGCGCCGAGGTCCGGCCCGCTCGTCAGCACGTCGTCGATAACCGTGATGGTGCCGAACCCGAGGCTGAGGCCGTCGGGGCCGAGCTGCACCTGCGCCGGGGCCGCGGCGGCGCCACCGCCGCTCCCGGGCTGCAGGAAGCCGGCGCCGGACAGGCCGGTGTCCAGCGGGATGCCGTTGTTGCCGTTGTACGTGGGCACCTGGCCGTTGGCGTTGGGGATCGGCACGCCGTTCCTCGGCGCGCTGAAGCCGATGGGACGTGCGAAGGGGACCTGCCCGTTGTAGATGTTGCCGAGCAGGCCGGTGATGGGCCGCGCCGTCGGGCTCGAGCCGCCGAGGATGTCGTGCATGTAGAGCTCCAGGGGCGCGTCCGGGCCGCCGGCGCCGACGGCACCGACGCCGACACCGCTGCCTGACTGCGGGTTTGTCGCGGCGACCGCGGCGCCTGTCGTTGCCGAGGCTGGTATCTGCGCATGGATGGCGGCAATGTGGAGCGTGGCGATGAGAACGGTGAGAGGAACGGCTGGTGATGGGAAGCTCAACATCTTTGGTTTTTGTTGGTTGGATGTGCTGGTTTCTGAAGCTCACTTGTGTATATTTCTTTGTGTTTCTGAGTGATTAAGCGATTGGTAAGAGAAGGGTTTTATATATATTGAAGAATGTATGCATGCAAGTATGCATCTGAAGGCATGGACGAGTGAAGTTGTTGTGTGTTCTGACCAAAGGGCATCTGGAGGAAGAGTGAAGCAGTTGCGTTATGACTTGTGGGGAACTGAAGTGGTTCTACCTGAACCAACGAGCTTGAAATAGTAGCTGGTGGTATCATATAGCATCACATGCTGATTTCATTGGCGTGAAACGCAAACGTTGATTGCTGAAAGCTTGGCTTGGCCCAGAGCTCACTTGTCAGTGACAGCTGCTTCGTCTGACGGCTGAAGGTCCTCGTGAATAGCGACTGGGTTTATCCGAGGAAAGAGATGCTCGAAGTGAGATACTGAGATTCCTTTGCTGCAGCTGGCGTGATAACTGCCAATGTTCCATCATGGACTTCGGTGCAAGTTATAGGCCGTGGGTCATTCGGCATATCTTTAGGCTAATCGGTTTCATTTTGATGTTTTCAAGATGGCTACCTAGGCAAAAGTAAAATGAAATGGTGTATGAAACTACCTCCCCAATGCATAATTTTATGGTGTGGTTTCATAGGTTCCACACAGCAATTAATTTCAGGACTCATGAGGAGTTGGTATTCTTGCACAGGGAGTTTCATCTAGATGAAACTGGTTTCCTCTCTCTCTCTTCTTAAATATGGTGTCATGTCATCACAAAATCCTACATGACATACTAATTAATGAGAACGAAACCTCATGAAACCACGGTGGTTTACCCATTGGGAGTAGCCTTAGCGCTTTCCATCCCCCTGATGAAGTGTGACAGAGATCACAGGGAAATAACAGTGCAGAGCGAGCCTGAAAGTTTCTTCAACGTATTTCTTTATTTTCCAGCGTTATTCATATAGGTGCTGTGCCATGATTTATACTTAGTATAATCCTGATCCCTTCGGGGAAAATTAATACATAACTTCGCTTGCTAGGGAAATCTTGACATGACCTGGATCAGTCAAACGCATGCCAGTATGACAAGGCGTGCAAAAAATTGCCTCAAATGTGCGATGTCAATTATAGCAGCAAGAGGCAGTATGCATTTGATAGACTGATTTAGTTAAACATGTTACAGAATGGGAAGTAGGGAGAAAACTCCAAGATAGTAACACAATTTGTTAAGCTGATGCTGCTGATCCGATCTGTTCAAACATTAATACACTTTAGAGAGCAGATTAAGAAATGCGCACATAACAATAAACGTGAACTACCACGGCGTCTTCTGGCGCAGCTCTTCATTTGTGTAAATTTTGGTTCAGTTAAATCTCGAATCTGATAGTTAAACTTGCGAAGTCAGGATCGAGTTTTCTTTATACCACCAGACCCTAATTTAGATATACAGCAAGCAAGCACATTCTTTTATTAAGTCCAGGGTTCACCGTTCAAGATTGCAACTGCGTAATATACTTACAACAATATAACATTTGACCACACAGACAAGAGCAGGGCAATCTTAGGTGGCTCTTTGTGGCAATGTCTCAAATGCAGAAACAGTGTTCATAAACTTCATGCGGTGAAGAGGTGCCCCACTTGGCTTGATAGCACAGGCAACCTTGTCCTCCAGGGGGCAGCGCGCCCTCAGCATGGAGAAAACATGGTTGTTGAGCCTCCTAGCCTTCCTCATCGCTTCAAGTATGCCCTCATAGCCCTTCTCATACACATCATATGTAGAGCAATGAATTTCCAAATCAAAATGAAACTAAGTATCAAATAAATTTCCTATTTCAGACAAGCATTAAAAAAACTGGCAAATAAAGTAACAATGTGAAAGACAGCCTATTACCTATGTAGTATGCGGCTTTTAGACACCCGTGGAACCAAGTGTAAAGTATGTAAACATTCTTTAAGAAAAAAAAACACTATCAGGCATAGCAGGGCATACTCTACACCAATTAAAAGTTTTCAAGTGGGAACTCAACAGCATTTGGAAGATATGAAAAAGACAAATGATTACTATCCATGAAAAGTTTGTTTTTTCAATACTTCACAAATGGAGATGAATCCACCTACATGTTCTCCCTACATCTAGTTTTTTTTTTTTTGAGAAATTTTAACAATCACAACTGGTTTTGCCAATGGATAGGTACCGGTTACCTATATATACCATCACCTCATGAAGTCACAAAAACGTAAAAATGAAATTAAATAACTACAGAAATGCATCGTGTCCAAACCAATAAAATGGAAGTTCCCAAAATAAGTACAATAAGAAATGATGAACTCACTTGCAGGAAATTTGGACTTTTAGTCCTCTCAGAAGATTGGTAATGTGAAACTGTCGCGCTTTCTACTTCTGCCACATTGAGAAATTGATAGGAGAAATCAAAAAGCTCGAAGTGCTGCTGCTGTCCCAGTAAGTACATGATAGTACAACCAGCCCATGCTACAGAATCACCCAGCATTTCTTGTTTCTTTGAAGGATTGCTAATGCTCTCTTCTAAGTAACTCTGGAGGGGAGAAAAATAAAATCCAATAATTCAAAGCATGTGGAAGAAACACTAAAAGTTTAACACTCACAAGCTCGAATATGCAAAAGCGTAAATAGAGCTGAAGCTACGTTATATGCCCCAAACAAAGAACCACTAAATGGAAGAAGACTGGAGACTAGGATCAATCTATTGATGATGAAGGCAAAGAGCATAAATAAAAGTATCCAGTTTCCTGAAAATCCTTTCCCACACACCAACCAGCAGCCTGCTCCATAACTTTCAGGTGTTCAACTACCAAATATTGTACTCCCGAGGGAGTAACAACCAGAATGGCTGGAATCCTGGTAGAATTAACCACAGGATTCAGGTTGCTAATATTTGTTCATGCAACAGGCTGCAGGGTCCTAATTTATGAACAAATACAGAACTTCAACTAATCTAAGAAAACCACAAAGGGAATTATTCTCTAATGGAAGCATTTCTATTCTTTTCTAAAATAAAATTTTCCCATACACATGAAGTGAACAAAATGTTCCTTGGTGCCCTTAATGCAAGAGAAAAGAAATCAAATAGCACGTTTTCATCATGTCGATTAATCAATCTATATTCGTATGAATAATAATAAACGTGAAATAATAGTTTTTTTAATGAGACATGCCTTAACTAGCTGAAAAGATATAAATATAATAGAATAATATCTTCTGGAGTTTACTTACATACTGAAGTCCACTAAAAATGCGATAGAAGTCCTTCGAAGTGGTTATATCAATAAAACCAGTCTTAGGAGTTGCGCTCCATTTGCTGTAGTGTCTATCCAGGGCGGCACTGGTGAAAGCAAGAGCATACTCCAGCACACTACCAGAGTTGAGATTTGATTTGTACAGCAGACCTGTCAAAACAGGTGTTATTCAAACTGATAGCAGGGTATAGCAGGGAAAAGGAATCACAAGTTTGAACACTTCAGGGTGCTGCTTGGCCAGGATGGTGGGGTTTCAACCAGTCCATTTGGATCTTAGGTTCTCCACAAGGTTAGGCTGGAATTCCATCCATCCCAAACATCCAGGTAGGCCTAACTAAGCACAAATGGTGTCACCGAAGGTAACACCATTCTTCCCACAAAAATAAAATACAATAACCAATGCCATTTACAGCTGATACAGCCATTCGTGTCAGATCTACAATCCGGAAGGCAACAGCCTGGAAATAATTGTCTACTTTTCTGAAAATTTCCATCAACATGCAAACACTAGAAAACACAACCCAGTAAGTAATCTATGGACTTACTAGCAGCTTCAGCTTGCTTTGACATGACAAGAAATGTAGATGGATTTGGGCATGCAGGGCTTGACGTGACAGCATTTGTGGCAGCACTTAAAAGCGTGGTAAACGGAGTATTATCAGAGTAGGCATGCTTCACTTGCCCATCATTTCCTGGAACCAGTCCCAGCCATGGAGCTGATTGCATGAACTGTGTAGTGTCGATTTGTCTCTATTGGACAAAAAAACCATGCATGTCAGTAAGATAAAGAGAATGCATCATAGCAGTACAGTACAAGAAAAGTATAAAAATGTGACTGAGTCAAGGGGAGAATCTATAATTGAAAGAAAGAAACTTAAGCATATACAAAATATAGAAACCAAGGTCAGAAACATATTATACTATTTACAAAGAACATCACAAAAGCGCAGAATGGACAAACAACATTAACACGTGCAACAGTTCCAGCACCAAAGGGAACTAACATTGATTCAGTAAAGAAACGGGTCCAAAGGATCTCGAACTCAAGATAAAAACAAAGTATAAATAAAGGATACATTGAGAAACAAATGCCAGCTTCTTGTTTTAGACCCTTGAAGGCCGGAGGTCAATGAAATTCTCATCACCAGTCCATGTTCGAAGCCTGGCAGCCTATGTCGGGGAGACATCTCTGATCTCTCCCCCTGATCTTTTTTTTTACTGAGAAATAAAGAACACAGACGAAACAGAAGAAAGGAGACAGCTATCATTGGGATGAAAATAGCATCGGTTGGACTGTCCTACAGCAAGACGCGGTTAAAACCACCCACTTCAGCAGATCAGACTTTTGTAATTTACGTCCTTATGTGCATAGATCAAGGGAACTTTTGATCCGCTCTAAATAGGTGTACTGCAAAATTGTGCTACTTCTCTACAACGGTACTGTTCAACTGCTTTGCTAAAGTACCTTAAAGTTTGCAGGACAGCAGAAGAAGCAGAGTACCAGACCACAAACTTATTGGGAGTTAATTTGTTTTCTTGAAATGGCAAAGTCAATTAATGTTGTGGGCAGCATCAAAGAATTGATATGACAAAGATTAGGGGGGTGAATGTTGGAAATAATCTTGTCATAAGAAATGTGTAGATGCATCTACATGCATCTATGGCATGAGTTGTTCAAGTCAAAAAGGAAAATAGCTTGTTCCTTGAGCTAATGCTTAGCTAGCATTAGGTAGTAAAGTTGGATTTGATTGCTTGAAGTTTCTAGGTAGTACTTTGGTTATCTTTGGGTGGGTTATCCTTAAAGAGATCAAAGTCAAATTGGCTAGGATATGTAGTTGTCGGTGAGTTGTAAAGTGAATATGCTAGCTAGTGATTAGCTAGAGATGAGTTGTGCTCTTGTTTGTATGACGGTTTGCAAGTCCTATAAAAGGACATGTATCCCTCATGTGTTGAGCAATGTAATGTATGTGTGTGTGTGTCATAGAACTAGAGATGGAAGCTAGAAGCTAGCTAAAAGAAAGCTAGAAAGGGTCATTGTACTAGCTTCAAAACTAGTCTTGAGTGGCATATATGTGTATGTAAGAAGTGATAAATAAAGGGATTAGTGATTGTGCCCCTGCTCGTGTTATCCCTGTGTTCTTTGAGAGTGTTCTAGCTGCTGCAAAACTGCAGTGCTATTTTATTGCCAACAAAACTGAACAATTTTAGAAACTAACAATGCAACCTGTGAACAGACACATGCTTACCAAAACAATGTCCAGAATGCTCATCCAATACAAAGCACTTCCAATTTCCTTAAGGTCATGAAGAACTTCAGTTTTCACTTCTGATTTCGCTTCCCACGTCAATATTTCATGAATTATCTTCTGGCAACCTACAATAAAGGCAGAATACAATTCATCCTTTTTTTGAAATTAAATTAGAGACGTTTTGTTGGATTCGAACTACTGCGTGCTAGTGTATGTACTAAATACACTGTAAATTGAAAGATATTTGTCTACCCAATTATGCGGCTGAGCCCATGCTGTACATGATGATTAATGAAACTGCGGCTACTCAAAATTTTAAAATGGATTTACCAAATATCCTCCAAAGTTTTAATTATAGCTTAAGACTGTAGCTAATAGCATAGATAATTCTCTTCTGAAGGGAAGATGCTCATGACTAGCACATGATAAAAAAATTGGAACTTCTGTACACATATAATTTCCCTTGTAGATAAACAAAAGTAGATAGGGTAGATTGTACAATAAACAGGGGCAATTAATGATAGTGTAGGGGACATTCACAATGGGATTTAGGACCATGATCGCCACCAGCTAACATGTTACCTGCTATACCACCATCAAATGAAAGAAGTCCAATAGATTTTGGTAATGCTTCTTGTAGTGCAGTTATTTTTGGCACCATACCTGTAATCTGAAAAGGAAGAAAAATCATCAGTTCCTTAGTAAGTTTGGTCGTTTTTTTCCTTAGTAAGTTTGATCGTTTTCTAGGTATGTCTCCTTCTGGTGCATGACACAATACAATGACCCTACTACTCACCTTACTTGATATATGATCCAGTAAAGCGCGGATAATTGCAGGCAATGATCTGGAACCAAGCAGTTTAACAATTGCGAACATATGAGGGACTCCAAAAAAGTCACGGTACAACCCAGCAAGACCCTGGTATGCCATTGTCAAATCCTACAAATAAAATGAGAAGGTGCAGTGGTACAAATTAAGGTATAGCTTGTTGGCAGGTACAGATTGCAAAACTTTACAGTGAAAATGGAAGACATATATAGTAAAGTCCAAGATTGACATATGTAAAACTTACTAGCTTCCCCCCAATACTTTTTCATCAGAATTCATGTTATACAACTCCTAAACTTTGAAGCATGATTTTCAAATCTATATCGTGTACGGTTAAAGCATATCCGTATTTCTGTAGACCCACGAACATTATAAAAGTACTTCAGTTTCAAAAAAAAAACATTATAAAAGTACTTGTAGACCCAAGAACATTTTAAAAGTACTTGTAGACCAAGAAATAGATGCCCAAGAGAAGCATTAGAGTACATGTTGTGTTGATGGTTGAATTACAAAGAATTTGAATACACGAGTTCACAACTGTTACGGCAACCTACTGATTTAATAAAAAAATGCTTACATGTGATCCACAATAGAAGTAGGGCTTCCCAGTAGAAGCACTTGATCTCTGTGAAGAGTGATGATTTCCTTTTATCGATCGAACAAATCGTTGTGTGGTATTACATAAGATGAAATTGGGCAAGAAATCTGTCTGCATCTCACTCCATATCTATATACCAGAAAATTATCAAATTAGAATCAAATTTTTAATTAGATGAAACAGCAAACTTTGTGGGAATAAGCAGAAAAATGCTTTTTTTGTAAGGCAACATGACTCTATAATGTGATTAACGAGCAAGGTTTTGCTATCAAATTTTATTCATCTTTCAAAAATAATTGCCAACAGACAATACATCATTCACTGGTTGCACATTTCAAAAATTGGAAAACTATCAATGATCCGTAATTTGCCTGATAACCAAAGAAACTAAAAGCTGATACAAGTAAATAGATCATGAACACCAGAAGTGGCAAGATGAAAACATTGTCGTGTGTATCATGCACTAATAGGAATCATGGAGGAACATGATGGGGCCCCAAACCTGAGAAGAGATGCGACTTGAATAAGAAACCAGCGAAAGATTCTCTTGCATCTCACTAAGCATAAGAGAGTAAGAATCCAATTCAAGAAATCTTGATATCGATTGATGTGTGAGCTCCAAAATATCCAATAGTTGTTGCAGTTCCTAATTTGAAAAGACAAAATGAGGGGTTCCGAAAATTAATTTACCAGACCAGCATGTAGATTGCTTACGAAAATTGAGTAGAATAGACTACAGACTGTATGGATAAAAGTAAAACATTCTTACCACAACACCACATAGATCCCCATTTTCAAAGCGCTCAAGTAGAAAATCAATATTTTCCCGGAAGATTTTGTTCATTCTCTGAGTAATTAGGCTTCTTAGGTCAATTGTCCTCCCCAAGACCTGAGATGTAATAAAATCAAATCCTTCAGTAATAGTGCAATAAACTAGAGGCCAACATGTTATAAATCTTTAGGGGAGGGAAATTGCATACATTTAGAAGAAAAGAAATTGAGCTTATAATCAAACAAAGAACAAAAGAAACAAATGCTTGCTGCTGCTTCAGATTTCAGAGGCTGCACAAAGCTACAAAGAGTAAATAAAAGGCTAAACTGGCTGAAGCCTGATACAATGGTCCAAATTTGAAAATGCACAACATAATCATGATACCAAAAAATCAAAATTATGACATCCAACAAGAGTAACCTTGGTTCAAGACTCCTATAGTGTTATAGTAAACACAACTTTGGAAACAGAAGTGTTGCTGCGCTCAGATTACAAAAGAGTAATGTAATTACAAAAAACTCATATTTAGAAGCATATCAATCTACTAGGCTACAGAATACTAAAATCTTGGAAAAACTACATACTATTATTCCAAACACAAGAAAATTTTTGTCCGTGATAAAAAGATACTTAAAGGCAACAATATACTCCCTCCGTCTCAGGATATAAGGCGTGGTCAAACTTGGCAGTCTTCAATAATAACATTTGACTCTTAATATCTCTTATAATATAATGTTTGCAGCAATAAAATTATAGTCGTATGAAACTACTTTTAAATATGAATACAATGATATCATTGTTGTAAGACATAGTTTTTATTATACAAGATTAATCGTAAGTCAAAGTTTTTAAAGTTTGAATCTTGAATTATGTGCATGCCTTATATCCTGAGACGGAGGGAGTATATATCAGTATAATTTTGCATTTGCTTTTTGTTGCCTTTCAGTTTTTCTACTCGCTTCTCGTATACATGTTTGCATGGAATGCTACAGTCCAACTGACAACCATGACAAAAAAGACAAACAAGCACCTAACTGGATAATCCCAAAATGGAAAAAAACAACAGGTGATAGTGATAAAAATGGATGAAAATACAAGACTAAGGGCCGGCTAAATAGAAAAAAACAAAACACCCTGAACCTTATCATATGAGGTGAGCCCTTACCATTACTCTTCTTAACTTGAAAATTGCATCGAATCTCAAAGGTTTGACAAAGTACTTCTCACCATCATCGCATGCATATGTAAATGAACTATCAAGAAGAGTACTGCATATGAAGGAAAAAATATCAGTACAAGAGACATTTAGACTCGACCAAATCTTTATACAAAATTCTCAGTCACATTTTTATAATGTTGAAGTACAACTCCTTTCTGTATATTCAAATAGATGAAACTTATGAAAAGGTTGATACCTTGCTGCACAGCTCTTGTAATATGTAAAGATTATCTCATTAAGCTTCTGAGCAAGAAGATCGAAACAAAGATCAACCTACAAGTCAATGCACAAGTAGTACAGGTAAGATGTTTGCAAAAGCAAAACAGCAGAATTTTGACCGTATCAATGCCTAGCTTTTTTTGCTCAAAAAGAACTTGTCCAAGATGGTGTATATGCAACTAGACTAACTATGTGGTATTTCAAACACCACTACCAGCCAACACATTTGTACTGGATTGGGTCCGGATGCTACACTGCCGAGTGGACTAACATTTGTTTAAATGGGTTGAATATGTTCAGAAAGAAAGCTACAATGACGAAGAATGAAGAATGCAGTCAAGAGGGTCAACATGTCTGGCACCTACGCAGTGCGGGAATGGATAGGAATGTGACAATGGTAAGTGCCTACCTCAGCTTCAATTTCATCATAAAGGAATCTCTGCTTGAGGCATGTTAATGCATGTTGAGCAGAGTCATTGTAAAGGTCAAATGGTATCAAAATGCTTTCGAGAAGACCAGCATCTTGTGATTCAATGACATGGTCCACCAGCATCCACGGGAGCGAGCATTCAATTGGAAACTGTTACCAAGGCATAAATTAGTATTAGCCTGATGATATACAAAAGGCTGCATAAACACAAATGCTACATCCAAATTCTCACTAATAGTTCCTCCCATCTAGAATATGAATATCATTATACTTCACAAAGGGATACAAAAATGCTCCACCTGAATGACACGAGAAGATTCCAGGTAAAATTCTCTGAACCAAAGAAACCCAAGATCGGTTAGGGTACCAATAGTTGCTGCATGCACCCCAAAAAGACTGTTAATTGCACACTCCAAAGGAACGAGATAAACAAACTGTGAATACAAATTTCTGAAGTTTAGATTGATGACTCTAGAATAGTGAAATGAAGGAAGGTTGAACATTTCCATAAGAGTAAAATATGAAATATATGAAATGTTCCACAGAACTCTAAACATGCAAAATGCTATTTCCAAGGTTGACATAGCTTAAGTAGGCACCTGTGTAATCCAAAATATGCAAGAAAAAACTGAGCTTGTAGAAAAATGTCTCCAGTTGTTTAATATCTTCCACAGGTATTCCAGAGCCACTATTCCCGAACAGACCTCCAGGTTTTCTCATATTACCACCAGATACAAGCTCACAGATAAGAAATTGCAAACAATGAATCTGTAAAATATTGGTTATAACAATAATAGTTAAGTCAGCAGTGCGGTGAACATAATATATTGTAAAAATAAAAGAAATAAATGATTTTACAGTTGTTATACTCATGGGTTTCTCATTACGCTCTAGTCCAGTTATTTCTTAAAATTTACTACTTTCCTAATACCGGTGCCACATGAATCACCGAGACATAAAGATTCAAATGAGTAAAAGTAATACACCAAGCTTTTAAATTTACTTTTCCAGAACTTGGTGACACTCAATTCTAGATGCTTTACATCCTTCTGTAGTTTTTTCCATTTTATGCTACCGAAATCAATAAAACAATAATGCTGTTTTAAGAAATCATTGCCACAGGCACCTAAAACATCAAATCTTTGCCAGATAATGCAAGGGCTAAGAAGAACATAAATTAATAGATCATTGCATACTTAAAAAAAAACATTAATAAAACCTGTGCAGCTGTTGGTGCAACTGGTCTGGGGTAAAATGTGTTTTGTCTCATTTCCTCAGTTCCTTGGTGTAGTGACTGCTGCTCTGGATCTGCCTTGCTAGTGTTGGCCATCCAATCTGCTGAAAGGGTTCGCATATCAGACAGAATCCTGAAACAATACAAAGGAAAATGAGCAAAATTTTCAGTTTTCCAAATCTGTTCTCAAAATAGCAGTGGATGTCACACAGGATCCAGTTCAGATACTGTCAATCACAAAATAAATAAAACAGAGAGCCAGAACCATCTCAACCTATTGAAACTTTGGATAGTAAGAATACAATGTCAACTGTCAAGTAAAAAAAGGATCATAGCGAGAGACAGAATAAGTTACCGTGATAGGTCCTTCTTCTTTCTAAATGTTGTACGAAGCATAGTATCTAGTTTATCCTGTACAAAATCTTGGACCTCCATATGTATTGTTTCCCATAAAGCTTCAGACACTAGAGTATCACAATGTTGCATCATCAATCCAATACTCTTTATGTAACCAATTAATTCAAGCAGAGCCCTTCGTTCTTCCGCGGTATAATTCCAGCGTACTACCTGCATGCAGATAAGCAAAGTCATGAACACAAAATAATACCAAAGATTCTCGCGGCGTAATGGCTAGAGCTTTGAACTCCAGGGGTTAATGAAACCCCTGTTGCCAGCCCAAGTTCGAATCTTGGTACCAGCTTCTTTAAGGACAAAACCGGAGGGATGTCTTTCCCTCTGGTCAAGTTTTTTTTCTTATGAACACAAAATAGTAAAATACTCATAAGGTACAATTTAACACAATGCCAAAAATAAATCAAGAAAAACAAAAGAGAATAGTGCAACACTAATGGATTGCTAACACAACAACGTTTACAATACTCAGCAGCTTGATCAAACTGTTGGTGTATATATGTGGCCCTTATGGCCCATGTAGTCTGGGCCCATCTAGAGGCCCATGTACAGCTACTATATTACCCACCCTTCTAGGGTTTGGAGGAATATATAGAGAATATTCCATTCCAATATGGTATCAGCTAGCTAGGTCTTCTCCTTCCTCTCCCCACTGCCTGCTGCCGCCGCCGCCGCCACCGGCCCCATGGCCGGCCGCCG